>ML777263.1:1265601-1298882 GCA_009831015.1 Picea engelmannii | reverse complement strand
TCCAGGTTGCCATGGAAGAATGCTTGGTCACAACACTATGAGAGTGTTGACCTCATTTCATATTGTATTCCTTACCTTTAATCTTTGCTTCAGATAAATTATAAGTGATAGCTCTAAAGGAGCTACTGTGATGATTGTTCGTGTTATTACTTTATATTATCAGAAGGATATTATTCTTGCTTGTTGTTTTGTTGACCTTGCTCCAGGTCACATGTAATAACCTTGAGGAAGCTATAGTGAAGGTTGTAGAAGGCAACGTGCTAAAGGAGAGACCATAAATGAAGCAATCATCATTGGAAAAGAAGAAGGTGGCTTGCATAAGCTAAAAGGTCACTCAGAAGATACCATGACCCAGGCCATTGAAGAATCCATGTGAACTTTGGCGTAGAAGATTAGCACACATAGCACACATCAACTACAAGGCGCTACCATACATATGCAAAGCAATCACAGGTTTACCATAACTCAAAGGTGACCATGAAGGCATATGAAATGGATGTGCACAAGGTAAGAACATCAAGAACCTGTTTTCGAAGAAAGACAGCAAGGCAAAAGGAGTCCTAGAGCTCATTTATTCAGATGTGTGTGGCCCAATGCCATCATCCTCCATTAGTGGGAATTCAAATCCTTGATAGAGAATATTTCTGAGAGAAAGATCAAGATACTCAGGTCAAATAATGGAGGAGAATACACCTCAAAAGAGTTCGTGAACTTCTGCAAAGATGTTGGGACCAAGAGGGAACTCACTACTCCCTATAATCCCCAACAAAACGGTGTAGTTGAACGAAAGAAAAGAACAATAATGGAAGCTGTGAAGACTATGATCCATGATCAAGATCTTCCTATGTTCTTATGGGCAGAAGCAGCAATGGTAGTTGTATATGTGCAGAACCGATTATCCCATAGTGCACTTGGGCTCAAGACCCCGGAAGAGATGTTCACTGGAAAGAAGCCAGAGGTAAGCCATCTCAAAATATTTGGCTTCCCAGTATTTATTCATATACCAAAAGAGAAGAGAAACAAGATGGAACCTTTAGGAAAGAAGGGAATATTTGTGGGATACTGTGAGGTCTCCAAGGCATTCAGAATCTATATACCAAGTCACCATCACATTAAGATCAGCAGGGATGTGACCTTTGATGAAGATGCAGCGCTCAAGAAATCTAAACAATTCCAGCTTCAAGAAGTATATGAAGAGGAACCCATGATCCTTAGTACTGCAATGAGGGAGGTTCCCAGAGCTGCAGAACCAGTGAGGGAAGTCGTAACTTCCCCTGATGAGGAACTTCTAGAAGACCATGATATAGTAGAAGTGCAAGAACCTCCTCAGATGATGACCCTCCATAAAATAAATCCAGCTTGGGCTAGAGAGCTTAATCAAGATGGAGAGAAGTACGATGTTCCCCAAAGAACTACGAGACAGGTGAAAAGACCAAATCCATTCTCCAGTTATACGGATTTGATGTGTGATCTCCTAGAAGAGGAGCCTACCTGCTTAAAGAAGCCATTCAGAGGAAATAATGGGAAGATGCCATGACAGAGGAATACCAATCCATAATGAAGAACGAAGTATGGGAAATAGTTCCTAGACCGAAGAATAAATATGTGGTAGAGTCCTGAGAGGATCTTCCTTAACCAAGGGAAGTATACGGTCGAAATCCTGAAGAGATTCGACATGTTGGAGTGCAAGCCCATGAATACACCCATGGAAGTGAAGTTGAAGTTGTTGGTCGAAACTTCGTCAGAGTTGATTGATGCCACACTGTATAGACATATTATTGGATCATGATGTACCTGACGAACACCAGACCAAACATTTGTTTTGTCTTGAACACCTTGAGTCATTTTTTGGTAGAACCCAGACATGTTCACCTAGTGGTTGCAAAACATGTGATGAGGTACCTTAAAGGTACAATAGATAGTGGTCTTAGCTATGATGGAGATCATGATTTCACATTGAGTGGATATACTGATGCGGATTGGGAAGGAAGTGTTTATGACAGGAAAAGCATTTGAGGATGTTGTTTCAATTTGGGATCAACCATGATCTCGTGGCAGATTAGGAAACAATCTAGCATTGATCTCAGCACAGCGGAAGCAGAATACATTGTTGCATGTTCTACCCACTGTGAAGCTATATGGCTTCGAAAGTTGTTGACCGACCTATTTGACTTAGAGATGAAAGCAACCATGATCCTATGTGACAACCAGAGCTACATAAAGATGATAGAGAATCTTGTATTCCATGAGAGGTCGAAGCACATAGATATTTGATATCATTACATCCGTGACATGGTACAGAGAGGAGACTTAAAGCTCCAGTACATTAGCACGGATGAACAGGTTGTTGACGTGTTGACCAAGCCACTATCTCGTATAAAGTTTGAGTACTTTCAAGATAAGCTTGGTAGAGTCTGAAAGGACCCTCCTCGAAAGAGGGAGTAGATGTTGTGATGAGACATCTCTTGCTTCCGACCTGATGGTTGTGACGTAAAGCAAGATGATGTGATATGACTAGTATTATGCTTCTAGTTGGATAGTTGTGACGTAAAGCCAATCTAGTATCCTGCTTCCGACCTGATGGTTGTGACGTAAAGCAGGATGTGTACCTTGCTTCCGACCTGATGGTTGTGACGTAAAGCAAGATGATGTGTCACTAGTACTATGCTTCTGGTTGTATAGCTGCGACGTAAAGCAAGTCTAGTTCCCTGCTTCCGAACTGATGGTTGTGACGTAAAGAAAGATGATATGATGAGAATAACACTAAGCTTCCAGTTGGATAGTTGTGACGTAAAGCTATTCTAGTATCTTGCTTTCAATCTGATGGTTGTGACGTAAAGCAGGACGAGTATCTTGCTTCCAGCTTGAGTACTGTGACATAAAGCAAGACGATGAGATGAGACTAGTAATGTGCTTCCAGCTTGATAGTTGTGACGTAAAGCCAGTCTAGTATCTTGCTTCCAGTCTGAGTGTTGTGACGTAAAGAAAGACATTGAGATGAGATGAGTACTGAGCTTCCAACTTGACAGCTATGACATAAAGCTAGTCTTGTATTATGATGAGCCGGCCTTGTGTTGTGATGATGATGATGTATCAGTTTTTATACTAATACATATTGATGCAGATGATGATGGAATTCCTTTGAGAATGGCGATGTTGCCGATGAAGAAAAATTACGATGATTTATAGATACGCCAGTCAATGTTCCAAGATGATATTGATGATGTTGTCCTATCACCCACTTGATGTTGTTGATGATGTTGTCCTCTCTCTCTCGCATGATGTTGTTGAAGAATACCCTTCTTGTTAAGGGGGAGTGTTGAAATAATGTAAATGCAAAGAGTATTCTTATTATTATTTGATATATTATTCATTGGATCAATCCCCATTGTGGATTGATCATGTCGGCTATTGTAATAGGACCAAATCCCCTTTTGTGGATTGGTCAAATGATAATTATAATAGGCAGAATAAGAATTCAGCGCCAACGGATATTAAAGAGGCCCCAGAAAATATTAAAGGTGGTTATAACCACCCAGTTGGAGAAGTCATCCCTGCCAGTGAAGAGACACTTCACACGTGCCAGTCTAATATAAATAAGGAGGCTAACGCATCACTTAGACACACAACTCACTTGCCCATTTTGAGAGACAAGTTTCAGAACTGCAATTAGAGAAGGAGAGAGAGTGGCGCATCTTTGGGAGAGGATCTTCTGCATTAGTTTAATTTATCTCTTGGCATTGTATTGTCTATCTATAATAAGGAAGTTTTGCTAGGTTTTCTTCCCCTAGAGGGTTTCCCAGGATAAATGTTGTGTCTCTTTTGATTGTGTATTTCTCAGTGATATTTTGTTATTCTATTTTTATCTATTGAAATGCAAAGAACTATAATAATGGATTAAACATTAACAGATTTTATCCCCCACAGCGACCCCGATGTAAGGGCGCTCGACGACCAGGTTTTTCCAAATATCTGGTGGTCGTTCTTGCATATGGTATCATGTCGAACCCTAGTCTTTCCCTGCATTGAGACTATGGGTTGGATAATCGATCATGCAGACGCGCAGAGATACCTAATCAATGATGAGAACGGTGGATGTGTCAAAATTTTTCTCCCGACAGAGGTCCAGAAATATCACAAGGTCACGAACCCGGAGGAGCGGTTGAACACAGATTTCATGGTGAAGTTCTATGAATTCCAAGACACCATCTAATTAATATCCTCCTAGTGGAAAGAAGACAAGAAATTCACAAACCAGAGCAACGGTTGGTACGGGACAACGAATCTAAGGGAGCCATATATCTACTTAATGGCTCTAATTTGTCAATTATACAGGGGAAAAGATTTTGCTAAGTTCTCGGAGGCATGGATACCCCTAGCATACATTGTGCCTATTTCCGGGAGTAGTTTCAACTGGGGAGAAATCATCTCCAAGAAATTGGGCACCAATATGTTCTAGGCTCAGACACCAAAGGATGGATACATGCATGCTTTCCACATGGCTTCATATCTGATAGACGTGATATACTATGGGAATTTCTTCTTCGACATGAATCTAAGATGACACCTCATAGAGCTACCTGTACATGTCTACTTCAGCATCCTATGGGAAAATAGGTACAAGAAATCATATGCTCTCATTTTCAATGAAGTCATAGATTGGGTTTATTTCATTATTTTCAAAAAAGAATGCCCAAGACTATCTCTAGTGGCCAAGAAAATGATTTTGAAAGTAGGCCATTGGTACCTATATGAAACCGGGACTTATATCAGGGTGTTCTGGGCCACTAGTGCACCACATTTACTCCCCTTTCATGTCCCAAATTGGCTCGTCATAGGATAAATCTATTACCAGACCATTTTGCAGGGCTATAACGCCACTTTGGTTAAGGACAAGAAACGAGTGTTCATACCCTATGGTTTCCATGTAGGGTTTTGCATAGGGAAGGACATTGCACAAGCTAAAAAAGAGGGTTTGAGCCTGTTGGAATACAAGTTCCTGACAGGCCGATTTCACAAGCATAACCATGAAGGCCTAGTTCTCCAGCATGCGTCACAAGTCTCTTCCTATTGGCCATACGCACATCATAAGTTTGACGACGATATTTTTACAGCATGTGCTCACGACTGGGAGGAGGTACTACAGATAAAAGCTAACCCAAACATGACTAGGTTCAAAGCTATGAGTATGGATGAGAAGGTCAAAACAATAGAATAGACGGCTCAAGAAGCTCTCAACCTTAGAGAAGAAAACAGAGCAGCAACAACCACAAAGGCATAAAGGAGGGGAATGATATTCTTAGAAGAAGCCCAAAGAGTCATCAAGAAACTAGAGAATGCTCCTCAACTAGTAGAAATGATGAGGATGACCCTGAGCGACCCAAGAAACGCCAGAGAGGAGTTAAATGGCTCAGATTCAACCCCACAAGAGGAAACCTTCAGTCTGGAAAATTCCATAGTTCCATCACCACATGCCAAATCGTCGGTGACCATTCCAACCCAGCATGAGATTCCAAGAACACCAAGTGAAACGGGTGTTCCTAATACCTTTTTCGATCTAATAACTATCTATGACAATGAAGAGAGTTCAGAGGTCTCGTTTATAACTCTGATACCAATTACATAGTAGAAATAACTAGGGAGAACATATGCTCCAAGTCCTGATGCATCAATTCCAAACCCTCTGCAGGGCAACCATGAGGTCGAAAGTATCTTAGATGCTAAGCTTCTCGACCTATCAGGGACCTTGAAAGACAACTCTAGGGATGAGTTAGGTTCAAGTGGACAAAAAGAGGAATTGCAACAGCTAGAGATCGTCACCTCAACAACCAATCACCAAGTAATTATTGATCTTGTCATTGTCTCTTCAATTTTGGTCGATACCTCACCATTTGATGAACACCAGATGGAGGTAGAGCCATGGGAACATATGGAAGTTTCCCCTGTCAAAGAAGTACAAGGATCGGTCCTAGAGAAAATACATACGGAAGGAATCTTGGGCAACACTATGACATGGGGAGACCAACAAATCCTTGAGCCTGTTGATGAGGTCGTCGATATACAGGCAATTTCTTACGACAGGAAGAGGAAATCCATCATGAGGAGGACCACCAAGAAAAGAAGACTCGCGCTGGATAGCTCGCTTCTCATCACCACGAAGGAGAAGTTACTCAACACAGAAAACACAAAGACATATGATCTCATTGACGCGGGGATGGATATCACTAATTCCACGTTGGATCGAACAAAGAAAGATGAAATGGAACTCGTCGCCACACAGAAGGAGATAGACTATCTGTGCCATTTGGAAAAATATTACTAAGACTCAATAAGGCCACATTTTTTCTGAACAGTGATTTCCAATATGCATATGCAAAGTTCACAAGCGAAAGACATCTCTTCGTTGTATGTGTAGTCGATTATCAAGAAGATACCCTTATGGAACTGGCAACCTGTAAGGACATGGAGAGATGGTATGAAAAGGAATACCAAGTTGTATAATGAATCAATTACATCGACGCAGTTCAAAAGGGTCGAGACACGAAGGAGCATGGAATTTGAGTTCTGATGGATAGCAACATCTCCTGGATCAGGAAAGAAGTCAAATACTGGGTAAGTATGGCCCAGGAAACTCAGTGAGAGATATCGAAGAGGTGGGTCGAGTGCAAAAGAGGTTGGGAAAAGATCAATCTGGGGATGAAAAACATTGGCCTCCCAGAGTTCGTCTCACCTGAAGACTTTGTTGACTTGCATGAAATAGTAAGATGACATCCAGAACAAGACTCGGCATGGGAAGTGGAGATCACGCAGGTGGAAAGCATGACACCGAGTCAAATACAGAAGTCTATGGAACATTCAATCAAGGCTCGTGCAGTTCTGCAACGTTTGAGTGCCAAAGTCATCAAATATAGAGAGCGGGCAATAGAAGTAAAGGAAACCCTTTCAGCCCCGATGGACCAGCACAAATTCTCATACACTAACACATGCGAGGAACTCTTTGTCAAGTGGTCAGAATACAAGAAGAGTCATCCACTCTAGTAGAACCACCAGATGATTTCCAGAAAACAAAGGGATCAAGCGTTATGTGGCAATCTTTTGTTTTACTTAACACAAACTTGTAGCAACTATTTTTAGTTAGTGATTCTTTATAAATAGAGGGATTGACCTTTTAGAAAGGGTTGATGGTTTTGGAGAAAAGACCCTTTTTTTGAGAATTGTAAAGAATTATTTCAAAGCAATCTTAATTTAGAAGTTTTGTTTAGACCCAGAGACAAAAAAAAAATATTCATCGAAGGCGTTATGTGATTGGATTGAGGAGGAATTACTTCCAACTTTATTTCAGTAGTTGATTTTGTAACGAGTAAGAGTTTCTTAATCTATTGATAAGATATTTGTTTCAATATTTTAACAGTTCTTTTGTTCTTAATGATGAAAATCAAATAGTTATGTTAATGTGTGATTGATGATAGAGCTAAGGGAACTATTTTTCTTGCACTCATCTTATTGCATGTGTATTTTCTTTCAATAATTATATCTCAGACATTGTTGAAATACCAACAATTTAATGTATTATTACTAGACTTGTAATAGGTGAGAATATCATTGTCTTCATGCTAGAGCATGTGGGTTAGCTCAGGATTAGTTTTCTTCAGTAGTTAAGAATATCTTATTTATACCATCACGCCTTACTTTATCAGACTTGTCTAGTAAAATAAAAGACAAAAGAGAACGTTTAATCTAAAGGAGGAACTTTCACAAAAATATATTATGTCAATCACTAAATAAATCCCATCGATAAATTATCTAGATCGAAAGATCTGGAGAACCATTCCACCCATCAAACACAGTAGAGTCTTATTCGGCCTCTAACGCGGGTTTGGTTCCTACTGTGGAGTTCAAGGGATATCGGACCCCTCAAAAGAATTGGCGCTAGAAGGATAGCCTGAATGAATGAATGGCTAACGATATTTCTGATAATATATTCCACATAGCCTACAGATTCAAAATAGCCCACATGCATAGCTAGTCATTCTCAAGACAACCCACATATAGAGAGTACTCTTGAAACGAGTAAATCATGCCAACACAAGGAAGTAGAACACATATTCCATGAAATACCTTACGCTCTTCCCCACAACAAGTTGAACCAGTTCAGAAGAATCACAAGAGCTTACGCTCGGCAAATCGGATTGTTACCCTTAGCCCTGTTACTTCCTCGTAGAAAACAAGTAAGCAGACCAGTCGTTGATACCCCTGACAAGGTTTTAGTTCACATAGTAGAAGACCTGGTATATTTTTCCCTCACTGACATCGAACAACCCCTTAATATGATCCCCAAAACACCAGCTGGTAACTACTCTAAGCCTAACGATTTTGAATCTGACGAGGAAGGGTTTAACTCGGATCGCTTAGCTTCATAATCGGATAATAACAATAATAATGAAGAATGGGGAAATCCAACTCAAAATAATAAACCTTGGTTGGCCAGAGATTCTCTGGAAATCCCAGGATGGGTACATAACCTCCCTCGACACCCAGAAAAATTATTTCCCAAATTCAACCCCGAAACCTCTGGATTGGCTGAAGACCATATTAAAAAATTCATATTAGTTATAATACTAATGAACATACAACATGAGGACATAGTGTGTAGTATTTTCCCCTATACCTTTGAGAATTCATCCTCGACTTGGTATTTTAACTTGCATGTGGGGTCCATAACTAGTTGGATGAAGTTTCAAAAGGATTTCTTAGACAAATTTGCAGAAGAAACCACCACGGGAGCTTTAATGGTTGAATTGTTCGCTGCCACCATGAGTTCAAAAGAGAAGGTTAAATACTTCAATCAGCAGTTTACAACTATCCTAAACAAATTTCAATCCAAAGCTAAACCTACTCAGGAATTGCAAATTGAGGTATATGTTAATGCTCTCCCTACTTCAATTTCCATGTTTGTGAAAAGGGATGCCAAACATACCCTAGCTGAAAATTTCGAGGAAGCCAAAACGATTGAATTCCAAATGAAGGGATGCAAATAGGGCCAGGTCTCACTAGTTAAGAAGGAAGTTCAACCTCCACCTAGGAGAGGACTTTTGTTGACTAGAACCCTGGGAAAAAAAATAGAAAAAGGTCCCAAAAAGGGAAGTGGGGACATAGAAGGCCTACAAAGGATAATAAAGAAATTGTCAACTGAAATCATAGACATGAAAATAAGTGTCGGGGAAGGAAACCAAGGTCAAAGGCCATATAAACCATTTTTTAAAAGAACATTGCAAAGCGATTGAACCTCCCCCGGCCAACTTAAACATCGACATGGGCAATGTAGCATCCGACTCTTTTTGTACTTACCATCAATAGAAACATTCTGAAAGAGATTGTCCCCAATGGGTGCACGCTATGAATTTAATGGCCAATCGGTTCCTAGACGAAGTTTCTCTTACCGAACAATCAAGCAGCTCATTAGTGAACATCGTCGATCAAGAGGAATTTGAGTCACTAGAAGAAACAACCATGTTGTTATGGGACCCTGACTTGTCAATTCCTCTCGATGATGTATCTGAAGTTCAGGAACCAGCCGCTGAGGTTTTGGCGGTGAAAATGAGAAGGGTCAACCGGTCTCAAATGACCTTATCATTGTCCAATCTTCGAGAGGAAAACAAACAGCCGATCACTCAAAATCACCTTGTGTCTCCCAAAGAAATCCTATAAACATACATACACGAGAGTCGCCCAAGCTGGACTACAACATAGTAGAATACTTAAAGAATTTGAAGGCTAATGTGTCAGTCATGGATATGTGCAGAATTCCCCAGCAAAAGGATTTCCTGTTACAGGCCCTAAATTCAATAGAAGCCCCTATAACAAGCACTGATCTAGGTGAACTCCCACCTCCCATGGATTTAAAGAACAAACCAAATGTGAACGCTTGCTCTTTAGACAAGAGAGGAAATCATTTTGTCCAACCTTTCCTTTTAACATTTGAAGTCTTCAACATAAACCTGTATAATTGTTTTGTCGATTCAAGGGCATCCTCCAATGTCATGCCATTATCAATCTGCAAGAAATTGAATGCAATTCCATTCAAAAGTGATAAACGTGTTATACAATTAGACATAACTCAGGTAAAATTTATTGGGGAACCTAAGGATGTCATGATCAGAATGGCTACCCACCTGAAATTTGTGCAAGTGATTGACATAATTGCAGTAGATATCCCAGAAGCTTATGGACTGCTACTTAGTCGAGATTGGTTCGATAAATCGAATGGATACTTTAGCACAGACTGGGCTCACCTCTGGTTTCCAATAAAGGGACACACCAACATGATTAGGATTGATAGGGAAATATATCTCAAACATACTGTCATCAATTTAGAAGCCTTCAACGAACCATCTTCGGCAAATTTCCCTGTGCTAAGAAACTACTCCTTCGATTCTGATTTCCGCAATTTCGCTCCTCTCTCGTCTGATGTACCTCTCACTCAAAAATATGAAATGACTTTTCAAGTGAATCTACTGGCAGTGGTAGAGGAAATCATCTTCTGTCAAGAACCTCTATTGGAAACAGTAGACAGGGTATACGTAGATGAGAAAATAACTAGGCCTGAAGAAGTTGCTAAATTTTGCTCACAAGTTTGGACGTTGTACTTTGATGGGTCTAGATCATAAGAAGGGTCAGGAGCAGGATGTATCTTCATTGACCTGAAAGGGAAGCGGAATTTACTGTCCTGCAAACTAGGATTTTAATGCACCAATAACACTATTGAGTATTAAGCTCTAGTTCAGGGACTGAAGAAAGCCATAGACTTAAACATTAAAGAACTGAAAGTTTTTGGGGACTCTAAAATTATCATTAGGCAACTGAAATATACTATCCATTGCAATTCACCCCACTTGAGAAATTACCAACAAGAGGTGCATATACTAATAGAACATTTTTAGGCCTTAAATATTATTGTTGTTCCCAGGACAAAGAATACTCTTGTTGATTCCCTAGCCACTGCAGCCTCGAGGTTATCCCCTTTAGAAGACTATGAAGCCTCCAAGTTCACTATGGAACTACTCTACAAACCATCAGTACCCAATAATATTTATAATTGGAAGGTTTATGAAAGAGATGAACAGATTGTATATTTTCTAACCAATCAAGAGAATTTTAAAGATCTGGCTATTGATGATGAGGTATTCCAAGAGAAACTGGCATAAACTAATTTCCATGAACATAAGAGTGGAACATAACACTCTAATAATAAACCAAGTTTTCACACGATACCGTAAGGAGTAGCCAATTTGGAGAACCTTTTCGACCTGAGGGAAAGATTTAAAGGGTCAAAGAACACAAAGACAGTGAGTTCATGCCTTGTATACAAGACTATAAACCTATGAACCCTGGAAAAATCTAAGAATGTAAATATAGGTAAAACAATATCTAACAAAGACAAGAAAGCTTATCTCAAACATTTTAGAAAATATCAAGATGTATTTTCCTTGACCTACTGAGAATTGAAAACTTATGACACTCGCATTATCCAACACACAATCCCGTTAAAATATGGAGTAAAACCCTTCCAAAAAAAACTCAGGAACTACCATCCATCTCTGGAACCCCTGATGTATCAAGAGTTAAGGAAATTGCTAGATGCTAAGATTATCTTTCAGGTTAGACACTCTGCCTGGGTAGAAAATTTGGTTCATGTCAGGAAAAAGTCTAGGGAGATCTGTCTGCGTGTAGATTTCAGAAACCTTAATAGGGCATCAGAAAAGGATAACTACCTAGTCCCACCCATGGAACAGCTCTTGCAGACCGTGTATGGTTCCGAAATTTTCTCCCTTCTAGATGGTTTCTCACGTTATAACCAGGTTCTAGTTTCAGAGGAAGACCGATTGAAGACTTCCTTCTGAACCAAGTGGGGAACTTTTTCTTATAAATGCATGCCCTTCGGGTTGATTAATGTCAGGGAAACCTTCCAAAGGGCCATGGATACATCTTTTTGGGCATTGATTAACAAATGTGTAGTAATATATTTAGACAAGTGGATGTGTATTCAAAGAACAGAGAATACCACATCCAACATCTAACCCAGATTTTTGAAAGGTGCACGAAATATGGAATATATTTAAACCCTAAGAAAACTATCTTTGGTGTTGAGGAAGGGAAACTACTAGGGCATATTATATATCAAACAGGAATTTGTATAGATCCCATATGAATAAATAAAATAGTTCAGCTTCCCTTACCCCATAACAAAAAGGCTATGCAATCCTTCTTTCGGAAAATTAATTTTGTCAAAAAGTTCACGCCCGATTTCACTGAAACTGTCAAACCCTTCCAATAAATGATTCGCAAGGATGTTGATTTTAAGTGGGATGATGAGCGAAAAGATGTTTTCAACAATATCAAGACTACAATATCTCAAGCCTCAATCTTACGAAGTCCCGACTTTAGTAAAGATTTTTTCCTCTATACTTCGCCTCCAACCAATCCTTAGTTGCAGTATTGACCAAGAAGGATGATGATAACAATGGTGTACCGGTATCATTTATGAGCACTAATCTACAAGAAGTTGAATTGAACTACCCTGCTATACACAAACAGGCTTATGCGGTGTACAAAGCAGTAAAACATTTGAAATCTTACATCCTAAAAAATCACACCAAAGTCATTGTGCCTCATCCCACAATCTGATCACTATTCACTCAATAGGAGATGTGGGAGAGAAGGGGAAATTGGATGGAAGTAGTCCAAGAATTTGATCTAGATATAAAGCCTTCCAAATTAGTAAAGGAACAAGGATTGTGTAAATTGGTCGCAAAATCCCAAGATCGAATAAATGAAGACCCCTGGTGGGAGAATCAATTAGTATTATGGTGTAGGGAATCTTTATACATCACCCCAAGGAAAGAGTCTTGGTATGGAAAATTGATCTACCTCATGCATCATGGGACTTGCCCAAAAAACCTAAGCCCTAAAGAAAGGAGAGCTCTCAGGCTAAAATATGTGCAATATTGCCTCGTAAATTCAGTACTTTTCCGCATAAATTATGATGGAGTACTCTTGATATGTCTCGAACATGAATATGTAGAAAAGGTTATGAGGGAGCTCCATGATGGTCTTGTAGGTGGACACTTTGCAGGAAATACCATATCTCACAAAATATTAAGATTCGGTTATTACTGACCTACTCTATTTAGGGACGCTCATACATACAGTAAGAACTGTAAATCTTGTCAAATGAGCGCTGGTAGAGAAAAGAGAGCAGTTGTCCCACTCCAACCAATGACCATATCCAAACCATTCGAGAAATGGGGGTTAGACATCATAGAGGATATTACCCTGAGTTCTTCAGAACAACATAAATACATACTGACTGCTATGAACTATTTTAAGAAATGGGGAGAGGCCATCCCTCTGACTCACGTGAATGAAAAGGTTGTAATCCAATTCATAGAACAACAGTTGATCACAATGTTTGGGAATCCTTACGTTCTCGTTTTTTATAATGTTTCTTACTTTTATTCTACTCTATTAACAGAGTTCTCTCTAGAAAAAGGAATCATAATAAGATACTCTGCAAACTACTATCCACAAGGGAATGGGGTGGCAGAATCAACTAATAAGAACCTAGTTAGAATCTTGAAGAAAGCAGTCATAGGCAATCAGAAGAATTGGCATAGCTCGCTTCATAATGCCTTGTGGGAAGATAGAGTAACACCCAAGGAAGCTATGGGAAACTCTCCATACTTTATGGTATACGGACAAGAAGCCATTCTCCCAAATAGGTTATATCTTCTGTCACTTCATCTTGCTCAGGGTTCAAGAGGAAAACCCTCATCAGTTATTCAACAAAGAATTGATACCCTCCTCATGCTTGAATAAGAAAGGGAGAAAGAAAAATCTAAGTTTGTCGCTCATAAACAAATACTTAAAAGATGGTTTGACAAGCATAAGGGCAAAGAGAAGAATTTTGAAGTAGGAGACTTAGTCCTGAAATGGGATACTGCAAATGAACCTAAGAGAAAACATTCAAAGTTTTAGAATCTATGGCTCGAAACTTTTCAGGTATCCGAGAAAATTGGGGCAGGAACGTATCAGTTGAAAAATCTGAGGGGGAAAACTGATGCCCTCCCAGTGAATGGCCAAGCCCTAAAACAATATTTCCATTAAAAAAAAACAGTGTATTTTTCATGTTACATTCAGATTAGGATAAATGTGTAGGTTTAGGGTAGATTGATTGCATATTCCTTTTTATTTATGTCTTTTCTTTTGCTTGGTATTTTCTTGCAATAAAGTTGTGTTCCATAAAAAAATCGTCGACCTTAATAAATATGGTGTAGAAAACTTTTCTCCTAACTTACGCTTACATGTAACATAAGAAACGTTAGGCAATTACAAATTTCTTCAAGGAGATCTATACCTTGTCTTTGCAAAACAAACGACCTTGGTAAGTGATGAAGTGTCTGCCTAGTGGTTTGGTAAAGCCCAAAAGGAAAGATGGAAATTTGGAAAGGATCACATGTACCTCTAGACAGAGCTAGGAAGAATCTCACATTAACTATTTCATCTTGCAGATAACAGACATCCTCCTCTCCAAATCGCTCAGGGAATTTCTGCCAGAAATAAATCAATTATATTAAATGAGTGCAAAGTCAGAGAGGGTATGAAGATAACTTCGCCAAGCCTATGGACGCTCACTGGCAGTGGAGCAAGGTTTGTGACGTCAGGGTGACTCCGTCGGGGCTATGGATGCTCGCAAGCAACGGAGAAACACCGTAGTGAGTGAATAATGATAACTAAAACTGCCTCGATCAAGTGAATTCCTTACCCGGCTCTTGTCAAAAAGGGGTGTGGGTCACAGTCAAGAGGAACGAACGTGGGATAAGGGATAAAATACATAGGCAGACCCAGATTCACAAACACGGGAAATTGTACACGCATGGATAGGAAATACTCTGATAAAATCAAAGCCAGTTAGTTTCTCAACCAGCTTCTACACGAGCTAAGGAAGGAACAAAGATTATTCTTTTGCCCAGAGAATCGTCATTTGTTGAGCGTTCAACACACCCTAAAAGTCTTTATGAAAATTTGTTCTCTTTTGGGTACCACTTGTTTTCTTTTTTTCTAATTTATAAATTGAGTTTGTTGCGTAGGCATCGCTAATTTCGTTTTCATGTCTCATTATCAATCAAGTTGGATTTATTTGAACTTGTAAAATTGAAACCTTTGTGTCTAAAAAGAACTTGGCATTTTAACTAAGAATCTGCAGCTAAAATTGTGACCCACGCGCTTATGTTCGGCGTTGGCAAAATCCAAGAAAGTAAAATGACCACATAGTAACAATAATCGTCGATCGTCGATGTATCATCGACATCGATAAAAAATGGAGTATATTTGCGTTGGTTGTTCACAAAGAATATTCAGGAAATGGTCAATTTCCCATCGGCGTCGACGAAATATGAGACGACTAAACATTGACATGGGTCATGATGAACCTTCGATAGTCAATTAATGATGCATTTTTTCGAGGTCGATGAAATCTCAAAGATTTAAATCATGGAAAAAAAATTGCATTGACACATCGTCGATCACCGATCCCCGATGCATTTTTGGCATCGGCAAGTTTTGAGAGGGGTAATCCAGGAACACTTCTTTAAACTTATTGTTGATCGTCGATCCTTGATACTTGTTCAGCATCGACAAGGTAGGACCTGTTTTTAAAATGTTTATCTAATGAAAATCCTTCATTCTGAATAACACGATTAAACAAAGACTCGGTCTCAAATGTCATGTGTCTTTGTCGCGTAGGCATTTCGTACAACCTAGTTTCATCCCGAGTCACCTTAGGTTTCCCCGTGTCCTAGTCACACTTCCAAGTTAGCATTTCCACATCAGCATTGTACGACAAGATGGATCGTCATCGTAGTTTTCGCCAAGAGATATCAATAAACATTTTCTAAAGAGAAGCGTCGACTACCGATCCACCTGTTAAATTAGAGGAACGATGGGACGTTTTGAGCACAAAACAAGATCAAATTTTTCCATTTAATAGGCCAACTAATGTTTAGCTCTGCATACCTTTCTACCCCATGCGTCGATCAAACAACGGGAATTTGAAATCACCGATGAACCACATTATAGCCCGTGTCTGCACCGCCAACCTACGACTGCATTTAAATCTTGAGCATAATGTGGATCTAGCAGCAGATTTTGTAGAACCGCACCTACACCCCGAACTGAATAATTTATGCGACAAGGTAAGTATTATCTCTTTTTAAATCACTAAGACAGCTTCAAACACATACACTATGCACACAAGTTTCTCATTTCCAGAGCAGCCGAAGAAGCTAAGAGAGTGTCTTAAGAGTTGTGTTTCATTCTTAGAATTTCAAAACTAGGTTAAGCTAGTGCAAAGAAGAGGTATGTATTAATTTTATCATTTCGACGGTTGCATTTTTATGTATTGGCATTCTATCTGCAACACGGTGTCCAACGTTGTTCTCTCTGTAAGAAAAAATGCCTCCAAGGAAGCCAACGACCAGACGCTCACCAAGGGAACCAAAATTAAAGGAAGCAGATATTATTGAAGGATCTTCTCTCGACACTGCGAGGTAGTTGTAATTTTCTCCCAGAGCGGAAACGGTCATCAAAACATCGACTAAGAAGGCATTTGCTCAACCCCCTATTTTTGGCGATACAGAAGCAACCACTGGATCAAAGATGATGCTCCCACAATGGGGAGATTTTTTCAACTGAATTAACATGGAAGATTACCAGAAGTTTATCCCCCACAGCGACCCGAATGTAAGGGTGCTCGACTACCAGGTTTTTTCGAATATCCGGTGGTCGTGCTTGCATATGCTAGCATGTCGAACCCCATTCATGCCCTGCATTAAGACTCTGGGTTGGATAATCGATCATGCGGATGCCCAGAGGTGCCTAATCAATGATGATAATGGTGGATGTGTTGGAGTTTTTCTCCCGACAGAGGTCCATAAATATTACAAGATCAAGGACCCGGAGGAGAGGTTGAACACATATGTCGTGGTGAAGTTCTATGAATTCCATGACACAAGTCTATTAATGGCCTCCTAGTGGAAGGAAGACAAGAAATTCACAAACCAGAGCAACGGCTGGTAAAGGATAGTGAATATAAAGGAGCCATATATCTACTTAATGGCTCTAATTTGTCGATTATACGGGGGAAAATATTGTGCTAAGTTCTTGGAGGCATGGATGCCACTGGCATACACTGTGGCTATTTTCGCGAGTAGCTTCAACTGGGGAGAAATCATCTCCAAGTAATTGAGGACCAGTATATTTCAGGCTCAGACACCAAAGGAGGGAGAAGCATCCGCTTTTCACATGGCTTCATATCTGCTACACGTGATATGCGCAATGAATGTCTTCGTCGGCATGAATTTGAGCTGGCACGTCCCAAAGATACCTGTACATGTCTACTTTAGCATCTTATGGAAAAACAGGTACAAGAAATCGTATGCTCTCATTTGTGATGAATTCATAGCTCAAGTTTATTTCATTATTTTCAAAAAAGAATGCCCAAGACTGTCTCTAGCGGCCAAGAAAATGATTTTGAAAGTAGGCCACTTGTACCTAGATGAAACCACGACCTATATCAGGGTGTTTGGGGGCATCAACGCACCACATTTACTCTCCCCGCTCACATCCCAAATTGCCTCGTCGTAGGAGAAATCTGTTACCAGACCATCATACAAGGTTATAACTCCACTTTGGTTAAGGACAATAAAGGAGCGTTCATACCCTATATTTTCCATGTAGGGTTTTAGTGAAGGACATTGCACAAGCTAAACAAGAGGGTTTGAGCCAACTGGAATACAGGTTCCCGACAGGCCAATTTCGCAAGCATGACCCTACAAGCCTAGTTCTCCATCATGTGTCACAAGTCTCTTCCTGCTGGCCATACGCATATGATAAGTTTGACGACAACATTTTTACAGAATGTGCTCAGGACTGGGATGAGGTACTACAGAGAAACGATAACCCAAACATGACTAGGTTCAAAGCTATGAGTATGGATGAGAAAATCAAAACGATAGAATAGATGGCTCAAGAACCTCTCAAGGTTAGAGAAGAAAACAGAGTAGCAGAAGCCATCTAGGCACAAAGGAGGGGAATGTTATTATTAGAAGAATCCCAAAGAGTCATCCAACAGCTATAGAACGATCCTCAACTAGTAGAAATGATGAGGATCACCCTGAGAAACCCAAGAAACATCAGAGGAGCTAAATGGCTCAGATTCAACCCCACTGAAGGAAACCATTGGTCTGGAAAATCCCAGAGTTCCGTCACCATAGGCCAGATCGTTGGTGACCATTCCAACCCAGCATGAGATTCCAAGAACACCAGGTGAAACGGGTGTTCCTAATACCCTTTTTGATCTAATAACTATCTATGACGATGAAGAGAGTTCATAGGTCTCACTTCTAACTCTGATACCCATTACATAGGAGAAATAACCAGGGGAAACATCTGCTCCAAGTCTCGATGCATCAATTCCAAACCCTCTGCAGGGCGACCATGAGGCCAAAAGTATCTTAGACACTAAGATTCTCAACCTATCGGGGATCCCGAAAGACAGCTCCAGGGATGAGCTAGGTTGAGGTGGACAAAAAGAGGAATTGCAACAGCCAGAGATCAACACCTCAACAGCCGATCACCATGTAAGTATTGATCATATCATTGTCTCTTCAATTTTGGTCGATACCTCACTAGTCAATGAACACTAGACGCAGGTCGAACCATGGGAACATATGGAAGTTTCCCCTGTCAAAGAAGTACAAGGATCGGTCCTAGAGAAAATACATACGAGAGGAAGCTTGGGAAACACTTTGAACTAGGGAGACCAACAAATCCATGAGCCGGTTGTTGAGGTCATGAATATACAGGATATTCCTTACGAAAAGAAGAGGAAAGCCATCATGAGGAGGACCACCAAGAAAAGAAGACTCACGTTGGATAGCTCGATTCTCATCACCACGGAGGAAAAGTTGCTCAGCATAGAAAACGTGAAGACATCTGAGCTCATCGATGGAGGGATGGCTATCACTAATGCCACGCTGGATTGATCAAAGCAAGATGAAAAGGAACTAGCCGCCACACAGAAGGAGCTAGACCCTCTGCACCATCTTGAAAAATATTACCGAGACTCAACGTAGGCCATAGTTTTTCTGAAGAGTGAGTTCCAAGATGCATATGCAAAGTTCGCAAGCGAAAGACATCTCTTCATTGCATATGTAGTCGATTATCAAGAAGATACCCTTATGGCACTGGAAACATGTAAGGACGTGGAGAGATGGTATGAAAAGGAATACCAAGCTATAGAATGAATCGATTACATTTGCACAGTGCAGAAGGGACGAGCCACAGAGGAGCATGGAATTCGAGTGTTGATGGATAGCAACATCTCCCGGATCAGGAAAGCAACCAAATACTGGGTAAGTATGACCCAAGAAACTCAGCCAGAGATATAGAAGAGGTGGGTCGAGTGCGAAAGAAGCTGTGAAAAGATCAATCGGGAGATGAAAGACATTGGCCTCCCAGAGTTAGGCTCACCCGAAGACATTGTCGGCTTCCATGACATAGTCAGACGACATGCAGAATAGGACTCAACGTGGGAAGTGGATATCACACAGGTGGCAAGCATGACACCGGGTCAAATACATAAGTTTATGGAACATCTGATCAAGGCTCATGCAGTTCTGTAGCGTTTAAGTGTCAAAGTCATCAAATATAGAGAGCAGGAAATAGAAGTGAAGGAAACATTTTCATCCCCGATGGACCAGCACAGATTCCCATATGCTAACACATGCAAGGATCTCTTCGTCAAGTGGTCAGAATACGAGAAGAATCATCCACTCTAGTAGAACCACGAAATGATTTCCAGAGAACAAAGAGATCAAGCGCCACATTGCAATCTTTTGTTTTACTTAACACAAACTTGTAGCAGCTATTTTTAGTTAATGATTCTTTATAAATAGGGGGATTGACCTTTTAGAAAGGGTCGATAGTTTTGGGAAAAAAACCCTCTTTTTGAGAATTGTAAAGAATTATTTCGGAGCAATCTTAATTGAGAAGTTTTGTTTAGAACCAGAGACAATATATATATATATATATATATATATATATATATATATATATATATATATATATATATATNAGAGACAATATATATATATATATATATATATATATATATATATATATATATATATATATATATATTCATCAAAGGCGTTATGTGATTGGATTGAGGAGGAATTACTTCCAACTTTATTTCAGTAGTTGATGTTGTAACGAGTAAAAGTTTCTGAATCTATTGATAAGCTATTTGTTTCAATATTTTAATAGTTTTTTTGTTCTTAATGATGAAAATCAAATCGTTGTGTTAATGTGTGATTGATGGTAGAGCTAAGAAAATTATTTTTCTTGTGCTCCTCTTATTGCATGCATATTTTTTTTCAATAATTGTATCTCGGTCATTGTTGAAATACCAACAAGTTAATGTATTATTAGTAGACTTGTAATAGGTGTGAATATCATTGTCTACATGCTAGAGCATGAGGGTTATCCTAGGCTTAGCTTTCCTCAGTAGTTAAGAATCCATTCTATGAGTTGGTTTATACCATCACACCTTACTTTATCAGACTCGTCTAATAAAAGAAAAGACAAAAGCGAACGTTTTATCTGAAGGAGGAACTTTCACAAAAACATATCATGTCAATCATTAAATAAAGCCCATCGATAAATTAGCTAGATCGAAAGATCTGGAGAACCATTCCACCCATCAAACGTTGCAGAGTCTAATTGGGCCTCTAAGGAGGGTTTGGTTCCTATTGTTGTGTTAAAGGGATTTGAGACCCCTCAACATGAATAAACATGGTATTGTTGATGTTTGGGCAGCATCAGAAATACATTCTACTAGATTGATCATTAATAATATGATTATTAATTATTAAGCAATATTATTAATTATAATATTATTAATGTAATAATATATTTATAATATAAAGTATAAATATAAAGTATATTTATCTTATATGTATAATATAATATAAAGTATAAATACATTTATTACCCAAAGGATGCATCTCTTCATGGATAGTCACCATGGTCACCATATGTTCTTTATATATAGAACACTCATCATTGTAATAAGATATCAATTCATATACAATATCATCTCTTATGAAAAATTCAACATGTTATCAGAGTGAGACCGAGCTTGACTCCCTCACAAGACGGCCCAGGAAATTGAGAGTAGTGTAAAGTCTTGGGAGAGTTAAATTTATGGGGTTGTTGCAATCTCTATGTACAACATATTTACTTTTTACTCCTACCTAAATTATAGAAAGAATTCCATAAATTATGGTGGACATTAATTTATAGTAAAAATGTCTAATTACCTAAATATGAGGAATGTACTCCATACTTATTTCTACCTATATTTATGCAAAGAATCACATGAATTATGGAGGAACAATTTAACAAAGTCAAATACTATGTGGATGGATTATAACCAAATTAATCCTTGGGTAGTTACGAGAGGTATTCTCCAATTGTTTATAAGAAAGAAAAATTAATTTAATTTTCAAAGAGACGTGTCTTTTTGGATCAATTTAATATTACTATAAAAAGACAACAATAGACATATATTTTTCTCTCACACGTGGGAAGTGATCTAAGGAAGAGACCAAAGTTTCTAAGTAGTTGAAATTTTTTGAGTGTAATTATTTCGTGATGTTCTAGAGTTTACTAAAGTAATATCGTTGCAAGTGATTACCACTTGCTGAAAATTGTGTTGGTCTAATTTAACACTAGAAAATTAACATGCTTAGTCGTATGACATCAAGTATATAATGGATGTGTGTTCGTAGAAGATGTATCATTTCGTGTGGCTGACAGTCAATGGTCATTAGCTTTTGTGAATGGCAAAAGTGTTAGAATTTGTGTCAGATATAATACCTTCCTCATTAAGAGGGAGTGTTGAGGTTTTATGTAATTTCGGAAGTTATTCTTAAGTGTTAATGTTTCAACATCAGGCTGACATTCTCTCAAGATTGGTCATGGTAATTTGACCAATGGATAATGAACCTGGCATAGTCTTCTAAGGACATAAGACTCAAAGTGTGTGGCTTTCAACATCTGGAAGGACAAATTCTTCCTGTGGCACAGATGGCAACCTGATCAGAAAGAATAGTCCTTGTAGTCACAGAACCCCCTATTGAGTACGTGACAACTACAGGACACTCAGTGTATAGATTGAAGAAGGATTTATGTGGATTAAAGCAGGCACCTAGAGCATAGTATGGAAAGATCAACAATTTTCTGACGAACTTAGGATTTATAAACAACAATGTAGATCATAACCTTTACTTAAAGGTTGTGGATGATGGTCTGGTAATACTATTGTTGTATATGGATGGCATATTTATAAACAGGTGTGGAAAAGCTCATCTCATAGTGTAAGAGAAAAATTGGTTGCTGAGTTTGAGATGAAAGATCTCGGGATGATGCATTACTTTTTGGGTCGTGAGGTATGGCAAAGACAGGATGAGATATTTCTGAATCAAGGGAAGTATACAATAGAAATCCTAAAGAGGTTTGGAATGTTGGATTGCAAAGAAATCGCTACACCTGTTGTATCAAATCTGAAGTTGTTGCAGGATACAACTTTAGAGACTATGGATGTTACTTTATACAGGTAGATGGTGGGTTTATTGATGAACTTGACGAACACAAGATCGGATATATGTTTTGTTGTGAACACCCTGAGTCAATATATGGAGCAGCCCAGGTAGGTTCATTTGGTCGCAACAAAACATGTGATGAGGTACCTTAAGAGTATATTGGATTATGGTCTCATGTATGTGATAGACCATGAGTTCGGGTTAAATGGCTATTCAGATTCATATTGGGTCAGCAGTATTCCTGATCGGAAGAGTACTTCGACATATTGTTTCAATTTAGTCTCTTGTATTGTTTCATGGAGCAATAGGAAGCAGTTGTGTGTAGCACTCAATACGGTTGAGGAAGAGTATGTGGCGACATGTGCAACAAGTCACGGAGCAATGTGGATTCGAAAATTGTTGAATATTGAACTGAATTTGACTTGTAGGTAAGACCTACAAGAAGAGTATGATGAGACTTGTTCTGGAGGACAAGTGATGAAGTCAACAGGTTGACGATCTAGTTGATATTCAGTGCTCGAGAGGTAGTCAAACAGTTAGTTCCAGAGAGAGTTGGGTACTATAGTAAGGAGCAGGAGGCTCTATCGGATGCAGGAAGCAGTCATGTGTGGCACTCGGTACAGTTGAAGCTGAGTATGTGGCAGCATGTGCAGCAAGTCGTGAAGCAGTGTCGCTTCAGAAATTGCAAACTATTGAATAGAATTTGACTTGTAGGTAAGACCTACAAGAATAGGATGACGAGACTTGTTCTGGAGGACAAGTGATGAAGTCAACAGGTTAAAGATTTAGTTGATATTCAGTGCTCGAGAGGGAGATGGAAGGTCAGTTCTAGAGGGACTTGAGTACTACAGCAAGGAGTAAGAGGCTTTGTCGGATGCATGAAGCGATGATGTGTTGCGCTCAGTACGGTTGAAGTTGAGTATTTGGCAGCATGTGCAGTAGCAGTGTGGCTTCGAGAACTATTGTCTGGGTTATTTGGTCTCGGACTGGAGGCAACCTGCAATTGGTGTGACAACCAGAGTTGCATGAAGTTGTCAGAGAACCCTATGGTCTATGACAGGTTGAAGCATATCGAGATCAGATATTACTATATCAAGGATATGGTGTAGAAGGGAGCAGTGAGGCTCAAGTTTTGTGACTACAGAGGATCAAGTTGCAAACGTGTTTACCAAGCCATTGTCGAGGATGAAGTTTGAGTACTTCATGGACAAGCTTGGTGTGGTCCCTCTTCAAAGGGAGTGTTCTCATCTAGCATGAAAAAGGGTTGGCACTGAAACATGTGGAACTCATCCAGCTGAAAAAGGGTTGGCACTGAGTGTTCTCATCCAACATGAAAAAAGGTTGGCACTGAGACAAGTGGAACTCATCCAGCATGAAAAAGGGTTGGCACTGAGACGTGTAGAACTCATCTAGCATGAAAAAGGGTTGGTACTGAGACATGTAGAAGTTATCGAGCATGAAAAAGGGCTCGCACTGAGACAGGTGGAATTCATCCAGCATGAAAAGAGGTAGGCACTTACATGAGTGCACATGATCAGGTATCGATGCATCGCAGGGAGTGGATGTCCGAGGGACATGGTGTAGCTATTTAGAGCTACCCACGGACCTTGGTTGCATGGGGTGAAGTCATGTTGCACTATGGATATATGAGGGTTGGCATTGAGACAAGAGTGCACATGATCAGGTACTGATGCATTGTAGGGAGTGGATGTCTTGGGGACATGTAGCTATTGAGAGCTACCCATAGACCTTGGTTGCATGGGGTGAAGTCATGTTGCACTATGGATATCTGAGGGTTCGCACTGAGACAGGAGTGCACATGATCAGGTACCAATGCATCGCAAGGAGTGGATGTCCTAGGTACATGTTGTAGCTATTGAGAGCTACCCATAGACCTTGGTTGCATGGGGTGAAGTCATGTTACACTATGGATATCCAAAGATGTATAGATTTGCATGTTCAACAGTGAATGGATGTGAGCTCGTGTGGTATCAGACTTGGAGTCTGTGTCACATGGAAGTGACACTTGGTTGCTAGACACTTGATACAGAAGGGAGCAATGAGGCTCCAATATGGTGCAGAAAGGAGCAATGAGGCTCCAATATGTGGCTACCGGTGAGAAGGTTGTGGATGTGTTGACAAAGTTGTTGTCAATGACGATGTTCGAGTACTTCATGGACAAGCTCGACATAGTCCCTCTTCAAAGGGAGTGATGTCTTCAGATGTTATCATAGGGTAATGGATGTAATGATGACATGTTGTATCCATTGGAGAGCTACCCACCGACCCTAGATGCATGTTGAAGAGACAAGGTACAGATGTTATCGCAGGGTATTGGATGTCATGCATAAGATATCCAAGTTTTATGTGGGAAACTGGATAGTCTCATGATGACATGTTGTGGCTATTGGAGAGCTACCCACCGGCCTTGGATGCATTGGTTGTGAAGTCACAAGGGTGCACATGATGAAGTATATATGCATTGCAAGGTAATCGATGTCATGGTGACATGTTGAAGATATTTGAAAGCTACCCACAAGTAATCTTCAGAAGTAATCTTGGCATAGTGTAGATTGTCTCCCTCCCTAAGAGGGAGTGTTGATGTTTGGGCAGCATCGAAAAAACATTCTACTAGATTGATAATTAATAATATGATTATTAATTATCAAGCAATATTATTAATTATAATATTATTAATGTAATAATATATTTATAATATAAAGTATAAATATATATAATAAACTATAAAGTATATTTATATTATATGTATAATATAATATAAAGTGTAAATATATTTATTACTCAATGGACGCATCTCTTCATGGATGGTCACCATGGTCACCATATGTTCTTTATATATAGAACACTCATCATCGTAATAAGATATTCATTCATATACAATATCATCTCTTATGAAAAATTCAACAACTACAACTAATAAGCATGTCACCCTTATAGTTGATGTCAAGGATTGTAAAAACAAAAGAGAATATGTCATATGTTGTTTTATGGATTTTAGAAAAAAAAAATATCATCGAGCTATGTAAAAAATTGGAGGAAATAGGTACCCTTCCCAAGCTTAATAGTGTTGTGATTAGGCTCTATAAAAAAGCTGTTGCTAAAGCGAAATGTGATAAAAAATAATCAATAGACATTAATTGTAATGTTAGCCTTACGAAAGGGTGTCCCCTTTCTCCCATCATTTTTTACATCTATATCAATAGAATTGAGCAATCCTTAGAAGAAGAGGGATGCATTGGTATTAACATGGTCAGACATGTCATCATTTTCTTATTCATTGATGATATTGTTCTTGCAAAACTATTGACGATATTCACAAGCAACTCAAAGTTCTCCAATAATTCTTCAATAATTATGACCTTGTCATTAATATTAATAAAACTATATTATGATAATCAAATCCAATAAAAGAACGTACCCTCCAATTTCGTATGTGGACAACACCCTTGAAAAGATACAATCTTACAAATACTTGGCCAACAATTTCAATGTCAATAACAAAATGATTGACTACTAGATAACTTAATATAGTCTTCAAAAGATTTGTAAAAATGTTGAACTTTGGCACTAAAATAAGAAAAAATATTTTCAACACTTCGGTTATCTTAATTATTATATATGGCTTTGAAGTTTGGACCTACAACAACTCATGAAACTCGAAATAAAATCAAACAAATCCAAAAGTATTGCATAACTTATAATTTTAAAATTAAATGAAACACTAACCTCATTCCCGTCACTAAAGTTGGATGTGTATCCATAAAATTTAACATCTTACACAATATTTAGAATATACTGACCAATTGATTAAGTTGAGAAAGGACAAGTTTACTTCTAGTAGGAGCAACTGCCACCATAGGCTTAAATATAGTTGGACTCAGAAACTGATGTTTAGTTTAATTAATAGAATATAAAAGAAAATCAAATTGATAATATTGATAATATCAAATCTCATATCCCTGTGAAGTTTATAAATAAAAATTGAAATGAGTGAAATCATTAACAAGAAGTTAGAACATTGCAAATGTTTGTCAATCCTAATTTGAATGATCAAAACTAATTCTCAATATTATGAGTTTAAAAACATAATAAACATTGTGATACTGAAACAAATGTTCATGACCTCCATAGTGAACTGATCACTAGACTAACCCAAAAACACCTTGGAATAAACAAATTTACAAAATTTGTGATACAAGGGATGCCGAACATGAGCATCATTTCACATAACAAATACTCTTTAGAACCTCTTGGCTTATGAAAACCATAATGAAATCGTTACTTTCATTTCCACCATGTTTAAATATAGAATGCCCTTTGTAAAAACTACTTTGTAAGATTATGTTTATTTGCTCCATACGCTATATTGGCTTAGAACACAGTGAACATCATCATCATAATCACACAACATATATTCACCAAGTTCTTCAAATTCTACGGTGTTCATTGCAGACAATTTAGTTTCCTTTTTTACTAATTAAGGTGTTATTATTACTTGGAATACACAAAATACCAAAGAGAGACATCTCTCCTCAAGTTATACATTCTCATTTGGGAGTCGGGACTATCTCAATCATTTGATTGGGATTTAAAATACTAAGTATACACAAAATGTCAATTTTGGCGTCATAATAATTTTAAATGATAATCAAACAATTACTTGCACAAATCCATGAATTTCTCATTTACCCTATTTCTTCACTTTTTTAAAATGCCACAAAAAACTGTAAATACTCAAATTACTACCCCATCGGCAAAGATCAAATTCTTAAACATTACAAAGCCTTTAGGTATCAATAAAATGAGATAACATGACCCTACCTTTCAAACAATTTTAATGATAGTTACCTCCAACACCAACAACGATTTTCTCGAATAAGATTTTCTGATAGTTAATGTGTCAATGAGAGTAGACCCCTCTCTTGCAGTACCACCCTGACCTATAATTCAGAGAGCACATTGAAATGTTGAAATTAAAAGCATTGACAATTTTTCATGCTAAAAATAAAAACCATGATATGTTTCAAAGCATTGCCAGTGGACAAAAACCACAAATGTGCACATTGTTTCTCACTATGGAAAAGTTGCACCCAAAACAAGGAAACTTCATTCATTATATAAATGTGTCGTTCTGCACAAACTACAAGCCTTTAATTTCCTCTGTATCTCAAATACAACTGCCTTACTCAGAAACTGAAATGAATCCTCAAAACCCTTTGTAAACTAATCATAATGGCTCAACCTAATTTACAATCCCTGGCTCTGTATACTCTCCAAGAAATTAAATCATAACCACATGCAACTTGATCAATTGGTTACCTGCTATAATAAAGTAATATAATAACTCTTTTTAACAGATCAAAGAATTAAAAATCCATATGCAATCATGCTTATAAACAAATTTATAAACTTACATTGATTGCACAAACTACAAGCCTTCAGTTCCTAGCTATCTAAAATGCAAGTGCCTTAATAAGAAACTGAAATGAATCCCCAAAGCCCCATTTGCCATAAAAGAAAACCGAATCATCATATAATATATAATCAATGGCTCAACCTAATTTAGATGTCCTGTCACTGTATACTCTCCAAGAAATTAAATCATAGCCATTGGCAATTTGATCATTTGGCTGCCTGCTATAATAAAGTAATATAATAACCTTTGCATAGCAGATCAAAGCATTAAAAATCCACACGTAATCATGCTTATAACACATTAAAATCCAAATGAATCCCTGAAGCCCCTTTTCCTATAAAAATAAACTAAATCATAATATAATACTTGATCAATGGCTCAACCTAATTTATGTCTTGTCTCTACATATTCCACGAAATTAAATCATAGCCTAGGCAGCTTGACCAATTGATTACCTGTTATAATAAAGCACAGAATAATAACCCCTTATGGAGCAGATCAAAGCATTAAAAATCCAATTGTAATCATGCTTAGAAAGACATTTATACCTTCTTGTCATTTTTAAAACCTAAAATAACTTAATCATATAGTATACTTGATTGTATTCACAAATACAATTTCAATTTCTTAATGTAACATCGTACAGCCGTTCTCAAGAGAACTGCATCAGCGGGGATATCAGTGTTACAAAAGGACAGGCTCCCTTGTGTGGGGGCCGCATAGCTCATGCTTCTCATATTTTCAAGGCAGGGAAACTCAGTAGGGGATGTTCCCCACATCCACTTTTTGGGGAGCTTGGGAAGACATAAAGGACGTTTCCCAAGAAATGGGGAGTGTTTCCCTTTTGTGGTGGATGCCTGGGCAATCCCCCTCAAAAACGGGTGACTCCTAGGCATTCTCCCAAAACTTTTGCCGAATGGCTTTAAAAAAAATCACTTTTAAAAAACACAAATAAATCAAAACCCTAAAGGAAATGTGAATATTCATTTCATGCATTCATTGTTAACTTGTCCTTGTTTCTCATATACTTAAAAAAAAAATTGGATTTCGGACAAGGTCCCTATTTCAGGGACCCTGATGTTTCCCATGACATTTAATAAAATTTGGGGTACGTCTCCCACATTCCCTGGATGCATTTCACCATTACCACATCCCCCATCCAGGGAACTTGGTGGAACATTGATGAAAAGACTCAAAAGCACAAACAAATATGGCAGCTTTTCGATCGAGGAAGGTGACCCAATGCATTGTGCTTGAAATCAAACCTCACAATTGTATATGGCATCAACCACGATCAACAAAGTAATATTGGAAATGATTGGGGTACACAATATCCTTAGAATAAGATTAAGGTGCTTTCTCTAGACACTGAAAACAACATGAATCCACCTTCCACCCAGGAATGGATGGTTAGAAACACACTAAGGCAAAGAAAATGAAATATCAAATTCCTGAATCTTTCTAACGAGGAGCAAAACTTTATTAAATTCTTAAGATCTGGTCAGTGTCATGTACCCTGTTTTTCATTTCATCTGATTCTATTTTTCTGTTATATAGAAACACCAACAGAGGAAGACATCATATTCAGAATATAAAGTACAAGCAATCATACAAAGTGTCGTAAAATAGTGCTTCAAATGCTCTACAGATTAGTATGTTAATCCTGAAGTATTGCAAGGATAAGCAACCTCAAGAAAAACTGCTGGAAATGGGTCATACTTTTGATAAAAGGAATGCTGCATTTTCAACAAACAAACCACAACCAGAAACATATAAAACACCAAGCATATATTTTCTTAGCAGCATGGATACGCTGAAGATAGTCACTGTCATTATACAACTAAACATCCAAGTTTAGCATCAGAAACTATAGCTTCTAATTGAAGCAAACCGCTAATTTCAGATAATAAGCTACCCACATGGCAGCTCGCCACAATAATCAGCCAACTTTTACAAGTGTGTATCTGCATCCTTACTACTGAATCGGAAGGAAAAGGCTGTAGAGTGTGCAGTTCATAATGAACTCGTAAGTTTTGTCGGCCAGAAAAAATATATATACATTGTCGCAGATTTATATATTCTCAATACTTAAGAGTGTAAATATACATGGTCTTGAGCAGATTTATATGTTTTCAATAAGGGTTGGTCTATCCAGTCTTTCAGTGTCAAATTGCAAATAAATATATGTCTTTATGGTTTGAACTTTCAGATAAATTAGATATGTATGCTCTCCCAGACACAAAGCATTGCATTGGCAATTGCTCCAACATACATGGAACAAATCCACACATCACTTCCATTCAAACAAGAAAACAACTCTTGTACATGGGTATTCAATGACTTATAAAATTCAAGAGTTACAAAATAAAACTAAAATCCACACTTGAATAGCAATACAAATTAGGATTTGCAGAAAGCAAAGGCTACACATCATACATGACTTCCAGAGATGTGTAAGGCCTGTGTCGAAGAGCATAAATTAATTGTCCCTTTTATAGTTCTGGCAATAGCATGAAAAACGTAGAAGCAAGTTTTATCGCTTACATCAAAACAGTTGACACCGCAATAACAGCTTTTGCATCTGTTCTGGAAGACTATTAGTTATATCAGTCAGTTCGGAACTTTTGCTTGGAGAGGTATGCAGCAATCAGAATGAATTGTTTGTATTGACCCCAACCAATCCTAACGCCCCCTGTAGTCAGTCTGCTAAATCTCAGAAGTGGAACAAAATCTTTCTGTAAAAAACGAGTTCAAGTCTACATACAGTTATCCTCCCGGTAAAGATATGTTAATATCAGTGTTATGCCTCGCCTCTTTCATTGACTGTGAGCCTGTCCAAGCCATTGACTGAAAAGAAGTCATGTTGTGAATTGCTTGTTGATTAGTATTACTAATAGCTGAACCCCCAGTATTTTGATTCAATGGAGGACTACCTGGACCTCCATAGGTATCATTCAGAGGTGACCGAGAAATTGGAATGGCAACTGGACCTCCAGATGCAGCTGCTTGTGCCAAGCCTATGGAAGGCTCTGGTTTGGCAGGCTTAGGTGGATCCTTTTGACCATTTGAAATAAAGCTCCCCACAACAACCTGCACATCAATACAACCTGCATATATTAAATCTTAAAAGTGATCACAAAATGAAAGTATAAAAAGAAGTGGGCCTAATGCTTAAGAACATGTGTTTCCTCCTTGGAGGTCACGGGTTCAAATTCAGAGGGGGGTAGGGTATATATAACTCCGCAGACTTTAGCAGTCAAATTGCTGCATGGAGGGGGTCCCTTGTCCCACAAACAAGGGGGTCTCATAAACCAATTTGGTGTTTGGCTTGGCCGTGACCCTAAAATAGATTATCATCATCATCATCATCATCATTATTATTATTATTATTATTATTATAATTTTACCTGCACTGGACTAGCTGCCATTAGCATTCCCGCAACTCCTCCACCAACAACGCGGCCATCAGGGCTTGCCAAAGACACACTCAGGCCACCAGTTCTACTACGTGCCCCACCATTTTCTGTGAGCATAAATGAGCCAGAGAGCGAAAGAATTTCGAAGCGGCCCTACAGATACAAAAGATAAATGGTTTACTCCGCATTAGTGCTTTTGATATTGTACTTGAGAAGTTCAATGCCAGAAAATTCTAAATAAAGTTTTTGAAAACTGAATGTAAAAAACTTCAAACAGATGAAAGCATAAATTTTGGCAACAAACATAAAGCATAACTACAAGAAAAGCACTTCATTACCAGAAATGACAATAAGATGCACCATAAAATCAATGCTTCAAACACAACAGATTATGCTATGAATTCTATACAGCGGAACAGAAAAGGCTAAACTATTGAAGACCACATTCATCAAAAGTCTAGAGGAATATGGAAGGACCTTCAAGATCATAGTATCCTTTGAGACAACCATTACAAGAATTAGCACAAATCAGTTTTCCCTGAGTTGTACTAGCAAATTTCAATTAATGTTGATTATCTCCAGACACCACAAACATGTTGACATATCATTTGCACATCAAAGGCAGAGCAAGATGAAGAAAATTATACATGACTGGATCTAAATTTGTCATTTGATTTATCATATCAAGTGCCTAGTTAGTTTTGTCAGCACTCTTTTCAATTGCATTTTACCACAACCAACCATTTGCTTTGATGATATAGTGATAGACACCAGGACAAAGAATAATGAAGTAAAAGATGGCATCGATTTCTGTTTTGTTTTCCAAACCTCAACTAGCCAGGTAACTATAGCAATTCACTCAGCCAAACATACAACAGGCACAAGTAACTTCAAATCTGTTATGACCCTCTAGCCAATAAAAAGGATCACTGGTATAAACAAATAGTAAGCCGGCCCAGAACTGTGTACAGACAAGTAATGAGTGAGAAAAAGTCTATATAAGTGATTATTATAGTCATTCACAAAGAAAGTTATAGATGATTCTTTAGAGAAAAACTATGATAAAACATATTTAATTCAGAACATCGAGATGGTGAATCTCATAAATGGTGATCGAATCTTGCTTTCACCACCAGATTCATATACCGTGGAAGGAATTTCAAGAAATATTCTTGAAACAATGGATAATGGAAACAAAAATTGAGGAACTTTCGGGAAAAGTACACAAGGAAGGTATGAAGAAAATCAAACATGAATTGAAGGAAGCTAAAAAGGAATTCAACATAGAACTTGTGAAAAGAGATGAAAAAATTCCAGACTCTGCAACCATAATCAGACCTCCATAAAGAGGTTAAGAGCTTAAAAGAAGAGAAGGAAAGACAACAAACAGAGGAAAAAATTAAGACTCCATGAAAAGCACTAGAAGAGTTGAAGAAGTGATTTGTAAGAAAATGGAAGAATCCCTATATAAAGACAAAGTCAAAGACAGAAACGCAAATTCCAGACTGTGCAACCATAATCAGACCTCCATAAAGAGGTTAAGAGCTTAAAAGAAGAGAAGGAAAGACAACAAACAGAGGAAAAAATTAAGATTCCTCCTCTAGAATGTTCTTAGGAGATGATAGCACTATATAAAGGGGTTCAAGCAATGTAATGAGACATGAAGAGAAGTATTGTATTTGGAGCTGAAGCTCATTAGGAGGTTGC
>ML777263.1:1226984-1257782 GCA_009831015.1 Picea engelmannii | reverse complement strand
CCTATTTTGTAATCATAACTATTTGGTCATGACTCATGTTATTGTTGACAGTTGCTAGATGACTATTTCATTCCATAACTTAATGGTCTACTTTCTATTATATGGCTTAAAATTTTGTATGTTGGTTTGTAAGTTTGTAATTGCTAGATTCTAGATGGTTGATGCTCGAATGATTAATCATTGATGTACTACTACTTACTACTATGGATGCCATTTTAATGTTACAATGTACAAATATGCATGTTTTCATACATTCTGCAACTAATTAGTCTTTCTGCATGTTTTTTTTAATATAAACGCAATATATATAAATATATATATATATATATATAATAGACGCTTCCTGGACGCTTCGCTTCCTAGGATTTTTTAAAAATGACGCTCCCGACGCTTCGCTTCCTAAAAACGCTCCCGCTTCGCTTCGCGCTCTGGTAACACTGTTTCCAACAAAAACTAGTCATTTATACCTCTCAACCACTTGTGCTAACCTATGTTTGCTTTGATGTCAAGCCAATTATTCCATATGGCATTGAATCTAAGCAAATTATCACTAGCTGGGGGTGCAGCTCATCATCATTATTGTAATAGTAAGTAATGTGTCCCATCTATATTTGGCATATTAGGTATTTTTCTATCTACTATTGATCATTCAGTAACATGGATCATATCAAAACCTTCTTGATTTGAAAAAACTTAAGTGTCACAGTTTGCTTGGAACTTTCAACATCATTAATGTGATTGGCATTGATTCTCTCTCAAATCTTCCACAATTAAAAGCCCTCATAGTCGTAAGATTTATGACTAGAATAAGGAATAACAAGTAATTAGAATAGTACTTTAAATTGATTATAGAACAGTAACACGCAGATCCACCACATTCACACCCACCATCTGCTTGATTTCACATTTTCCATAGGTAACTAGTCATTTCTACCTCTCAACCATTTGAGCTGACTTATGTTTACTTCGATGTCAACCCAATTAAAGGTAATTTCATATGGCATTGAAACTCAGCAAGTTATAGCTAGCTGGAGATGCAGCTCATCATTATTATTGTAATAGAAAGCAACGTGTCCCATCTATATTTGGAATATTGAGTATTTCTCTTCTCACTATTGGTAAGTTGGTAACTTGGATCATATCAAAACCTTGTTGATTTGAAAGATTTGAAGTGCCACGATCTGCTTCCCACTTTCAACATCAATAATGTGATTGGCATTTGTTTCTTTCCCAAATTATTCATAGTTGAAAGCCCCCATAAGCTTTATGACTAGAGTAGAGAATAGTGAGCAATTAGGATAGTACTTCGAATTGATTATAGAACAGTAACACTCTGATCCACCACTGCTTGATCTCGCCTTCCCCAAAAGTAACAACTCATCTCTAGCTCTCATCCATTTGTGTTAACCCATGTTTCCTTTGATGTCAACCCAATTGGAGGTAAATTTCATATGGCATTGAATCTGAGCAGGGTATCACTAGCTTGACAATCTGAACACAACCAGAATCACAGTGCCACATAACAGATGGGAAAGTAAAACCATCCACTTGATCTACACCAACGTGAGATTGCTCGTAATGTTTCAATTAATCTATTTTAATGGGGAGTGTACTCACATATTGGGGATTCATCCTCTTAGTTTCCCCATACTTAGAGACATTAGGACATTTCGGGAAAACTCCTTGATTTGCCTTAGGTGTGTCTTCAGCATCGTGGGTATTTCTGAAACATTAACAACAAAATTAGGAAACGCCTATGGCATGTTGGGAATGTACGAACATACCTTGAGCCCACCTTCACAAAACACACACACACACACACACACACAGGGAGAGCAGTTTAAAAAACATTTTTGTCTATTTAAATCAGTGTTACCAACATCGCGATGTTGGCGATAATATCGCCAAAATGGGTTTGGGCGATATTATCGCCGAAAATAGCGCGCTATTTACCTCTACCGATAATATCGTGCTATTTACCAAAATAGCACTATTTTCGAAAATGTCTCAGGCACGCGAACAGAGCCGGAAATAAAGCCCAAATTTGACTTTTTTTCTTTCATTTTGCAAGTGAAGTGTGGGGTTTGGAGAGCAAAGGAGAAAGAGGCAAGTTTTCCTTCAACCAAAGACGAGTAGGGTTGAGTCTGAGAGGCCTATCTTGGAATCGATGCCTGATTGGATACAAGAGGAGGTAGAGGGGGCAGTAACAAAGGATGAGGAGGAGGATGTTACAGAGCAAAGTCGACCACCATCTTCACGGACTCCGACCGAGGGAGTTGTAGTTGGCAGTAGCACAAGTAGAGGACACCAGAGTCTAGCTCATGCTTCTTCTACAGGACGTCAAAGTCCAGTGCTAGCCCTAGAGGCTTCTTCCTCTGGAGGAAAAGTTGTCACCTTTTCTCGTAAAAGGAGCAGAGGGAATCATTAGAATTTATTTGATTTCATTGTAGATGACTCATGTTGATGAGATACATTTGTCACTTATTATATTTTTTGATGATATTTTGAGGCTTTAGACTCCGGACATGATTCAGTGTTGATCTGTACACTGTGATGTATTCGAGTTTACTAGACATCTTATACATCTTATATATCAGTTCTCTTTTCATAATTATGTGGAAATGAGTTCCCACGAGTCAAGAAAAGCAAGCATTGGTACGAGAAGACAAAATCTTTCAACTTTTTATATGCTCGTTCTCCTTCAAAGGTCCAATGAAGAGACTTTTGATTGCTCTACCCATTGAGTGGACGAGAAATGTGGGACTAATAGTAGATGAATTTCCTATACAAATTCATGCCTCCCAAGAAACTATTGAGGGCAATAATGATGGAAGGAGTGGCCTAGTTCTTCAAAACCTTAACATTGGCAAGAATAGTGCTAACTCCTATTTGATCAATCATAGAGCCCAAATCTTGGACAAAAATATGTCCAAAGAAGGATGTTTTCATTTTTTCCTACAACTTATTTGGAAGAGGAGGTTTAAACAGTGTGGATATCCTACAAATGATCTAACCCGAACATACCAAAATGAAAAATACCATCTAATTAAACCATTACGAACTTACCAAGATGTGCCCAAAAGATGTCATTGATGATCCTCATGAAAGTGGTTGATGCATTAGAGAGGCCAAAAGGCGTGACCAACAACCCAAAGGGACCAAACTTGATCTTGAAAGTTGTCTTCCATATGTCATTGGGTTCTGTTATCGCACAATCTATACTTGCCCAAAGACTAAAGGCAAGTAGGCCTAGATTGACGTAACACAAAGGTAGTCCTATCACTCTCACCTCAATACAATACCTCTTTCTATTTAGGAGGAAAAGAAACTCACTCCCAAGACCTAGTTGGTTGATGATGGGTAAAAAGATCTGGTAAAACCCACACCTCTCTCTAAGTCACCCGAGGAAAGAAATCACTTGGTAAAGTTTAAGGGGGGCAAAAGGAAAATTGAATGAATGGTACCGGCCCTTTACCAATGAAACAGCAAATGTTAGCAGCAAGCAATGACATCAAAGTTTCAAATCAGTGACTTCAAGATATAAATATGCTACTGAAACAATAAAAGATGAAATGTATAACAGCAGCAAATATGTTTAGAAATTGCAAGCTATGATGACAAGAATGATATAAAGACCTTGCAAGTTTGATAGTACTCTGTCACTTACAATTTCAAGATTTGAAGCAAGTTGATAAGTGACTTGAATACGCTGTCAAAGCACTTGCAACAGCAGTAAAATAATAATTATGACAGCAGCAAAACCACTTCAGAAAGTACTTAAATTAGGCAATTTAAACAAACACTTTAGCATATAATGATAGTAGTTTGACTAGTACAAGTGTTGGGTGGTTTTATAAACAGTTTGAAGGCTGTTAAGGGGCTGCAACGATGTCTGTAACAATAGTTACAACAGAAGCAACAGCCTTAAACAACTTCAGAAATTTGCACCTAGAACAATAGCAAAAGGAAGACTAGAGCCTTGGGATGATAGCACTTAGGCAAATGCAAATTTCTGGGTTAGTTTTAGAGGTTAGTATGCTGATTAAGCCTGCTAAATAAGGGTTGTAACAGCAATTATAGCAGCGGTTACAACAAGGATAGGGGAGATGAAAGGAATAAAGATGGAAAGTGGTAAGTATGGAGGGACGGACAATGACTTTTCACCGATCCACCCAGTGGCAACCCATCCTAAAGGGAAATCAACTTACTGGGGCATCGTGTCACCCCTCCAGGTATGAATGAGGCAAAGAGCATAATTTCCAAGCAAACATCATGAAATGAAGAAGGATTCAACACAACATATTCAAGTGCTTCAAAAAATCGGAGTGATACATACCATGATACCCAGACTCATTACCTCATGGAGCAAGACTCACTGCTACTTCAGGACCAGCTGGTGTGATGGATACTATTGTTGGTGATACGTGGACTGCACTGAAGAAAAGAGGGGCCCTCCGGGGCCATGCTCAAGTCGTCTGGCTCTCGGTACTCCATGTCTAGGACCTGTGGGCCTCGAGATGTGATCTCCTTAGTTATCCCTAGGCTAGGGGATAACAGGTTCCATACACACTTGGTCATAGCATGAAGCAAGGTCTAGCTTAGTCAAATACATGGCCCCCTTGAGCTCAACAAGAAGGTTATCAATTCAAGGAAATAGCGAGCAGTTCTTGATCATGACTATGTTAAAGGCCCCATAATTTGTGCAAAGATGCCAATCATGTTCACTACTCTTAGAATGCCAACGTCAAAGATCCACAACGAAATGTTCTAGACCTAATCTTTCCACCCTCCAAGAGTTTTGTGATTTGTCATTCAATCTCTACACTCTCCACAGGGAAGGTTCATTCTACAAGGAAATTGGGCAAGGAAGAACTAGGACCTAACTCAATGTAATGTTATTTATTTTGGAGGTTACGTAAACCTTGGGGTTCTTCAAATACATGTGTGATGAGTCAATGATTCGTTGTATATGAAATGGAGATGGTTTCCCTATGTTGTCCTCCTTGAATTGTGGACAACGCACAACAACATGAATTTGTCAAGAACAACTTGTTTGAAATTCAATCAGCCATAAAGTGCATGTAGGACGATAGAAAAGCTAGAAGTGAGTTGTTGTGTCCTAGCAATTGGACGCCATTACAATCCAATTTGTTCTTAATTTGGCTGCTTTCGGTTACCAAGGCTTCCTCCTCACTGCCTATGTAATTATAGCCCATTAGAACAAGGTGTGGATTTTTTGTAGATGGGATAACGATGTTTATGTTGAACCTCTAGAGAGCTATTGTTGTTCAGGAAAGAGGGATTGAGCCTTCTTAGTGATCTTGTCCTAAAGGATCCAACATTCGACATCAAAATGTCCATACTTCTTGTGGTGAAAAATCAGTTCTTTGTCTTTTGTTTCCTATTAGCAAATGTTGTCTTGGGAGATGCAAAGTACTTTCCACTAATATTGGGATAGGCCTTGGAAGTGGTAGCAAGTTCAGTAGAGACAACCAACTTCTTTCCAGTAATAGGATTGATTTTAGCTAGCTTAACCTCTATTTTGGAAGCATGTTGAAAACCGTGATCGAGAAAAGGAATACACAATGATTTTGGTTCTTTCCTTAAATGTGGCAATAACATAGAAATTAACTTAAAACGAGGAGTATCTTCGAATTCGTCTTACACGGAGCTTGATGAGCATTTTGCTAAAGATCTCAAAAGAATATTGCATGGATTGTCACAAGATTTGTCCAAGTTGCAGCCTAATGGATAGAACCACTTACTCACAACAACCTTAAAGTCGCTCCAAGTGTTGATCAAGGATTACTTATTGGTTGTCAAATATTGGATGTTGCTTTGCCACCATGTGAGGGATCGGTCCTAGATGTGAACTTCAACAACTAGAATCTTGTTGGCCTCTATCAGGTTTGATAGGTCTTTGAAATAAGCTTCCATACTGCGTATCGAATTATCAAGCTTATCACCATTGAGAGCCCCATCAAATTTAAGCATCAATAGTTTAGTGTCCACTTTGAAGATTTGATGAACAATGGGATGTTAGGTTTTAGGGTTACTCTGGAAGTGTCTACACCATGCATGGTGATGCTTCAAATGATGTGTTGGCAACACTTGGTTATGTCGCAAACTTCTTTAGGAGGTTGGATACCTATATGGCATGCTTACATTCTTCATGAAGCGTACATACAGCACTTGGTTTCTTGCTTGGCAGGACAACCTATTTGAAGGCAAAGTGTTGAGTTTTAAGGCGGAGAGCGGTGATCCCTAGGTAGGGCGGTCACTTGGTTAATTACATGGCAGCTTGTGCTTGACTTGAGGACTCTTGGGTTGAGCAGCATTCATGGATGTGTGGTGGACACCAGGGAGCACATGGCTTAGGAGGTAGCATTGGAGAATTGAGGACCTTTGGAGGAGAGCGTTGGACCTTCTCTTGTGGAGCACTCAACTTGGGACCCCTGCTTGATGGACATCCTTACCTTGAAGCTTGACATGAGTCACCTTATGGTTGGAGCGCTTCACCTATGGACCTATCTGGGCCTAATGGTTAAGAACATGTGTTTCCTCCTAAGAGGTCACAAGTTCAAATCCAGAGGGGGGTAGGGTATGTATACCTCCATAGACTTTGCCAGTCAAATCGTTGGGCGAAGGGGGTCCCTTGTCCCACAAACAAGGGGGTCTCATACACCATTTTGGTGTCTGGCTTGGTCGTGACCTTAAAAATAGATTATTATTATTATTATTAATTAGGTTGCTTGAGATACTTGTTTGTGAACCTTGTCAAATTTAATATTGTTGCCTCCCACACATATTCTATATATTATAAAGAAAGCAGAGTCCATTGTTTCATTCATCATCAAATCATCATGTATTAGAGATGTGAGAGCTAAAGCAAACTTGTGTCTTTCATATATATTTCTTTTTCATCATACTTTGCACTCTTCTTTATTGCATTAGGATTCTTGGGTTGGTGCAAGGAAGGCATTGGAGTTAGGGTTTTCCCTAAGATGACAAGGGAAGCTATGGTTTGGGAGAAACCCTATACGAGCAAACGGATCACTTCTTTACATTCTTAGGAGAGAAGAAAACTAGACTCTTGTGGCATTGGAAACCCTAGTACCACTTCAAGTGCTTGATGCGGAGAAGATAGAGGGAAATTATGTCATTTTATTTTCTACACTTGTGTGATGCAATTGGTGACTGTTAACCCCCCACGCCTAGGGGTAACTAGAGAAGATCATGTCTTATGGCCCACAATGACTACAGTGATCTTGACAATGATGATGATCATCATGTCCACAGATAGCAGCGCAGGAGCCCCCATTGAATTGCCTCTTTTGCTTCATATCATCCAAGATCATCACATCCAGTCAAATCACTGTATGGGAGATGGTAAGCTAGCATCACCATGAGGTATGTTAATCCTTCTTTCATGCAAAGTGTTGTGCTTAATATACTAGGCATGTGGATGAGGATCATTGGTTGAAGTTGGATAATGGATCACTAGCTCAAGAAGTTATGTTTGTTACTTGTTTCACCTTGGTGGCCAGCATCAGTGCCTTAGTCCCATGTTGTCATCACCCAGGGAAAAGGGGTACTATTGGGGATCCCTCACAAGGGTAACGTTTTGTTTCCCCACCATAGTTAATACTTTCCATCTTGGAGCCTGTCACAGTATACTAAACTTTGGTAATGGGTCTTGGTCCATTCTCTCATGAGGAGGGGTTGAAGGCCCAGAGGGTGATTGCAACTGCTAAGCAAAAGAAGAATAAAGAAAGAAAGGAAAAATAACAAAGGACTCTCAAAAGCCAGTCGAAACTTGAGCTCTACCCTTTCCGCATTCGCCCCACTCCCAAAGCAGTGATGCTATAGCTTGAAACCTTATAAATGGGACTTGCAAATATGATAAAAGGACAATTAAAAAGGATGATTAAGGGGTTAAGAAAAACGTAGCGCTTAGAAAGTGGTAACTCAAGAGCAAGCGCACCCTCCACAAAGGTACTCATAGAAATGGACTCAATGACACCATAAGCCATGAAATAAGCCCAACATGTACCATTATCACACTTACTCTTGAAGGGTTCTTTTCTTTCACTGCTTCCCTCGGGACATATTCCTCTACCTGGGTCTTTTCTTTCACTATTTTGGTTGGCACACCTACTAGGGTTAGATGAACGTCCTCCCATATTCAAATTTGCCAACCTACATAAAGTCATGAGCTAGTGTGAAATTTGAAGGCGATACTTGATGTGAATTATTCATGTGGCTTGTATTTTAAGTAACATCTTACATTGCATAATTCAAGGACCGGTATATCTTATGAACATTGGCTTTACTTGATTTCATATTTTGTTTTGATCTGGATGCCCCTGACATGGTTTTTTAAGGACACCCCCAGCTTTCACCCAAGACATTGTGCCTCTGTTGTAGGATATAGCACGTGTGATGTAGAGCATTGAGTCACCCAGTGACTTCACACATACAAACACAAGCTCTCACATCTTATGGACCTTAGACGATGGACGGATTGGCTTGATTTTCATAAATATGGTCATGGTGGCACAGAGATGACAAGGAAGCCCACACCCTTGGCTCTACACCCCAAAGACTATCTTGCATTGAATGGAGGGCGTTGCACAAGGAGATGATTGGAGGACAGACAGAGACGATATGCAGCCTTTTCCTCTTTGGACGCCACCCCTTGCACCTTGGACGTTGGGCATTTAGATGATGATGTCATGCTAGTGTTTGACAGACATAATGGGGTTTGTTGCCACTTGGATGCCAGTGATGACTTGAGATGTGGCATAGCATTCTTCCACCACACTTGCACCTCAAACGATGACACATGGCCTTGGTGAGGCCCTCCTAGCTCATTGGAGGCATGACATCACCACACATGTGACCATTTATGTATTACTTTCATAATTTTGTCATTTCTAGAGGCTAACTTGGGGGGTCGACCCCAATTGTAGACATGACTTTTGACTTTTTGGACTATTTGAGCGCTTGGGTTCCCTTATAAATAAGGCAAGCGCTCCATTTCATTTTCATCAACACATCTCTCACATTTGTGGGAGAGCTACTCTAAATAATTTCGATATCTTTATCTCTTGTCTCTTGGATCTAGTGCGCTACTCTTGGAGAAGGATCTTTTTGTGGGTGCTTTACTTTCTTGGATGATATCTTGTTGCAACCAAGGTTTCCCTTGGCATAGCGACTTGGATAAGCGAGTAATTTGCTTTAAGTTTATGTTTTTGCTCATGGTACAATTGTTAATTGCTTTTTGGTTATATGTTACTTTATTTTGTAAAACCCTAGGAAGGAGACATGACTCTTTCTCTCCTTTAATACTTTTGTTTGTCCAAAATTGGTGAAGGCATTAAGAGACCTAGTCTCCTGCTAAGATTTAAAGGATTAAGGCCCAAGCGGCTTTGCACCTTAAGGTTTTGATCTTAGTCACTTGATCCTTCACGTAGGTCATCTAGAAGAGACAAAACGACACCTAGGGCCCAAAAGGCTTTGCACCCTAGGGATCATTTTCTTGAAGCTTTAGTCTTAAGGCCCAAGAGGTTTTGCACCTTAGGGTTTAAACCTCATTCTTCTAAATTATCTAACTCTCTCTTCAAGTGTTTCATGCTTGACTCCATTTTCCCTAGAAAAGACAATGCTAGTCCAAAACCCTCCTTGTGTTGAAAAGTACCTTTACAATTAGCATTCTCTCTCTCAAGGTGATTCAATTAACCCTACTAGCTTTAATTTTGGCAAACTAATGATATTTATTGAGGTTGTCACAAAAGTTTGCTACAGCAGCCACTAGGGCTTACTTTAATTGCTGCATAAATACTTGAAATAGTGGCTAAAGTTACTCAGAAACATAGTCTAGCAATTGGATATTATTGTACATCTTGAAGGCTTAAATTTTATGCCCAATTGCCATACTTCTGAGTACTTTCACTTGTTGCTGTTGCAAAACATTAATTCTTGTTATATATTACTTTACTGCTGTAATTTTGCAACAGCCATTGAATTAATTATTTATCTAGTGTCCGATAGGATATTAATGACTTCTATGACTTGGTAAGTGTCTATATTATGTTTCAAATTGTTTATTGTCTCGTACAGGTGAACCAATTACCTTCTTGCCTCTCCTAGACCTAGACCTAACACTTAGGTGGCCAAGATAGGGGGCTGTAGGCTCGGCTAATCTTGCTATTTGATCCCTTCAAGTCACCAGGGAAACCTCCCTTGTGTTGGACTTTCTTCCATCACTAAAACGAGGAAACTATCTACTAAGGTGACAGTGGTAGAAACTTCCAATTGTTATACAAGATTGGGATATTGTGGAGGGCTTTGCACAAGTACAAATCCTGTGATAACAGTGACAAAGAAGACTTGCTGGAAGTATGCTTCCTAGTTGTGGATCATTGGTGGAATGACCAACATTGGTTGAGAGTGATACCTAGACAGGAGTTGGTGGCTAGGGTTTGACAGTTGATGTGATGCTAGCTTGTTGAAATTTCCCTAGCTAGGATATGGAGAGCATTTGAGAGTCCTAGCTTGTCATAAGCTTGAAGGACTATATATATATATATATATATAGAGAGAGAGAGAGAGAGAGAGAGAGAGAGAGCTATTTGCTGTCCAAACCTTGTGTACTCACAGATCTTATTTTCAGCTTATATCCTCAAGATCATTGAGCAGTTTCTAGAGCTGGTTATGCATGCTGATTTTACATAATAGTGAACACATTTTGCTAAGTGATTTGACAAACATATAGAAGCTAAGTGGGCAGATTTATGGCTGTAATAAATAATTTCAGATCTGTTGTGTTGCAATTTGTGCCTTTAGGGGCTGGAAAAATATTTCTCTTGAAGTACATTTTCTCAGGTTGCATTGTGTATTAGTTGGACAGAAGTAAAATATATACTGCTGTGATTAATATTTCAGATTACCCCAAGGCTGAAAGCTCACAGGAAATAGATCCACGGAACCTCAAGGTTGAGGTGTGTTACCCCACATGTTGTATGAGGGTTACCCTTGTGACTTTCATCACAATGGTTTGCACCTATGGAGATCTCAATGGACTGCAGGTACATACCTTCGCGAAATTATTTCCCACTATGACATCTTTCCTTACACCCATATGCTTGGAGGGTACTATTATTTAATTGGAGGAGACTCACTCCTCCCTATTGAATTACCATGCTTGATCGCTTATCTATTGGTACTACTTTCATATTTCATGCCTTTGCTTGATGGATCACCCTCTTGGTATATGCTTGATGAGATGCTGGCTACCACTTATGATTTATTTTGGCATCATGGTGTTGCTCTTGGTATGTTTGCTCACCATCTCTAGAGAACACTCCACTTTGTTCATTCTTCTATGACAATCTAGCCATTGCATTTGGTATTATATGACGAGATATGGCTCTTGTCAAGAAGCGCCCAAGTGATTTGAGGTTTATTTCATATATGGATTACATCTTGCCATTGTTGGCATCACACTCTTGGAGAGCGCTTTGCATGTATACCCCTTTTCACATTGTTCTGGTCTTCAGGCAGCTTTTATTTAGTGTGGTTTAGCTTGGTGTGAGCCCCAAGTGTGACAACCCTAGCTTGAGTGGGGATTTTTGACACCTGGAGTACTTTATGATAACATGCACTATCACTCCTAGTGGAGCACTCCTTTTGTGCACACATGTTTAAATGATCCTAGACCTCTCAGTGGCTAGTTTGACCTACTTTGACTTGATTGGAGGCTTATTGCATGAACGCCCATGCCTATGTGATTGCTTTCACACTTGGATTGGTTTGTGATGATATGGAGGATGACTTTAGGCAGAGCACTCACCGTCATTAGCAAATATGTTGAGGCACTTCACAATTTATACTATTTTAATGTTTGAGTGAGGGGTCGTCCCCTTACTTCTTAGAGTTTGTTGAGCATTGTGATTGCTAGGCATTATTATATGGTTTGTTGATTCCTCACTTCTTGGGATATAACCATTCACACACCTCTTCATATGTGGTTACACCTTGGAGACCATGTCACAGAGGTTGTTGAGAAGATGTCTAGCATATGAAGACCTTCTCTACACACCTTTTCACACATGATGATGGGACGTCTGGCTTGTGGGAGCCTTTATTGCACACATGTTCACCTTGGACAACCCCTACATATTATTTGAAGGAGATCTCGAAGGTTTTAAACCCTAGATGATCAAACATATCACCTATGGAAGCCACACATACCATTTAATGAGGCTTTACTTGGTTCTTGTACACTTGTTCATACTATTGGATGACACATTGGAGCTTGTTGACACGGTCAACCACTTTGGAGAAGACACATTGCATAACCACTCATTATTTTATAATTGTTTGATTTGTCACATAAGTTGGTTATAAGCTAGCATTATTGTATTGTTTTCCTTGCAGAAAAGCATGAATCTAGATAACTCCAAGCTATATTTGTCTGAATCATTTATAACACAACCCTCGTAAATTGATGCCTTGACTCAATTTTTCCCTAGATTGAGCAGGCAATGGTATCGATCCTCCATCACATTATTTTCTATGCTATAACTTATGTTTTGCTAAAGCTAACTCTTCATATCACCTTGAACCTCTTTAGCATAGATTAAATAATTTAATTCTATTCTAGGGAAGCCCCCCTTGTGTCAAAGGGAAGATGGCCTAAGGAGATGGAAAGTATTAACAAGGTAACAATAGGTAGTCTCTCTAAGTTGCCCCTGGGGTTTCACTTTGTGTTTGGGACATTTACACCGTGAGTGAGAATTTGGGAGGTAACAAGTTGGAATCTCTAAATTTGCATTCAAAGCCATTTTCGAGAAATTCCAACATGGGAACCACTTGTTGAATAGTCAATGGATGTAATGACCCTTTTGGTTCATTAATTTCTAGGGCTACATTTATTATCCATGTCTAAAGGCTAGTCAACTTAACATTAATTTATAAAGTTAATTTATAATAAAGTACAATGTAAATAAAGGTTAAGTTATAATAATAAATAAGTCATAGGGTAATTAATGACGAGTCGAATCTTTTACAAGGTCACATCACTTATGACATATTGTATAAATAAAAGGCCAACCCAATATATTAATCATCCATTCATCATTTAATATACTATAATTTTCGTCCTTTAGCAAAATATCTATCTTCATCCATTCATCATTTAACATACTATAATTTTCGTCCTTCAGTAAACTATCTATGTTTTACTTTTTCAGTGTATTAGAGCTTCAACTTCCTCCTCAACTTAAATGCGTTACTGGGTCTAGTTTTTCGTTAGGAATGTTGACACCGTTGATCCAACCCTTCAATCATTTTTTAACTTACGCCATTTGTTAGCTCAAAATATCAACTTTGGTGTCCGAGATCTTCATTACGATCTTAACTTTCATCATTTCCTTGGTCACATTATCGACTTCATTGAGATCTTGTTATGAATTTCTTTGATTTATGCATTAGACTCGACATTGTTCAATATTTTAGCTTTTGGGGTATAACATTGATATGAATGCTTGTATGGTTCCACATTCTACCCAAAAAAAATCTGTCAAGATAAAAAGGTAAGGCTTCAATTTCGATACCCCAACAAGTTGTACAAAATCACAAGCCTTGATTTTCATGCATTAAAGCATTACAAACACTGTAGCAGTACGGATTACTATAGTGTTACATATTACTATTCCAAAGAACGAAAACATTATTGTCGTATATGAAATCACTAAAGCAACGTACAGAAGCACTGTAGCAATGTACAAGAACACTGTAGCAGTGTACGGAAGTACTGTATTAGCATACGGAGGCACTGTAGCAATGTACGGAATCACTGTAGCAACATACCTAATCATTGTAACGATGTATAGCTTCACTTTCGTAGTGTATAGATTCATCGTAGTAACACACAAAATCATTATCGCGAGCTAGTACAAATTAGCATACATAATCATTGTCCCAAAATATAAAATCACTTTACTAGCGTATAGATTCACTGTAGCAACATGTGGAATCACTATCACAAGCTTGTACAAATCATGCATTGGGAAGCATGTTAAATGCATAACTCCTCAACAATCATGCTAATGTCGATGGTGATGGCAATGGAACACTTTGGAACGATTATCGCTTGGCTTTGATACCACTTGAAAGATTAAAAAAACATAGATATAATCCAAAAAGATTAAAAAATATAATATGTTGAATGGATAATTAATACAATGGGTTCAACTTTTTATACAATATCATAAGTGACATGACCTTTCACATAAAGAGTCCACTCTACATTAACTATCCTCACTTATTATTATCTTAAAAACAGAGCATACTAGGGTAGGGTTGTGTGTCAGGTATCCACATGTCAAACACATGTGACAAGCTTCCCTAGCATGTCGAACTCGAGTTCAACGTGTGTCATGTTGCAGCACATGTGCCAAACTCATGTCCAACATGCTTCCCTATCGTGTCCCGACACGTCATATACACAGGTGCAAAATAGGAAGCCATGGTCTCAAAAACAGACTTAGAAAAGTGTTGTTTCCTCTCTTTTCTTCACTTTCAACAAAAGCAAAACACTCTAACAATGCATAGGTGTAGGAGAAAAAATAGATTTTAAGGGATTTAGGGAGATTTCAAGGCATTCTTACTTCCTAGATTTGCCATTTCTCCAACAATAGTATTCTTCTTCATTATCTTAAAAAACAGACACATTAGGGTAGGGTTGCAAGTCATGTATCCACATGTCTAGAAAGTGTGACACACAACCCTAGTGTGTCTAACTCGAGTTCAATATGTGTCATGCTAAAGGACATGTGCCAAACTCATGTCCAACACGCTTCCATATCATGTCCTGACATGTTGAACACGCAAGCATTAAAAAGGATGACGCACTCGCAAACGAAAACTTAGAAAAAATATTTTTCATCACTTTTCTTCACTTTCAACCATAGGAAAATACTCTAACAATGTGTAGGTGAAGGAGAAAAACCATATTTTAAGCGATTTCAAAAGATTTGAAGCTATCCTAACTTCCTAGATTCCTCATTTCCCCATTAATAACATTCTTCTTCACTCATACCACAAAAAATCTTGGCTCAATAATCAAGGTCTAGTGTTAAGGCTCAAAAGAAAGGGAAGAATGTCAGTGTTGGTGTTGCCCCCACCCTCCAATTGCATCTATTGTTGTTACTACTCCATCAACTGCAAGAACAACTACCAATGTTGCAAATAACCCTACTACAAGAAAAAAAGTGAGCGCAAGAAAGAATTTACAGCTATGGAAATATATAACAAGAAAACAAGTGCCTTAGTCAAAGCTTATTTGGGGAGGAAATGTTGTTTGGATGTGTAGCCTATGCCATGACAAATTCAAAAGTGCCTATAGGATGAGGGACGAGTGCTTGAAGGGAAAGACAAACATCTGGGTAGTCTTTCCTGATGATATGGGTTTGGACAATAATATTGAACTAGCATTAGCCAACTTGGATCTCAACGAAGCAATGCCAGAACCAATAACTTTTGATGATGATGATCCTCTTGAGGGGTCATCCTCCACACCAACAGATGCAAATCTTGCATTTAATATAGAGAAAGATGAAGGAGAGACCAGTGGCAATGATGTTAATCTTAATGAATTTGGTTATGACATGGAGAAGGACCCCTGACAAGCTATGAGATTCTTCCATCTATTCTTCTAGTATCTACCCTATTTGTATTTTCCATTAGCATTCCCACCTATAATATGCATAGCTATGTAATACAATTTGATTTTGATGGCATCAAATGACTAGATGACAAAACTACCATATACGATTCTAAACATCTATTTCATGTGTATTGAATAATCTAGTTTCATGTCTTTCTAATTTAGTACTAGTTGTATCAATATTTCATAAATCTTCTAAAAAGTTTGTATCTTTATGTCCATATTTTATTCGGTATATATAATTTTATAATGTATATATAATTTTATAATGTATATATACATTTATTATAAATGTGTCTCTCTTGTTTCGAGAATTGACGTGTCACATTTTAAAGACTCGCCTCCGTGCATGCCAAGTGACCTAGATTATTATGAATAGAGTTTTATTTGCATTGTACTTAATCATAAAGTAGCTTTATAATTAATGTTGACTTGACTAGCCTATATACTTGAAAAATAAACTCTATCCCTATACATATAATGACCCAAAAGGTTCATTACATAAACCCATTATTCTGAAAACCACTCAGTTGCATCCTCCTCTAAAGAATACACAAATGGGGTCATTTTTACATCCCCCTCATTGTGACCATTGCACAACTTCCCAATACATAAGTCAACATTTAAGATGTGGGATTTGGCACTAATAGCATTATTCCCCTAGAAAGTAGGCAATCTTTCAATAGCTTTGTCAGGAATGGTGTGAAGAGCACCTTGAATAGCTATAAAGTTCAAAGGTCTTAGTAGATCACTCATAATTGAATTAGGATTAGATGTTGTAGTACTAACAGTTGTAGGATTATTATCTGGAAACAAGTGATGTATATCAGAGATTGTTTCTTCTCCAAGACTTTCAAGTAGCCTACGAGGAGCTAGTCTGTTTAGTCTCCTCATATACACCCTTTCAAGTTTAGGAAGAGAATAAACCAACCCTTGCGGGTTCCTCCTGGTAGGATACCTCAAAGAGCATTCAATGGAGTCACCACTTGGAGATTAAGCGATATCAAATATCACAACTCAAGTTTGAAAAAATTTGAGGAAAAACCTTATTACTTAGTTTTTAAAGAATTAATTAGAGTAAGTCATTTTAACCAAATTTGAGACTTATCCCCGACAACAGCGCCAAAGATGTTGTCGTCCTTATACACACTTACAAACGTGGAGAAGCCTCCAACCCACTTAGTGTGTCCTTGGAGGCACAATGCCTAAGCTCAAGCCCATTGTCACCTCGACTTGAACTTCTTCCGTCTGGGCTTACTCTTAGGGAAGCCAAAGGGGGTACACCCTAGTTACTATATGAATTATTAAATGAATTCTAGGAGTTTATTTTACTTTATTAAAGGTAAAGGGGAGCTAGCCTATATGAGAGGCAGACTCTGCAATGCACACCTTTAATGAAAATCAGCCCTTTCCCTAAGGTCAACTAAGACTAGTGCCTAAAGGTTGGGCAAGGAGTCAATTAAAGTTACAACAAAAGAATTGAGTACAATTATACAAGAAATAAACAATGTTATGGGATATTAACAATAAATAAAAGAAATTACTTTACACTTTAAATCAATTATGAATGTTATCTACAAATTGAAATACAACATGACATATATATGTACTATGAAATGAACAACTAGATGATTATACAACTATATCCAAAAGAATAGAATATATTATGACTCAATAAGCAATGAAGCATCAACATATTAAATACTCACAATGAGAGTGATAGCTAGGAAAGGACTTGAAAAGTAAAGTTGTTTTGAAAGTAAAAATGTTTTGCAAATAAAAGTATTTGAAAGGTAAATTGCTTTGAAAATGAGATTGCAAATGTTGTGAATGTAGTGTGTAGGTTGATTTTAATAAATTTTAGGTCTCTCTTTGATTAGGGGGATTAGATGTGATAAATACAAGCCTAGACTATGTGACTACCCCAAACCATTATCCTCTCAACCAAAAGGAAGTGTTTGGTCCTCAATAAGCAAGGCAAACAAGGCCTTACCCTAGCTCCACATGTCAAATCCGAAAAACTTGGGCACTCAACAAGGAGGACACCTAGTGTCGTGAGATCATCGCTGATCTAGCACCCCAAGTATTCTCCACAAGCCTCCCTTTTGGTGGCGAAAACAATAACGATTGGATGCCTAATTACTAAACTCCCAACCTTTGCCCTTTCTTGTCACCTAGGATCCACAAAATGGCAAGGGGAGAGAATACGAGGCAATGATGGAGCAATAATATGATTACTTTTGCAATAAATTTAGAAGTATACAAGCCTTCCGCTATTGCAAGGATTGCTTATGCCAATCTCTTTACAAGGTGGGGAAAAAGTAAATAATTTGAAATGCTTTAAAGTTTGCTAAAGAAAATTAAAGAACAACCCCACAACAATGGCCAAAGTAGAGCACTAGCCTACCGTTTTGGCCAAGGTGGGCATAATTGGACGAATTAGAATTATTTGAAAGCAAAAGCAACCTCAACAATGGCACAAGTGGAGACATAGCCTACCATTTTGGCCAAGTTGGGTATAATGAAAGAAAATTAAAAGACTTGGTAATAAATGAGCAACCCCAAAACAATGGCACAAGTGGAGGACTACTCTAACGTTTTGGCCAAGGTGGGTGTAAAAGGAAATGCAAGAAAATAAATCTAATTCTAGCCTTCACAATTTTGCAAGGATGGCTTAGGCCAATCTCTTTGCAAGGTGTGGGCAATATTCTCTAACTTATTTACAATATTAGATTTTCCTAATAATTTGAGAGAAGGCAAACACAAGAGACTCTCTCGGGTTGCTTACAATGATGTAGAAGAAGAAGATGAAGGGGGATTTGATATCTTGACTTTAGAATGTCGTTGCAAGGCCTTGGGGGCTCAAAACAAGTAGCACCTCTTCCTAGTTGTTGAAAATCTGCATAAAAATCAGCAAGATATATTTTCTAGAAAATGCTACAAAACCAAGAATCTTGTTAACTTTGATTAGCCCAATGAAACACCAATTTAAATGTAAAATTCTGAATATGAAAGTGAAACTTTTAGTATCTATTCTAGATCATAACAATGCTTGTAAATGAGAGAAAGCAAGGAAAGAAAATTAGACAAATAATGGAAACTTTGAATGGTTGAATGAGTGAGTTTCCACTCTGAATATCACTCATCGAACCCTCTAGTGATCTACAAACAAATATGCCTTTGCTACAAAAGAAAACAAGGAGGTGAGAGAATCCAAAAAGCTTGCAAAATACTTTCCAAACTTTAAAAGAAACTACCACAAAATCAATAGCAATACTACTACTAATTACACCCAAGCAAAATACTTTGCTTGAGTCTCCAAGTAAGACTAGTGAAAGCAAAAAATGCAAGAAATGAAATGTAATTGTATCACCTCACAACAACACAATGAAAGGCACCCAGAGGACTCCCAATGCACACCATAGATTCTCCAAAGCTTCCTTTATTATCCACAAAATGTTGACACAAATACTTGTAGCAAGATTTACAATAAGAGAGCATGAGAGAGAGAGGGAGAAGAAAGGAGAAATTTTGGCATAATAGACTTGCTATGAGAAAAAATGATGAAATAAGGAGAGGTTCTCTTTTATAGATGAGGAAGGGGAGAGACCCCACTTGGATGTGCTCCAAGTGTCATCCATCCATGCGAGGAGGGTCTCTTCAAGGGGGGCACACTTTTAGGGTTAGTGAGCAAATTGAGGAATGAGGGGTGAGTGGGGAACGGGGAAACCACCTTTCCCATTAATCAAAAGTGTAGTTAGGGTCAATGGGGGTACTACCAAACTTTTGGGGGCCCTTATAGTATATTTTTAATTTTTGATGAGTTTATGAGCAAGGGGCGCACCCCTCGGGGGGCACCCCTCTTCTAAGGAGATGGTCATTTTGGGTTGTTGGCTAAGCAAAGGGGGTATTTCTGAGTTGAAAATCGTTTTCCCAACCTAGGAAATACATTTGGGATCCTTTTCCAACTCTCTCTCATGACTTTAGTGACTTTTACAAAATTTGGCAATTTTAATTAAGCCAATTACATGTTGTTTTTTGACCGACTTGGACTCCTCATGGACAATGGCCTAGCAAAACTTATCCAAATGAGTACTCATACCCCTATACAAAATCCCCAAGCACCACTTTTTTACATTTTACATTAAAAATAATTAAAAATCCTCAGTTTGCGAGAATTTTAATTATTTAAAAAATCCTATCAAAACTTAACGGATTTCCACAAGACTCTAGGAAATGTCGAGCTTGGTCATTTACAACACTCTTAGACCTCAGTTACCCCATGGGCTCAATCATTAGAATGCATTTCACCACTTTGGAGAATTATTGTGACTGAAAAACTCAAGGATAATTAAAGTTGCAGTTAAGCAAGGCTAATTACCCGAGGAAAAAAAACACTCGATGAAAGGACTTCCCTAATGATAAAGTCCTAGGTAACTAGACAACAATTGACTCATGCTAGCATATTACAATATTATCCCACGAAGGGGAACGAACGTTTCGATTACATAGAAAAGCGTGACGAGGGCAAAATTTGCCCCGCTGAGCAAAAAGTTGTCAAAATGGTTGTACCACTAGGTACATATCTTCATGGAACATGGAGTTGACCCCTAGTCAAAATAGGTGGTCAACATGGCCCATAAACCTCTTGGGAGGATACCCTACCTACTTGAGTGCTATAAATACACCACTCAAGCTTCATTTGTAAATCATCTCTTCATCATTGAGCTAAGGCTCGCTAATATAAACTGTCTAAGCATGTGGACATCCATATTTATGGTTGGTGCATTCTTTTTCTATCACTGGTTTTGTTCACAATTTTCCACATGACCTTTCTCCTTCTAGCACATTAATGGATAGCTCTGATGCATTATATTAGTGTTATTTCTATCTATTATTGGCTAGTGTTTTAGTTAGTTGTTTTCTTTTGGTCAATCCCCTCATTATTATGTGATCTCAACATCTGCGCAAATAGGGATTCCAGATCTAATTTCCAACATAATATCAGAGCAAGTGTGAACCTTTCCTACCTACTCCGTTGTTGTTAGGGCTTCTTCTTGGTTTTTCACACTGTTGTGATCAAATTTTGGTGTCTGAAAGTGAAGCAAATTGACAGAATAAGGTTGCTTTACATGGTGTTTTGCTCACTAGAAAAGATGTTTTCTTAGGGTTGTTGGAACCTATTTTATGCACTACTTATGCAAATCTTGTCGAGTGATTTGAGCACCCAGCACTACGGTTTCTTCTTGGTTGTTCATGCAAGTCATTTTGCAATCAACTGATTTATTTGAAGGTTTTATTTCAAGATTGACCAAAGATTTTGGCTAGTGGCATTCCCCTATCTATTGCGAAACTAAGTTTTGGGTCATCTCTTTTCTAGAGTGCACCCAGCACTAATATTTCTTCTTCACTATCCACGCTAGTCATTTTGCAATCAATGAATTTATTTCAAAATTTTATTTTGAGATTGATCTAAAGATTTTGGTTAGTGGCAATGCCCTAGGAGCTATAGAACTAGGTTTTTGGGTCATCTCTTCTCTAGGGTTTCCTAGGCTTTACTGTGGGGTTTTAACCCACCATCAAGGACTCACTACAAAGAATCCAAAAGTTTGTTTGGATCATCTCTTTCTAGGTTCACTTTAGCATTTGGTCCAAAATTTCTTGCCATCACCTACAAGGTTACAGATTCAGATCTCTTCATTTAGGGTCTTACCCTTATAGAAGGGTTGTGCTTATCATCGAGGGTTCCTTAGGTATCTCTAAGAATTTTTAATCTCTTTACAAGAACAACGCTTCCATCCTAGGTTTTTTCCCTCTCTTCAAAATCAAGCACTATCTTTTGGTTTATTATTTGCAATAATATTTCTCTAGGGTTGTGGTTTTGAATAAGGCTTGTGTTGCACTTAATAAAAAAAAGAACACACTACAAATTTCTTGGAAGCAATGGTACTATTTCCTTCTTTGGTCTATACAAAGGATTCCTTTAAGACTTTGCAAAGCCTTCTTTGTTGAGCCTGATGACCTCAAAATGGCTCTCTGCTCTATTCAACAAGGTTACTTATAATTGTGCAGATCTAAAAGAAAAGAACTCTCTATGTAGAGGTTGTCATATATAAAATGGTTTCTTCAAGTCTTGCTTGACTTCTCTTCAAGGGATTTAAGAGCTTCCAAGAGTAATAATTTGCGACATGGATCTTCCAGAAAATATTGCTAACAAAGTGTACAATGCACATCTAGCCATGTACTCAACATATGAGTTTGATTTATTGTGCCAAACTCTTGATCAAGGTATCACTTCATCAATTTCACATTTCACATATTTTTGGATAGAGTACATGTGCCCATATTCTAGTATATTTTGTCGATTATCCTTTAAGTATAAATGTTATCTTTAATGGAGTTACCGCCTTGATTGTTTTATGCTTCTTATTGAGAATTATTCTTATGATGCACATATGGCGGCATCTTTTGCATATTGGGACTTACCTATTTCAAGATGTCACTGTCAATTTTTAAGCATTTAATGCCATTCAATTTCAGATCTGAAAATTTCTTCCAAGTGACCTCAAATAGTAAACTAGGGTTGTTATCACTAAATAATTTTACATTGAAATTATGACAGAAAATTAAAGCAGAAACACAAAGATCAGAGAGAAATCATCCATGCACATGAGACACAAATTTTGTTCAGTAAAAAATTTTAGGTTGAGAAATTTCGAGGACAAAACCAATCCTCTTAGCAAACTTATACTTCAACAAATTACAAAAAAACCTTCCAACTTGCAAACTTGTTATATCTTCTGCTAACGTCGCAGTCATATGGCTAATGTCCCATGTAAGGCCCCGCAATCTGCAAAGAAAATTCGCACGTGCAACTTGCATGTACGGCCAGCAAGTGTGGCCTTCTCTCTCCTTTGACTGCAATTGTATGGTCGTTGACCTGCACTGACTCTTCATACTATTTTGTATGGTCCACACATGTGGACTGTACGGCTCCACGTGTGCGGCCTTTTCTACTCTTCCTCCCACGTGTAGCCTCACACATACGGCCTCCTCCTTGGCTGAAAAATGAGAAAGAGAAAAACAAAAAAACCCTAAAGCAGAGTTTCCAAAGTAAAGATTCTCCTTGTTGAAATTGCCATCCCAATCTCCTTGGCACAAGTGCTTGCTCACTTATGCCAACTCCATAATGTCACAATGAAATGTGTGGTGCCTCCTCACATTGCCTCTCCTTTTATAGAACTCTAATGAGCGAGTTTAGGAACCCCTTTTAACTTCAACATTAAATTAGAATTGTTTATTCCTCCAAGTGGTTATGAAGACCCAACATATGGGTGTGAAACCCCAACAACAACAATTCCAAGCCCCAACTCGTTAGACAAGGGGTTTTCACAAAGTAAGAATGCAATGTGAGTGCCAACAAAGATTCCAACATGCCCGACACCAAGGCCAATGTGAGAATATCTGCCCGATGCTACAAAAACATCAACAATCATGATATCACCATTGACCCCACCATATTTGGAAATATTCTTTAGGTTCTAAGAGTTGGTCGTTCTATAGTGAATATACCATCTAATTGAGATGTTGCATTTTAGCATTTCATTTGTAGTGACATTCATGCCACTTGTTCACATCGGGAAGCTACATTCTTAACCACCTTCTTTGATGGATTTTCTACCCACAAGTATGCGAGATCCTATACATTACTTCTTACAAATTCTTCCATGGATGAGCCTCAAACATTACGATGTGAGTATTTGTTGGGCATACCATCTTTAACCACTTTAGCATTACACACAACTTTATCCATTCTTTCTACCTTCAACGAATCAGCATTTTGTAGTGGGTCTTTCTCCTTATGATGTTGGCTTACTCTAGATAAATGTTGTCAGGCCAAACCAATAAAAAAAACAATGACATAACTAGTCAACCCCAAAAACTAAAACTAGATTGGAGCCGATTCAAAAAACAAAAACAAAACCAATCAACCAAATAACATAAAATATTCAAAAATTTATAAAAATTTACATCTTGATGTACATCCATGTGAATCCAAAAAATTAGACACCAAATATGCAAGGATTTTTCATGCATATAGAATTGTAAGGGTGAATATGGAAAAAAGTGCAAATACACATTTGAACCAAAATACATTAACATTGAGGCTTTAAATGGCTTGCAAAGTCCAAAATTAAAATCATACTATAGTCTACAATCAAACCAAACTACATACGCATATGAATCTAGATCCTCTGCATTCTCTACATGTGTATACTCGACATCTTGACTCAATGCCCTCGAAGGTCCAACACCAATGTCAGTAAGCCATGGCGGCAAAAGCAGTGACAAGTCATCGAAGATAAGTCCATTGACAAAAGAAGGGCGCATCATTAAATAGATCAAAATTAGGATTTAAGGTAGTTGTAGGGTTTTACTTTTTTCATGTTTTTAATCTCATTTTTTGTTTTTCAAGGGGAAAGGTGCACTTGTAAAAAAATAATGAATATGGCCATTTATAACCAGTTGTGTCTTGAACCCCTGGTTCAAACCAATTCAAGACCAGTTACAACCAAAACCAATCAACTTTGCTTTGGGGGTTTGTATCCGACCGAAAACCTCCCAAAGCCAATTTCACCGACCAGTTTTACCATTTCCAGTTCAATTCCAATAACATTACTTTGGATGCTCTACACTTGGCCATTTTCAATCATCTAGCTCATCGACATCAACTTCATTATACCTCTACCGAAGGCCATCTTCACTAACATTTGGAACCATATTGGTGCAGTAGATATGGAATTTAAGAGGCGTTATATATTCTCTATATTCAGATTAGGGCGAAGTGATGGAAATATTTGTGCGATATATACATGTGGCCATGGCCCATTCATATGCATCAATAATGCATATGTAATCTAGGCTAAGGCCATATTTTATTTATTTCTTATATCACAAGGCTATGGCTATAGTTGACATAGTCAACTTTGGTATGCAGGTTCAATAACCCTCTTGGAAAGTGTGCCCTATGTTCCCTCGTATTGCATGAGGCCTACACTAGAAAAACCTTTCACTATTCCTCTGAGTTTTATCACAAAGGCAAGTTTACAAGTCAATGGAGCTAGGAGGGCCTAGGGGTTATGGTTTCACTTGATGCCTTGGTTGATAGTCGATGACATGATTCATGATGTAAGGGATGCTTTAATGGTGCTTTTCTTGGTATGCTTGCTTATCATGGAGAGAAAGCATTGCACTTGATGATCAAGCTTTCACATTGGTTAGAGGTTGATGGTACATCATGACACATATCTCCCTAGATGGAATGCCCTAGTATCTTTGGGCTTGTTGGACATTTCTTTGGCATCTTGGTCTGGTTCACATCATGTTGGAGAATGCTTCACACTTTGCTCCTCTCTTCCCCTTGGTTTCAAACTTATCTGGGATGATTAGACTTGCTATTAACATGGTTAGAGGCTCATTACTCTAATGTCGTAGCTATCACGGATTTTTTCCACTTATGGATGGGTGGCTTATGATGTGGAGCATGGTTTTATGTAGAGCACTTCCCTTCTCTCACTCACATATGGAGGCATATGCACAATTGTCATCATTTCATTTGTTTTTTCATGAAGTCATTCAACTTCTTAATTAATGGGTTGTGCTTTTGGGTAACTTGGCAGATGGGTAAGGATGATACATGTCTTATTTGACTCATTCTTCCTTGGATATAGCACTTTGCACATATGAGGAAGAGGTTTGAGGGGAGTGCTCCCCTTCTTCTTGATGGCTTAACATATGATGCCATGATGGAGTAACCTCTTTTCATGGATCTAACTGATTGCACACTTATAGAGACTGGTTACACTTTGGAGTTTGAGCTTGCAGGACTTGTTGCACTCATACTAAAGAATCTCCACCATCTAAGACCACCTTACAAAAACTTCCATACCTACGAGCTCACACTTGTTTTATTTAGGGTTTTGCTTGGATTCAAACTCTCATGGAGGTGGGACGTCTACCTTTCTTGGCGCCTTATTGCACACATATCAATATCATGGTTGAGGACATCCACCTTTCCTAGCGCCTTATTGCACACATATCTATATCATGGTTGAGGATGTCCACCTTGGGAGATACCACAAGTATCTTGAAGAAGCTTTGCATGCTTTCATGACCTATTGTAAGGAGACATAGAACTTGAAGAAAGTTGCGTGTACTCATAGTTGAGGATACCCTAGAATGGAGGAACTTTGATGCACACTTATTCATGATTGTAGGAAGACGTCCACCTTTGGAGCTTTTATACATTGCCTATTGATATGACGTCTCACTTATGATGCAACACGTGCCACATTATGAGGTTCTTGTTACCACACAATCTAGAACCTTTGCAAAGCCCTAATAAGGCACAAGACTAGTAGGATCTAGGTCAATCTAAGAGGTTTTCCAAGTCAACTCAAGGCTCAGGAGGATCCCCAAACACAACAAATGAAGAAAAATCCTAAGCCCATTATTAAACTTTGAAAAGGATATCAATTTCCAGTAGTAAAATAAGATATTTCAGCAACAAATAAACTATCCCTTTGACAAACAATAATTCAATGAATAAAGAGGGCTAAACCATGAGCTAAATTAGTGTTTCATTAACTAACAAAATCACAAAATTAAGGGGGATATAACATCCCTAAAACCCTAGATGGTTTGCCCTAAAGGCCTGTAATAACAATTTAAAAATACAAATTAGGGTTTTAACAATATTTTTTAGGTGAACAATAACCATAAAAGTCAAAATTTAAAACATCTAGGTTATTTATGGTGGAACATGAAAATTTGTTCTAATAAAACCCTAAATTATCCCTACAACAGTAAACGAGAGTAATTTTAAGAACTAAATGATTCACTATTGAGAAAGTGACTAGTGCCTACTATATTTTTGGGCATATGGGGTCAATTAAGGATCCCTTTGGAGAGAAGTGAGTGGATTTCTTAGGGTGATACCCAGAGGTTGTTCACTACTAACCGTAGGAGATCCTCCTGAAATATTAAAGACAATTGAAGAGAAGGTTCTTCACTAATAACCTTTCAAGAGCTTTCATCAAAAGGATTTGTTCAAGAATAAGCTCAACCAACACTATAGAAACAACATTACACTTAAATCCATTCATAAACAAAACCACAAGATGAAGACAGACCTCTTACTCAATAAATTTGTCCCTATCAAATGTTGATTTTTGTAGCTTTGGGCAGGTATTCTCACGTTGACTAGATGTCAGGCATGTGGGAATCGTCGTGGGCACCACATTACACTCTTTGTTTGGTTAAAACCGCCTTTCGAATGAAGTTGGGGATTCATGGGTTTGATGATGCATTTTGTAGATTTGTGTTGGCGCTTCAAACCCACAAGAAAGTCCAATTTGATGTTGACTTGTGAAGGGACTTCTATGTTGACCCCTAAGACTTGTATATAAAGGAGAGAGGTCATTGTGACATTTCATTTTGTGTAGAGTGTGTGGTGGCATGTTGGAGTTAGCATAAGTGAGTGACCACTTGTGCTAGGAGGCTTGGTGATTTCAGCAAAGGGAAATTATTCAATAGTGGCAAATCTAGCCTGGGATAGAGGCAGCCACTGAATGAAAAAATTCCGTGAATCGTACGAAAGTGTTCATACAGTTCTTTGTACAGGTATGCGGGTTGCAAGGAAAACAGTCGCATATGTACATGAGTTGCAGTGGGCACAGTCGTGTATGTACGCAGGTTGCAGTAGGCACAGCCGTGTATATGCAAGTTGCAGTGAGGCACAGTCGTGTATGTACGCAGATTGTAGTAAGGTGTATCACGTACATCCGTAGAAAGTTTTATGGCCAGGAGTAGGTCGTACAGGCTAACGTCAACAACAATACGGATGACATTAGTGTTGAAGTTTGAGTAGCTTCGAAAGATATTCGTATTGTATTAAATTTTATTCGACCAAGTCAAAACCCTAAAAGAATAATATTATGTTGTATTTGTAAAGTCATCCCTATTGTGCCTTTGTAAAAGTAAAATACAAATTAGAAAGTGACATTTGTACAAGTCAGCCCTGACCTAATTTCAGGGTGCCACAACTTGTATTTATAAGAGGCTAAGCGCCTCATTTGGAGCATATACACAACACAAGTTCTCTCTCTCAAGGAAAAGCATGCAAGTCTAAGGAGGAGACGCAGAGAGATGTTGTACTTGTTGACAATTCTATATTGAAGAAGTTTTGTTGGGTTTTCTCCCACAAGACGGTTTCCCAAGATAAATCTTGTGTATACTATGGATGTCTTTCTTTCAGTGATCTTGATGCATATAGTTATTGTTCTGATTGTTAAAAGTTAAAGAATATTGAATACACTTAACTACTCAAGAGAAATTTTAACATGCTATCAGAGCGAACCTGAAAGAAGCCATTTTCACAGTCGAGAGGAACTCGTTGGGGAAAAGCAAGACCATAGGAAGACTCTACTAACCCTAGCGCATAATTTCCCTAGAGAAATCTTGCAATTTTCACAGTTTCTGAAAAATTAAGGTTTCTGCATAAAACCGTACGTGATGACGTCACCCTCTTTCTAAAGGACGTGCGTCAAGAAAAATCTATCAAGGAGTTCGACTAAGGAGGGTGCATTTATTCCCTGGTTCAAATCTCAAAATTTATCAAGTTTAAAAATTAGGGTTTCCTCACAAACCCTAGATAAAGACATATAGGTAGCTGCAAACTGAAGTTGGAGCAGTTCACTTGGCATAGCACACTCTCTGCGAAGTTCAAAACCTTTCTTTGAAAAGTTTCTATTTTCTTATTATATTTCCGTCCCAGGGCAAGTTGACTCTCAACAATAAGCTTAATGAGAAGCTTCAGGGTGTTGATAACTTCTGACCATGGAAGTATAGATTAATGCTCATTCTAGAAGAGAATGATGTAGAAGATTTCGTCAAAGAAGAAGTTCAAGAACCAGAGGAAGATGTGGCCAAGGAAAAGTACAAGAAGAATCTCGTCAAGGCAAAGAGAATCATTGTTGATCCTATCAAGGATCATTTGATCCCTCGTGTTTCGACATTGACAACTCCAAAGCAAATGTTTGATGCCTTATCCCGATTATATGAAAGCAAGAATATCAATCGGTAGATGGCATTAAGGACACAATGCAAGACTGTGAAGATGCAGAGTTCAGAAACCATTCAATCCTACTTCACAAGAGTGTCTCAAATCAGAGAACAACTTCAAGCTAATGGAGACAGTGGAAGAAGTTGAATTGGTGATGATGACATTGAATGGCCTCCCAAGATCTTGGGAACCATTCATTCAGGGAATCTGTTCAAGAAGAAAGCTAACAAAGTTTACGAGACTATGGGAGGTTTGCACTCAAGAAGAAGCTAGATTGGCAGCAAGAGAAGAGAAAATGGTGATGAGGAAAATCAAGCTCTAGCAGCACATGTAAGAAAAGGAAAGAGCAACAAAGAGATTCACTCACACAAGAAGTCTCAAGGATCACATAAGACACATGAGTGTCAAAAGGATTACTCAAATTATAGATGCTACGTCTGCTAGAAGATGGGACACATTGCAATAAATTGTCCCAACTCAAAAGATCAGGTCAGAAAAGGAAAGTATAAAAGACACCTTGCTCATGTTGCAGAAGACGATGAACCTGATCAGAAGAGAGCCAAAGAAGATGATTCAAGCGAAGAATATGTTTTAATATCAGCTCTTACAGGAACAGTTACTCATGGAAGTGACACATGGCTTATTGATTGTTGAAATAATGTAACTGCGAAGAGCATTATTATTATTATTTTATTATTGGATTAAATCCCCATTACGGATTAATCATGTCGGTAATTATATAAGGACCAAATCCCCTTTTGCGGATTGGTCATCGGACAATTATAAAGGGCAGAACAAGAAGTCGGCCCCAGAAGTAATTATGGAAGACCCAGAATTAATTAAAGGTGGGTTTACCCACCCAGAGTGAGAGGTCGGCCCTGCCAGATTGTGACCTTTCACACGTGCCAGTTTGATATAAATAAGAGGCTAGCGCCTCACTTCTAACATACAACTCACTTGCTCATTCTCTTATGAGGCAAGCTGCAATTACAAGTTGGAGAGAGGAGAAGAATGGTGGCACATCTCTTGGGGAGGACTTTCTATATTGGTTTGAGTTATCTCTTGAACATTGTATAAGCTATTTATGATAAGGAAGTTTTTGCTGGGTTTACTTCTCCTAGAGGGTTTCCCAGGATAAATGCTATGTCTCTTATGAATATGTATTTCTCAGTGATCTTGTTCTTATTATGCTCTTATCTTATGAAATGCAAAGAACTATAATAATGGCATAAACATTAACATGGAATCAGAGCAAACCTGAAGRAAGCACAATTTCCAAGAGGAAAAACGTCACTGTTACTGTACCCAAAAATTAGGGTTTTGCAAAAGTGAGTATTTTCAGCTCCCTAACCTCCTAGAAAGCTGCGCCCTCCCCCAAGGATCATTTTGGCACTTAGAGTGCACCTTTTCAGTGGCTAGATCTCCCGAAAAGTGAAACCCTAGTTTCACAAAGTACCAGAAAACCAGAGTACCAGAAGTACCAGAGTACCAAAAGTACCAGAAAACCAGAAGCACCAGTCCAGAAATCGGCAGATCAGGTTTGAAGGGGTAAAAGTTGGATTTTCGAAATTCTGACTGCACCAGCTAACTCGCCTCAGCCCAGCGCATCTATTCCCCGGATCAGAATTTCAAAATTCGAAGTTTGAAAAATTAGGGTTTCCTCATACAACCCTAAGTTGCAGTCTCAAAACCAGTTGCAGTTGCAGTACCTGTTGCAATTGCAGTTGTAGAACCAGTTGCAATTACTCTTGAAGCTTTTGAGTATTTGCAGGAGAAGGGATCTTTTGCAATAGATCCAAAAGGATCTCAAGATCCAACACATTCAAAGGAATGATGCAACCCAGGTGTGATTATTCTAATATGCATCTATTTGTTATGAAATTATCTTGATCAGTGTTGCATGTTGAAGATATGATCAAATCATTAGAAGGATTGAAAGTTG
>ML777263.1:1207091-1222406 GCA_009831015.1 Picea engelmannii | reverse complement strand
TATCTCTTGAACATTGTATAAGCTATTTATGATAAGAAAGTTTTTGTTGGGTTTTCTTCCCCTAGAGGGTTTCCCAGGATAAATGTTGTGTCTCTTGTGAATGTGTATTTCTCAATGATCTTGTTCTTATTATGCTCTTATCTTATGAAATGCAAAGAATTAGTTCTTAGACAGGTTATAAGGATTATTTCTTAGAATTAGTTCAAAAAGATTCACCTCACAAGGTGAAGCTCGGTGATGTCTATCAATATCCCATTAAAGGAGTACGAGAACCTTCTTACAAATTAGATTCTGAAAAGCCTATGAAAATGAACAATGTTTTGTATGTACCTGGTAATTGGTGATCAAGAACGAGGTCTATACAAATTGAAGGGACAGTCAAATTCAGCATGAGTACACAGTACAATTACTCCAAGTGAGCTATGGCATAAAAGATTTGCTCACGTACATTACAAAATACTATCGTTCGTGAGCAAGATGGTGACAGGTTTGCCAAAAATACAAGTCGATTATGAAGGCATATGCAAGGGATGCGCACCAGGCAAGTACGTGAAGAAACCATTTCCACGTAGTGATAGCAAAGCCAAAGGAGCCTTGGACACCATACATTCAAACCTGTGTGGAAAAATATCAGCCACTTGACTAAGCGAGTATGTAGATTATGTTTCATTGATTGACGATTTCTCACGTAAAACTTGGATTAACTTTTGGAAAGCAAAAAGTGAAGTATTCAACAAGCTCAAAGAATTCAAGGCACTTGTTGAAAACCTTTCTGAAAAGAAGATAGAGATTTTGAGATCAGATAATGGAGGAGAATCCACATCAGATGAATTCAAGGCATTCTGCAAAGAAGTTAGGATTAAGGGGGAGCTCTCTACTCCCTACAATCCTCAGCAAAATGGCATGGCAGAAAGAAAGAACCGAACAATCATGGAAGTAGTAAAAGCCATGATTCATGATCAATATTTACCGATGGATCTGTGGGCAAAAGCAACCAAGACAGCAATACATGGGCAGAACAGAGGTCCCCACCATACACTTGGGAACAAGACACAGGAACAAATGTTTATAGGTGAAAAGCCAAAGGTCAACCACCTGAGATTTGGTTGTCCAGTATATGTGCAAGTCCACAAGGACAAGAAATCGAAGTTGAACACTTCAGGCAAGAAGGGTATATTTGTTGGATATAGTCAGACATCGAAGGCATACAGAGTCTACATCCATGGTCACCGACGGATTGAGACTAGCAAAGATGTCACCTTCGATGAGGATGCAGCTTTCAATAGATCAAGACAGAATCATTTAGATGAGGTCCATGATGAGGAACCTCAAGTTCCCAGAGTTGCATATACAGATGCAGGCGATGATGTTGTACTAGAAGATCATGATATGGAAGAAACACAGAGACTTGCAAATTCATCCTAAGAGATGAATATTAAGAAGAGAAGACCAGCTTGGGCTCGAGAAATTATTACGGATGTAGAGAAGTATGGTGCTCTAGATCGATCCTTCAGTGAAAGCAAAAGACCATGACCATACTCGACGTGTGGCAGTAGCAACAGGTAGTCATTCACGGGCACGTTATGGACTATGGCACCAGTCAACATGACCTCGCACAAGGTCAGCAAATGTTGAGCCTTTGGGGTTGGCAAGTTTCCTAGCTTTTCAAGCTGGAGGGCCAACCTATGTGATTGGAGGTGTATCCTAGCCTTGGGCTAGATGGATAGTGTGTACACCACAGTTTTGAAAACCGGAACATGCACTGGAACCGGTCGAGGGTCCAACTTGAACCGAAACCGGTCGAACCAGTTTCAATGAACCGGTTTTTTAAAAAGTATATAGAATATTTAAATTTTAACTAAAAAATATATTTTTAAGATTTTAAATCATGTTTCCAAAGCATTAGAGACAATTAGAGACAACATATCCGAAGTATGCTCATGAATATATCAAAATGGAACCAAGTGCAATACATATATAGATATCGGAACATAAATACATAATCAAGGAGGCTCTAAATGGCCTCGGTCCTCTATAGACCACAACAACAAAAAACATACTAGCAAGAGTCAAGACTACAAATTACTATCTCATTGATCAATATGATCAACGATCAATCATCACTACTGCTAGAAGTAGAAATGGCATGGGCATCCTCGCCCTCAACATCATCATCTGACTCGGACTCGAACTCGGCCTCAGACTCATCACCATCAGAGACATTTGTGACTACACACTCAAAAGTTGCACTAGCTATTGTAGTACGAGTACGAATGCGACGAGGTATACAACAACGACTACGCATGCCTGCAGTTCCACTATGGCCTGCCATTTCTGACACTGGAATCGGACGTGGGGCCCTAATAGTGGATCTGCATCCATCTGAACTTGCCCTGCTAACTCTGCCTCCAAATCAAGGTCAACATCAAACTCTAGTGGGTGAGTCTCCGCTATCCAATCTCAAGTTGGATCAACATTATCCAACACAATAGGATCTAAATAGGGTCTTTTCTTCAACAATTGGTTGCGCCTTATCCGGAGGTTGTACTACACGAAGACTAGATCATTCAACCGTTTTTGTTCTAAATGGTTTCTCTTCTTCGTGTGAATCCTCTCAAAGACAGACCAATTGCGCTCACACCCGGAAGCACTGCAAGTTTGACTCAACACTCTAATTGAAAACTTTTGCAATTGAGGACAATGGTTGGCAAATGACTCCCATCAGTTTGTTGCAAAAAACATAGTTAGTCGAGCTAGTTCCTTGAAGTAATAAAATATAAAGTATATAAAATTTAAGCACTTCAACTTTAAACTTTGGAACTGTTATCTAGCTCATCCACATCCCTTGCAATTTTTGCTAGGTTCTTGTCGAAGGTACCTGTGGCTCTAGTGAAACAAGTGATCTGTCGATGTATCTCCAACTGATCACTCTCAAAAGGGACCATGCGCAAAAGGCAATCAATCAAGCCATCTCTAACCTCCCCAGTCACATCTTCTCCAAGCTGCGCTCTGTAATGATACCTTCGGTTCCGGAAATACCCTGCTGCATGTATAGGGCGATGGAGTTGATTGTTCCATCTACGATTGTTGATGTCCCAAATAGGCCCATACTTGGTCACTCTATCCTTGTATGTTGCCCTTATTTGCTCCTTTGCCTGATCCATAGCCTCATAAACGTAACCCATGCCCAATTTTTCCCCATCCACTAGCCGCAACACTTTAACAAGTGGCTCAACAATTTTCACAATTTCTGCTACTTTTTTCCAAAATCTGGGATCATTTACTTTCTTTTTGGTGTCTTTACCATCTGGTCTGCGAGCCCACTGAGATTCATTCCATTCATCAGATGCAAACATCTTTTGCAAGTTACTTGATTGGGATGCCATAGATTGCAATGTCAAGAAGTGAGTTGCAAATCTAGTGATGGCAGGCCTAAGAAGTTCTCTTTTCTCTGTGTTTTTCCTCATCAAGCTCGAAACCCATGACTGGTTGTAGATATACTTTGTGATGCTTTTGGCATGCTCTATAGTGTTTTTGATCCATTCTTGTTTGCAATGTCTTCAAGCATGAGGTCTGTGCAATCTGCATCACATGGGTTCCAAAATATGGTTTTGTGTTTCTCCTCTAACATCTTCCTAGCAAGAACATAGTTAGAGGCATTATCTGTGATGACCTGAGCAACATTGCCCACCCCCACTTCCATAACAACCTCATCTAATAGCTCAAACAACAAGTTTGCATCTTTGACCCTATCAAATGCATCAACTGATCTCAAAAACATGGTTCCTTGTGGGCAAGACGAAAGGAAATTTATGATAATACAGTTCCTTCCATCACTCCATCCATCTGACATGATGGTACATCCTGTTTTGGCCGATGATACTTTGAAATCTATCAAGTATTCTTCAATGGATGCGACCTCTTTGTGCAAAACAGATACCCTCAAATCATGCATACTAGGGCCTTTGAAGCCCCTACCACAAGCAATAATGGCATCCCACATAGGTTGGTAATATGGTGAGCGGGCGGCATTGAAAGGGATATCAACATGATACCACCATCTAACTATGAATTCATAACCAATCTCTCTATATTTTTTCTTCCAATGGTCATCTAAGGTGGGTTGATATTGAGTGGGTTGTGTTGATGATTGTACCTATGAGAGACATTCTCCAGCTTACAAACCTGAGAGATGTTGATCATTGCAGCAATGTGAGATATTCTCCAGCTTACAAACCTGAGAGAAAGCCCCTGAGAGAGGTGTGTAGTTCCTATCTGAGACAGAGATGGAACATAGAGATGACCTCCTCCTTACAGAGAGTTGAGAAGAATTCCAGATGATTCTCATGTGTAACGCAGTGAGAAACGAGATCCACATAGTTGGACGTGCCCGTGGATGAGCACAAGGTGAACGTGTAAAATCCCAAAGTGTTGGGTGCATCATCATGAGAACAAAAATAAAGATGATGTATTAGCCTCCTCTGAGAAGAAGAGTTGACAAGAACCTCCAAATGACTCTCATGTGTAATGCAGTGCGAAAGAAGATCTGTTGAGTGGACGTGATCATATTGGCTGACAACTAGTGAAGAAGTGGTTCTTCTGTGTAACACAGTGAGCCAAAGATATGGACATCCCTATGGATGTGCCCCTAGTGGATGAGCACTAGTGAGCGTATAAGATCCCTTGCAATATTTTTCAAGAGTCAGACCTGCCTGTAACCTGAATTGTAATGTAAAGGGTACAAGTCGGCCCCACATTAATGCGACTGGTAATTAATGTAAAAGATAATTAATCCAGTTAATATTAATTATATTATAAGCTAGTGAGTTCGGCCCTATTGTGCCAATAGACACTTCTGTTGACAGGTTCAGTTTAGTATAAGTAAAGGTAAATTCCCCATTGAGGAAAAATATCTTTCATGTGAGTTTGGAAATTTTAGCAAGTACACCTTCTTGGGAAAAGTGCGCACCTCTCTTGGGCGCTAGTCTTCTAGGGTTTGAGCACCCTCTTGTGTGCTAGGTTTTCTTGGTGGTGAAGGTCTTTCTCTTGAAGAATACAGCAAAGGATTTGATTGGGTTTTCTTCCCTTGTTGAGAAGGGTTTCCCAGGATACTTCTTGTGTTCTTGTGCATGGTGCTTCTTCTTGTGATCTTGGTTGTTGCAACATTAATGGTTATGGTTAAATGTTAAAAATGGAATGAACTTCATGCCTAACCTTGCTTACTGAAAAATCGATAGGTTGAGCTTGAGAAACATTGGTAATGTTAGAGCCAAAAATGGGGGGACGTGTGAAATAGCTTTGAATGGTATTCCTCCTTTTACTGAAAGGGGTCTGAGGTCTCTATTTAAAGAAAGGGGTCTCTATCTCTAACATAGGTAGAATGAAGAGATGGAGAGTCTTCATAATCAAAAGTGAGGTTGGCTGCCCTCATTTGTGCTACAACCCTATTCCTCCCTATTTTAGCCTGTATAGCTTTTTCCCAAGCCTTTTCTTCTTGATAGTCATCAAGTACTTTTTGCATCTCTTCTCTAATAGCCCAATAACATCCAATGGTGCCTCACATGATTTAACTTGGCCTCTAACACCATTCAAGCATTCTTTCAACCTATGAATGCCACCCCCCCCCTTTGATGCATTTTTGACAATACTTGGAATACATTACATCTTCAAACACCTTAGCATGAACCCATGTGGCATCTTTAGTTTTTGGGGCCATTGTAAATTTGTAAATGCAAACTCAAAGGCTAAATCAAAGGTGGAATTTGCACAATGCAAACAATTTGAAAATGCAAAGAAGGAACCCTTTCTTAGACTCTTCCTAAGTTTCAAACTTTCAAACATTCAACAATGAAGATTCAAGATGGAAAAAAATTGAGTGGAAAATTTTCAACATACCTCTCGAGTCTAATCCAACTCCTCCAAACTTGAAGTGAACTATAGCCTCCTAGTTGAGATGCCAAATCCACCACAAACTGCCCAAAACACTTGTCCAATAAGCTCCTCAATGATGCTACTCCAAAACCCAAACGATCCCAAATGCTCCCAAATTATGAATGAGAGAGGTGTGAGGCAGTTAGAGGGGACTGATATGGTTATATAGGTTGTTGTCAGGGTTTAGAGGAGGTTAGGGTTTTGATTCAACAAAAAAAAATACTTTTTTGAATTCTGTGGGGAGCATGAGGAAAATTGAACCGAATCGACTAGTTCAGTACCAAACTAGTTGGTTCGGTCATAAGTCGGCCGGTCGGTTCGGTCATAAGTCGACCGATCGGTTCGATCATAAACCGATCAATCGGTTCGGTTTTTGTCCCGATTCGATCCGGTCACTAAGCTAACCAATCAAACCGGTCGGTTCCAGTTTCAGTTTGACGGTTTTTAAAACAAGGGTGTGCACACTACATCGCCTAATCCTTGTGATTAGATGGCTGGTCACTATGGACCGGTTTCCTGGTGTGCCAACCAGAGGTTACTAGTGTTGTATGAACTAGATGTCAGATTTTGTGTGAGTTGGCGAGTTTCTAGTTCTATATGAACTAGATGCCAGATTTTGAGTGAGTTGACGAGTTACTAGTTCTGTATGAACTAGATGTCAGATTCTGTGTGAGTTGGCGAGTTACTAGTTTTTTATGAACTAGATGACAGATTTTGTGTGAGTTGGCGAGGTTACTAGTTATGTATGAACTAGTTGCCAGATTTTGTGTGAGCTAGAGAGTTGAAGTCCCGTGATGAAATAAAGCCCGGAAGGATGATGAGACCCTGGATGCATGACCTGTTTACAAAGCTTCTTCAATATAGATTCGTGGAAAGTCAGCAAGTGAATGGTCAAGTGTACAGAAGTGCAGAAGCAGTCGTGACGAACGTGGCAGAAGAATACCTTCCTTGCTAAGAGGGAGTGTTGAAGTTTGAGTACCTTTTGAAGATATTCTTATTGTATTTAATTGTATTAGACCAAGTCAAAACCCTAAAAGAATAACATTATGTTGTATTTGTAAAGTCGGCCCTATTGTGCCTTCGTAAAAGTAAAATGCAAATTAGAAAGTGGCATCTCTACAAGTCGACCCGGACCTAATTTCAAGGTGGCTAGACTTGTATTTATACGAGGCTAGGGGCCTCGTTTGGAGAATATACACAACACAAGTTCTCTCTCTCAAGGAAAAGTGTGTAAGTCTGAGGAGGAGACGCAGCTACAGAGTAACGATGTTTTGGTTATCTCTTGGAGGGCTATCCTGGTCTAGTGGTGCGCTACCCTATTTTGGTTAGGGTTTCTGGGCTATCTTCTGATTATCTTTCGTTTTGTGAGATATCTCTTAGAGAGAGACATTGTACTTGTTGACAAATCTATATTGAAGAAGCTTTGTTGGGTTTTCTCCCCCAAGAGGGTTTCCCACAATAAATCTTGTGTATACTATGGATGTCTTTCTTTCAGTGATCTTGATACTGAATACACTGAATAATGAATACTAAATAGACTTAACTGCTGAAACAAAATTTTAACAATTAGCAGGTCGTACAAGTGGTCTGCAGCAGATTTGAGCCAGAGGACATTTTTAGGGATTTGCTAGGATTTGGTTTTCTAATTTTTTTGGTTATTGCAGGACAACGTTGTCCTCATATTTTTTGTGGATTTGTATTGACTGGGAGAGCTGGTTTTGCCCTCAGAATTTCTCAGTTTGATAAAGTTACAAAACAAAAATTTTGTGTCTCATGTGTATCCATGATCCATCTCTGATCTTGTTCTTTCCGCTACATATATTTTCGATCAATAATTTTCAATGTAAAATTGTTTAGTGATAACAGTTAGGGTTTACTATTAGTTAGCTCACTACGAAGCAATTTGCAGATACAAAAATTAGTCACATAAGATTGTATGTGAAAATTGACATCAAAACCCTAGCAATGGGTATCCATGTAGAAGCAAAGAATCCACAAGCACATCTTCTCCAAAAAATCGCTCTCACTAGCCATTCATAGCATTTTTCATAAGACAAAATGTAGAAGTAAAAAAAATAGTGATGTATCTCCAGAAGTAACAATTATTTACAAATGAGATGTGCTTCTCTATTTATATGACAGATCTAGCACCCTTCTCATTATAATAATAATATTCTCCTAGATTCTAGCCTAGAAGACTATAAAATACCATTATCCTTGTTATCCCCTATCCTAGGGATAACTAAGGAGATTATGTCTTGAGGCCCACAAGTCCTAAACATGCAGTACCGAGAGCCATATTGACTTGAACTAGGCCCTGGAGGTCCCATCCTTCTTCAGCGCCTCCATTCTGTCAGCAGCAGCAACATCCATCCCATCGACCTGGTTCTGTAGTAGCAGTGGCTCTTGCTCCATGAGGTAATGAGTCTGGGTATCATGGTATGTGTCACTCTAATTCTCAAAGCATTTGAAAATGTGCATTTATTTCTCTTTGGGTTCATGACGTCTGCTTGGATATTATGCCTTTTAACTTGTCCATACCTGGTGGGGATGACAGAATGCCCTAATAAGTTGGTTTCCTTAGGAGTGAGTTGCCACTGGGTGGGTTTATGAAAGTTCATCATCAATTCCTTCCATACTTATCACTTTTCATCCTTTTCCCTCTCACCTATCCACTACATGGGTTCGAGGATCGGGTTTTCCAAGCTAGTAAGTGTTGTACCTTGCCTTGTGGGAAGAAGGGGCTAAAGTCCCAGAGGGTAAAAGTAGTTGGCAAAAGTTAAAAGCCAAAAATCAAACCTTGAGATGCTTCCCCCAGGGATCCCCGAGAAAGCAATAAAAGGCTTCTCAACAAGAAAAAGGGGGACCCATAAAATAAGATAAAACTCAAGACCTAGTTGGTGGATAGGGGGTCTCATCATGAGCCAGCCTATTAGGTCCATGGGCATGTAGCGGTATGACACTACTATTCATTTGGTTACCACGCCAGGGTAGTGGCTCTTGGTGGCATAGACAAGAGAAAGGGGGTCTCATCACGACTTGGCCTTCTTATCTTCTTTAAATGCTTGTGGGTAACGATGTCAACACTGGTCACCACGCCAGGGCAGTGTCCCCCAACTATTCTCTTGAAAGAAAAAGCAATAAGACAAAGGGTAAAACGGCATTGAATGGGCTAGGAAACAATTGCATCCATGGCATGGTGCAGCTCACCTTCTTCAGAAGCGCCCACAGGTAAGACCTACATTTCTCTGCCATCACTGCACACCGAAATCCCCCACACCATCTCATGCACTTACATGGCCTAGATCGGTCTTCACCTGGAAACACCCCACACCTAAGGAGAATTAGCCCATTAGGACGTCCTGAAACCCTCTCCAAACCTGGCTTGTAGAATAGCATAACATCTTTCAACATTTGTCTAGGAAAAGGGGGGGTTTTAAAAACATGTTTGGGTAAATTGATTAATAGATGTGATTGACATTCCGATGATACATCTCACTTATGAACCCATGGAGAGCGTATTTGTTGTTGTTGCAGGACCATGCTCGACGGACTAGATCATACCTTACATATGATTGATTGATGAAAGCAACCTTTAAACCATCTACTTCAAGCTCTTTACTAACCATTCCAAACCTTAGATTAGACTAACTCACCCACTGTATTGATGTTGTTCCAAAAGAAAGCTACAGCCATATATGACAACAGTATAAGCTTCTAAAAGGAAGTGTTAGGGCTGATTTTACATTTCCTTCTTTGCTTCTGACAATACTAGCATATTGCCAATTTTAGATTATCATTTTTCCTCATTATTGAAGCTTGTTTGAGGCATAATTGTGAAGCTATCATTATATATACATTGTTGTTATAAATTTTTGTTGCTTCATCTTTTATATAGCTTATTGCTTTTATTCAAAGTCCAAGGTTCTATGAAGCACTAATATCAATTGGTACTTGCAAATAGTGTTTTATTGTTGTCTTGTTCTGGGCAGGTACACTTATGCAAATCTTTGCTTCGTCTTATTAAAACCTTTGGGACTTTCTGATCAGTGTGACTTGTAAGAGGGGAAGAACTTTCCTAATACTATTACCTTTGCCTTCTCAAACCCTAGGTCACCGGGGACGTCTCCCCTGAGCTACTACCCCTAAAGAGAAAGAGGTGTCTTATTTAAGTGACAGTGATAGGATAACCTCATGTTACGCCAATTTATTGTTCACTTGCCTTTGGCTTTTGGGCAATTACAAATTGTGCGATAACAATCATTTCACAAACCTTAGACATTTGATTAAATATACATAAATTACGAGGTGGTTATGCCACCTATACAATAATACCCATGATACTTGAGTTAATGAGTCTAAAGACCCCAAAGATGCTCCCCAGCTCAAGTAAACTCTCCTCAAGAGCCAAGTCATCCTACTCGACATATCAAACGACCTCCTAAAAGGTGGAATGACCTCTTCAAAAGCCTCAATCACATCTTCCAAAAGTGTCCCACAAGTGTTCAAAAATTTGCATTAATCTTCTCGCAACAGATTTTAAGAGCACCATAACCCTGTCAATTTTTGCCTAAATTTCTATTTTGACCATGTTTCGGAAATCCCTTGGACATTCTACATCTAATGGTGTTGATCTTGCAAAATTCTAGGTATTCTATCAAAAGATAATTGCTTTTGAAGCTAGCCACCCTCAAAATAGGTCAAAAGGCATGTGAAGGGGCTCCAAACTAAAAAATTCCCTCCAAAGGGTGCAACATTTTATCCTCCAACTGAAAAGTCGCCTCCGAAAGGTGTAACTCACCATCATCCAGATGCCATATCATCATAAAATGTCCAACATCCCCTCAAAAGGTGCAACATCCCATCAGGATATGTCAAATCATCATCAAAAGGTGCAACATCCCATCAAGAGATGTCAAATAATCATTAAAAGGTGCAACATCCCATCATCAAAGGGTCACATCATACCCCATAGCTCTTGGGGTATCTCATCAAGGGAGCCATGTCATCAAAGGCCTCAACATCCTCCCAAAAATGTTGAATTACCTCTCTCAAGTAATGGGAAAGACCTCCGTGAAAGTGTGCAAGTAGCTCCTCAATATCCTCCAAAGGATCCAAGTGTTAATTAAGCATGTGGCTACGTGCAATCCATCATCCGAGGATGGCACATGTACTCCAATGCACCATTAAGACTAGAGACAAGGTACACAATTCAAACAACAAATAAAGTGGGTCATGTCAAAGCAAAAGCCATTAGATAGATCTCATTAACTATCCTCTTCAAACTTCACACTAGGCTACAAAGTTATATAATTTGCCAAGTATAGATATGGAAGGGTCATCATTACCCCCTATTAGGTGTGTCAATACCCGTGATAAGAAGTGTGTCCCAAGGAACCCATCAAGGGTACGTGTTATGCTATGTGGTATGGTGTGGGGTTTACTTCATAGGTGGATGTCATTCACATGCAAGGTCACATAAGATATTCGTCCACATGAGAGCCTTCATAGAGGGAGTGCTTAGGCAACGAGTTACCCTTTCCTTGGTACTGTCTCTTTCCAAAACCCTATTTGCCTTTCCTTTATTGCTTCAACCTTTTTTGGCTTTTGACTTCATTTGCTAAGTCATTTTGTTAGGTATGCATTCATTGCATAGGACTTGGGGTGATAGCCTCTTAGCGAGGGGTTAGAGCTCATGCTTCACTTTATTTCTTGGTTTTTAGACAAAGTTTCCCTTGTTTGTTTATTTTCATTGCATTTTAAATTAGGACTTTTGCTCTTTCTATATCGTTTTTTAATAAAGCTACATAAACCTCGAGCATTCAAGCCCCTTCTTCTCATGAGATTACGAAGCATAAACCTTTTTGGGATACATGTAACAACCAATCCAAAAGAAAGGACAACAAAGAAAGGACAGATGGAATAGGTTATGTATGGTAACATATATGGCCTTGTTACCCTATTAAGGGCCCTAGTAGTACAACTTTGCCCAAGGGTGACAACACTTGACTAGAAGATGATGATGACCACTAAGGTAAAACAAGGCAAAAGGTATAAAATCAAAGCATCATGATTCATTATCCACTTCAACCCATGATCACCATTTTTCATGCCTAAAACATTAACATTATCACTCGATATGAGGTGTCAAAACAATGTACCTTAGTGTGTAATGCACCATGGCATCTAATGTGAGTGAGTTGAGCATGTAATAGAAGGAATATGTCGGCAATTGTCTTTGTAGAGTCTGGAATGTCGTCAATGAAACTACTGTCTGTAATGTGGATCATGAAGAAAAAATCTCCTCTAGTTACCCGTAGAAGTGAGGGGGTGGCATGTCTTACTTGGCTTTTGCATGGTTTGACAAGGATGTTTCACCTTGGAGAGCTACACATCCACATTAGAAAAGATCTGAGAGGTTTCAAAACCTAGATCTAGGGTTTCATTGCACATTTTGAGGGAGCGCTTCACTTGGAGACTCTTGGAGGCTAAACTTTCGAGATTTTACATGTCCTACACCCTCTTTGATGGAGACATCCCACCATCACAGAGAAATTTTGTTGGAGATTTGTATACATGCCTGACCACTTTGTATTTTATGTATTGTTGATTTGTTGGTTGGAGGACATTGTTTCAATACTTCTCCCTAAGCTAGATCTAAGGTTTTGGTATGGAATATTATTATTCTAATGCACATAAAGATGGAGCTGAAACCTATATAACAGTTTTCTCTCTTCATTATATCTTATGGTTGAATTTTTGGACATTCCTCCCCCTACAGCTTGATGAATATATATTTCTAGGAGCATATATGAAGTGTAAGGGTTTTCTCCTATTAATGTGTGGCTTATTGTTCTAATGCTTCTAATTATTGCTTATGGTTGTAGAGATGTTAGAACTTGCTTTGTAGGGCCAAGAGAGAAAAGTATATCTACCCTATTGCAAGGGTTTTATGTGTGGAGTTTCTTCCTCTTGAATCCTTTGTTGTCTTATATATGGTCGTGCTCTCTTGCATCTAAAATCATCTTGAGTGGGTGCTAGACTAATGCTTCAATGTGTAGGGAATAACCTATTGCCATAGTTTTGATGTGGCACTTTTAAGGCCCTCGCAGTATTCTTTTAACTTCCTTTGAAACAATGTTCATTTCTTCTCGTGGCATACATATGCGACCCTTGTAGTCTTAACACTTTATTGACTCCAATTATCGCAGGACTTGTACTTGTGCAATGTTGTTGTTTTAGTAGCATTGGACAGGTACTTCCACGTAGGTTTGTGTCAACACGTAGGAGTCGTCCTGAATGCCCCTCAGAACCTTAGGAGATACACTTTATTAAGTGATTGATAAACTGAATGCACTTTTGAATAAAGTGAGTTTAATTTAATTAAATTCCCAAGTATTTGGCATTAGTAATTATATTAATTTCTAACCGTCAGAACTAAAGTGAACGTGAGATTAGTTCTCAATCTTTATTCACTTTAGGAGATCTAGGGTTTTGGACTTAAAGTAAACTCAAGGTTATAAAAGACAACCTATGTGAGAGGATGAGACACAACAGATACACACAGAGTGAAAGAGTGAGCTCTCATTGATTGGGTGAAGAAGGACATTCATCCAAGTGTGGAGGGCAGAGTTCGAGGATAGGAGCAAAGGGGAAACAAGGGAGATAGTAGCCAACCGGCAAGATCGAAGGACTAATCTTGAGGTTTGTAGGGCTTGGTTATCTGTTGTTTCTGTATTCCTCAAGTGGGCCATTTTCCCAAGACGAGAGACCAAAATAATAATAACAAAATTCACAGATTTGGTATTTCCCTCCGGGTTTTTCCAAGGGTAGTTTACCCAAAAATCTTTCTGCAATATATTTTGTTTTCCATTTATTTGCTTCCGCTGATTTATCATTAATAACCTAGTTGTACTATTATTCAGTAAATGTGTTTTGCTCATAATTAATGGTCGGGTGTTAGGTTAACAGAAATTAACATGGTATCAAATTTGTGGTTGTAAGGAAGCCAGATTTGCACAGGGATCGTGATTATTCTACAGTGAGAAAAAAAAATTCTGGGGGAAATTTTATTCCATGCTACTCTACAAACAGGGGAAAAAATTAATTAAAAAAAAAAAAAATTGTACAACATATGGCAGTCATATAGTCGTCGTACAAGTCGTACGATGTACAGATCAGGTTTTTGCGCTGAGATCCATCCACGGGTGAAGGTTGGTCAAAGGAATAGGCAAGAAACCAGTTGTTGGACGTGAAGGAAAAGGACAGTTGGGCGTGAAGTGACGATCACCATGCAGAGAAGGGGCGACTAAGGAGGAGATCGTGCATACAGAGGAGGAGACAACAAACAGATCTGAAGTCAGAAACGTGCAGAGATTGTCGGTTGTAAGGAGAGTCGGCTAAGAGATGGACAAGCATGAGATAAATGAGGCCAAGGCAATGTTGATGATCTTAGATTCGGTGAGGGATCATCTTATTCCTCATCTATGAGATGTTCTCAACTCTGACAAATCTATTTCAAAGGAAGAACAAGAACTGAAAGACGGTATTGAGTGACCGAATTAGGAACACCAAGATGTCCCAGACTGATTCAATGAGCAGTTATCTCACCAAGATCACTCAGGTTCGTGATTAGTTGGGGGCAATTGATGAGGAAGTGACAGATGTGGAGTAAGTGAGCGTGGCCTTGAATGGTTTCACCAAGCCTTGGACTTCGTTCATCGAAGGCATCTATGCTTGAGAGAAGCTTCTAGACTTCATACGATTGTGGGATGATTGCATCCAAGAGGATACTCGTCGAGAGGCTCTGAGAGGTCCGTAGGAAGATGGTTATGGGAAGAACCTTGTGCTTGTCAGTAAGGCAAGGAAGGGCAAGGGGCAGGTCAAGATAAACACAGGTGGAGATTCATCTCCACAAGCTGGCACAGGTAAGGTCAAGTGTTTTCACTGTCATAAGAAGGGACACTATCCTTCACAGTGTCATGAGGAGAAGAAAGGAGGAAACATGATGCAACAAGAGGTAGTTTCTTCAGCAAGGGCTCAAGTGGATGACTTTGAAAAGAAGTTTGAACAGACAAAGTTCTTACTTGTTTCCCAGACTTCCTTGTAGGCTAATAGATAGTGGGGCTACATGTCATATAAGAGGAGCACGGGAGTTGTTCAAGAGCTTCACAGAGTTAGACTCGGACGTGCATGTGGAACTTGGTATGGGCACCAAGCATGTAGTAAAGAGATCTGGTATAGTGTTAATGTTTATGCCATTATTATAGTTCTTTGCATTTCAATAGATAAGAGCATCATAAGAACAAGATCACTGAGAAATACACATTCACAAGAGACATAGCATTTATCCTGGGAAACCCTCTAGGGGAAGAAAACCCAGCA
>ML777263.1:1165780-1193237 GCA_009831015.1 Picea engelmannii | reverse complement strand
CAATCATTGGACTATTCATTACATATTCCCCCATAGTAAGATTGATCTTATTGCATTTTCCTGAGCAATTGATAGTTCCTCCATCTGCAATCATTACTTGAAACTCTGGTGCTGGATATACAAAGCAATTGAGATCTTTGGCTCATTTATAGTGAATGAAATTATGAGTACTACCAGAAACAATTAGGACTATTACCTTTTTCTTTTTGATATATCCTTCGATATTGAGGGTTTTAGGAGTGTTAATTCCAGCCAATGCATTACACGATATCATGGGAGTCAACTCTTCGGACGAAATTGATTCTACGTTTTCATCTTGAGATGGTTCTTGTTCATGTTCTTGCTCTTTTTCCTCTTCACAATCTATGTCGAATAATTTCTTCTCACCACACTTATGTCCCTTACCGTACTTGTTGTCACAATTAAAGCATAAACCTTTTGCTTTTCTTTCCTCCAATTGTTGAGGTGTCAGCCTTGTAGGTTGAGGTGTTTTAGAAGAAGGAGCATTAATCTCTCTATAGATGTTAGGATTGGTCCTTCTAGTAACCATAGCCATATTTTTACTTTCAACATTTCTTGCCACCCTAAATGCATTCTCCAATGATTTGGGTTCCCAAAGGTGAACCTCATGTTGAATGTTATCTCTTAAAGTTCCTATGAATACATCAATCAAGTGCTCATCTGGAATATCTGTTACCTTTATATTCAATCTTTGGAAGTTCTCAATGTGCTCTTTAATTGAACCCTTTTGCTTGAGATTTATCAATTGGCTAAAGAAGGTATTGCTCCTTGTATCCTCATAGTGTGCTATCATTTCTTCCGTGAAAATTGTCCAAGTGACAAGTGATTTGCGAGAACGAAGCCATCTATACCATACAAATTGATTGGGTTCTAAATCTAAAGAAGCAATTCATACATTTTGTGTATGTGGCACATTATGTAGATCAAAGAATTGTTCCATCTAAAGTATCCATGTGATAGCGTCCTTGCCATCAAACTTCCTCATATCGATCTTAAGAACGTGGTTGGTCTTCAACCCAAGGTTCGAGTTTCTCCATTCTTGATTCACCTTCCTTGTGTCCTCATCATGAATTTCATGGTATGCATTTTCACTTTCAGGTGTTCTCTCTGTTACGAAATTTTTCAATACTTCCATGATCTCCTCTTTTAAACCATCCATCTTTGCCTCCAACTTAGCTTCCATCTCTTGTAGTTCATCTTTTGATACTATCTTCTTTTGTAATTCATTAATGTCCCTACGCATTTCTTCACTTTCATCAAGAGTCCAAGTACGATTGTCTGGAGGCTTATTTGGTGTAGAAATTCCCTTTTTGGGTGGCATGTTGGCCAAGTATCACTTTTGAACCTTGATTTTGAGGTGGTTCTGCTAGACAATCTTTCTTCTGTTGTATCTCCCAAGTTTCGGCCCTTCTGGGTATGAAACTTTCTTTTTTGTAGTTCTCTGATATTTCTTCTCTGCGATGCCACAAGACTATGACCCATGCCATTGAAAACTCATGTGAACTTTGGCATAGAAGACTAGCCCACATCAACTACAAGGCGCTACCATACATATGCAAGGCAGTCACAGGTTTACCAGAACTCAAAGGTGATCATAAAGGTGTATGCAATGGATGTGGACAAGGGAAGAATATCAAGAACCCTTCTCGAAGCGGGACAGCAAGGCAGAAGGAGTCCCAGAACTCATCCATTCAGATGTGTGTGGCCCAATGTCATCATCCTCCATTAGCGGGTATGTATATTATGTATCATTTTTTTATGATTACTCTAGTAAAACTTGAATATATTTCTTTAAGACTAAAGATAAAGTGTTTAGTAAGTTCAAGGAATTCAAAGCCTTGATAGAGAACTTTTCTGAAAGAAAGATCAAGATACTCAGGTCAGATAATGGAGGAGAATATACCTCAAAATAATTCGTGAACTTCTGCAAAGATGTGGGAATCAAGAGGGAACTCACTACTCCCTATAATCCACAGCAAAACGGTGTAGCTGAACGAAAGAACAGAACAATACTAGAAGCTCTGAAGACTATGATCCACGATCAAGATCTTCCTATGTGCTTATGGGCAGAAGCAGCAATGGCAGTTGTTTACGTGCAGAACCGACTATCCCATAGGGCACTTGGGCTCAAGACACCGGAAGAGATGTTCACCGGAAAGAAGCCAGAGGTAAGCCATCTTAAAATATTAGGTTGTCCAGTGTTTATTCATATACCTAAAGAAAAGAGAAACAAGTTGGACCCTTCAGGAAAGAAGGGAATATTTGTGGGATACTGTGAGGTCTCCAAAGCCTTCAGGATCTATATACTAGGTCAACATCACATTGAGATCAGCAGCGATGACCTTTGATGGAGATGCAGCGCTCAAGAAATCTAAAATATGTCAACTTGAAGAGGTATATGAAGAGGAACCCATAATCCCCCATACTGCAATGAGGGAGGTTCCCAGAGCTGCAGAACCAGAGAGGGAAGTCATAACTTCCCCTCATGAGGAACTTCTAAAAGACCATGATATAGTAGAAGTACAAGAACCTCCTCAGATGACGATTCTCCATAAAAGAAAGCCAGCTTGGGCTAGAGAGTTTATTCAAGATGGAGAGAAGTACGGTGTTCCCCAAGGAACCACAAGACAGCTGAAAAGACCAAAGCCATTCTCCAGTTATACGGCTTTAATGTGTGACCTCCTAGAAGAGGAGCCTACCTGTTTTGAAGAAGCCATTCAACGGAAACAATGGGCAAATGCCATGACAAAGGAATACCAATCCATAATGAAGAACGAAGTATGGGAAATAGTTCTCAGACCGAAGAATAAAGATGTGGTATCCTCCAGATGGCTCTTCAAAATAAAACATGTTGTTGATGGAAGTATTGAGAAGTATAAAGCAATATTTGTCGTCCGTGGCTTTTCCCAGAAGGAAGGCATTGACTATGAAGAGACATTCCCTCCTGTGGCCAGATACACTTCGATTAGGACCATCATAGCTCTTGCAGCTAAGATGAAGTGGAAAATGCACCACATGGACGTGAAGACAGCTTTCCTGAATGGTGTCATCGAAGAGGAAGTGTATATAGAGCAACCTTAAGGATTTGAGGTTGAAGACAGGAGGTCTCATGTCTGCAAATTGAAGAAAGCCTTATACGGATTGAAGCAAGCTCCTAGAGCTTGGTATGGCCATATAGACAGTTTCTTGACGAGCTTAGGCTTTACCAAGAGTAAAGCAGACTCAAATCTCTACTTCAAAATTATGGATAATGAGCCAGTAATCTTACTGCTATATGTGGATGACTTATTCTTAACTAGAGAAGAAAAGCTCATCGTTGAATGTAAAAAGAGACTTGCCTCGGAATTTGAAATGAAAGACCTCGGCCTAATGCATTACTTCTTAGGTCTTGAGGTATGGCAGAGTCCTGAGAGGGTCTTCCTTAACCAAGGGAAGTACATGGTCGAAATCTTAAAGAGATTCGATATGTTGGAATGCAAGCCCATGAATACACCCATGGAAGCGAAGTTGAAGCTCATGGTCGATACGTCGTCAGAATTGATTGATGCCACACTGTATAGACAGATTATTGAATCGTTGATGTACCCGATGAACACCAGACCAGACATTTGTTTTGCCGTGAACAATTTGAGTCAGTTTCTGGTAGAACCCAGACATGTTCACCTAGTGGCTGCAAAACATGTGATGAGGTACCTCAAAGGTACGATAGATTATGGTCTCAGCGATGATGGAGATCATGATTTCACATTGAGTGGATATACTAATGTGGATTGGGCAGGAAGTGTTTATGACAGGAAAAGCACTTCACGATGTTGTTTCAGTTTGGGATCAGCTATGATCTGGTGGCAGAGTAGGAAGCAATCTAGTATTGCTCTCAGCACAGCAAAAGCAGAATACATTGTTGCATGTTCTGCTAGCTGCGAAGCGATATGGCTTCGAAAGTTGTTTACTGGCCTATTTGATTTGGAGATGAGAGCAAATGTGATTCTATGTGACAACCAGAGCTGCATAAAGATGACAGAGAATCTTGTATTCCACGACAGGTCGAAGCACATAGAGATCCGTTATCATTACATCCGCGACATGGTACAGAGAGGAGCCTTGAAGCTCCAGTGCATTAGCACGGATGAACAGGTTGCTGACATGTTGACCAAGCCTCTATCTTGTGTAAAGATTGAGTACTTCCAAGATAAGCTTGGCATAGTCCGAAAGGACCTTCCTCGAAAGGGGGAGTAGATATGATGATGTTCCTTGCTTCTGACCTAGCTGTCAGACGTAAAGCAAGATGAGATGTGTTCCTTGCTTCTGACCTAGTTGTCAGACCTAAAGCAAGATGTTCCTTGCTTCTGACCGAGTTGTCAGACGTAAAGCAAGATGAGATGTGTTCCTTGCTTCTGACCTAGCTGTCAGACGTAAAGCAAGATGTTCCTTGCTTCTGACCGAGTTGTCAGACATAAAGCAAGATGAGATGTGTTCCTTACTTCTGACCTAGTTGTCAGATGTAAAGCAAGATATTCCTTGCTTCTGACCGAGTTGTTAGACGTAAAGCAAGATGAGGTTTGTTCCTTGCTTCTAATCGAGTTGTCAGACGTAAAGCAAGAAGAGATGTTCCTTGCTTCCGACCGAGTTGTCAGACGTAAAGCAAGAAGAGATGATCCTTGCTTCTGACCAAGTTGTCAGACATAAAGCAAGATGATATGATGAGACTAGTACTGAGCTTCCGGCTAGATAGATGTGACGTAAAGCCAGTCTAGTATCCTGCCTCCAACCTGATGGTTGTGAAGTAAAGCAGGACGAGTATCTTGCTTCCAGCTTGAGTGTTGTGACGTAAGGCAAGACGATGAGATGAGACTACTACTGAGCTTCCGACTTGACAGTTGTGACGTAAATCCAGTCTTGTATTGTGATGAGCCAACCCTGTGTTGTGATGATGATGATGTATCAGTTTTTATACTAATACATATCGCTGCAGATGATGATGGCATTCCTTTGAGAATGATGATGTTGCTGATGAAGAAAACTTCCGATGATTTATAGATACGCCAGCCAAGATGATATTGATGATGTTGTCCTTCCATTTGATGTTGTTGATGATGTTGTCCTCTCTCTCTCGCATGATGTTGCTAAAGAATACCCTTCTTGTTAAGGGGGAGTGTTGAAATATTGTAACTGCAAAGAGTATTCTTATTATTATTGATATATTATTCATAGGATCAATCCCCATTGTGGATTGATCATGTCGATTATTGTAATAGGACCAAATCCCCTTTTGCGGATTGGTCAATAGACAATTATAATAAGCAGAATAAGAAGTTGGCCCCAGCAGTTAATAAGAAGACCCAGAAATATAATAAAGGTGGGTTTACCCACCCAATTGAAGAAGTCGGCCCTGCCAGTGAAGAGACACTTCACACGTGCCAGACTTGTATAAATAAAGGAGGCTAGCACCTCATTTGGACATAACTCACTTGCTCGGTTTGAGAGACAAGTTCTGATCTGTTACCGACAAAGGAGAGAGAGACAGTGGCGCATATCTTGGGAGAGGACTTTCTGTTTTAGCATAGAGATCTCTTGGCATTATATTGGCTATCTATATTAAGGAAGTTTGATGGGTTTTCTTCCCCTAGAGGGTTTCCCAGGATAAATGTTGTGTCTCTTGTGATTGTGTAGTTCTCAGTGATCTTGGATTATGCTATTGTTATCTAATGAAATGCAAACATCTATAATAATGGCTTAAACATTAACAAGTTCTACTTTCTCCATATCAAGTTCGATGAGGTTGGAACCACTCTCAAACATCCGTAAACAATTAACGGTCATGTTAAAATTTTAAGTAAAAGGATAAAAAGGAAAGATAAAGGAAATGTCAACTTTTACTTGCCATTAATTGCAAGAATTTAAGAATTTATTTGACATTACATTTAAGAATTTAACATTACCATTAATTGTCATCATTTTTGGTCAAACCCTTTTAAAAAAAATTAATCTTGCATGTTGGTGCGGTCCTACGTCACAGGGTTCGTCGAATTCAAACGTTGGGGTTCGAAATTCGGCGAACCTCAAAAAAAAACTGAAATTCGTTGAGGTTCGTCGAACCTCAAGGCCGAACCTCCAAGAATTTGAACCAAATCAAATTCAAACCCCAAGATAGATTAAAAGTCGAATTTCGGTCGATTTTTTAATAGGTTTGTTGGTTAGGTTTTTGTCATTTAGGTGTTTCACCATAATAAAAAAACCTCCACTCGTCGCACATAAAATGACACTTTCACCCACCCCACACAGACATTTTGTCGCACCGCACATGAAGTCGTGTTATGATTATCATTTAGTTGTTCGAAAATTAAAAAAAAAAAAAAAACTCTGCAGATTGCGGCACACAGGTCTCATTTCCGCCACACTGCCAGCATCTTTGCAGATGCAAACCCCTCTCTCTAGGTTCCAGCTCGAATCCCACTCGGTGGCTCGAAATCGAGAAGCTCTTTTGCAAAATTCTGCTCGGGTTCTGTTTTCTCTCCTTTTAAATTTTAAAGTTCGAAGAAGTCTTTTCTTCAATTTGCACTTGTAAACTAAAGTTTAAATTTCAATGATGTCTCTCCCTTTAAATTTTCAAGTTAGAAGAATTATTTTTCCAGTTTAAATTTCGATGACGGCATTGATGATTGGATTTTAACATTATTAAGTTATTCATAAATATTTACTGACTTGATTGGTTATTGATGTTGATTTCTTACTAACTTGATTGGTTATTGATGTTGGTTTCTTATTATTTTATTTTATGTTATATTTAAATATATATATATATATATATATATCCGAACCTCATTCGAACTTGATTGAAAAATTCGAACCTAATTGTTGTCGAACCTGAACTGTGTGACATAGGTGGGGTCTATTACCTACTCGAGCGAGTCAAGGCCTTCTCCTTCTTCAACAGCAACAAACACAAATGACAAAAAAAACTCAAAAAATCTGCTTTATTACCATGATTTCCACTAACTGGCCAACGATTTTTTCTAAAAAATTGTGACTTTAAGGAAAAAGTCACGAATTTTATGAATAAGTAGTGACTTATTCAACTTTTTAAAAAATCACAACTTTTTCCAGCGGATTTTTCATCGCCCGAAAAAAATCGCGATTTTTTAAAAAGTAGGCATTTTTTGGAGGCTTTTTCAACTATGATCCGATGACTTTGTAGGGTTATATTACTACAAACTCTAGCACCCCTCAAGTGTGAAAGAAGGTGTTAGCTTATGTAATTACGTAAGGCTACACACTATCACCACAGTCGCACTTCGTCACTCCTCAGGTGAGTTCCTCTCCAACTCAAGTCGAGTATCCCTATGGAAAATGACTAAGTCCAAATAGGTTGATATGAATCTAGGAAGTTTAGTGGACCAATGTATTCCTTCGAAATCTCATTAAAGTATTTTTAGAGTGGAGTTGTAAAAGAAGGTTTCAAATCAAGTTACAAGTCTTCGTATGATTTCTTGATTGCGGTTTATTAGACTTGTTACAAATCTAAATTTTAGAGATGTCTTCAAGTAATATTATTTCATATTTGCATGTAAATTTAAGGAATTGGGCAAATAAATTGATATAAATGAGAAGTGAACGCTATAAAAACTTATTTTGAAAAATATATAAAAACACTAAGAAATGATGTAGAATGCAGAAGTTTCTTGATGCAAAATTTAAATAGAAATTCCAGAATTCTTTCCTTAATATTTGAGGCTAAAATTTGCTCCTAAAATAAAAATTTCAAGCCTTAGATAGTTCTGGAAATTAAGTTTTCTGCAATAAGTTAATTGTTAAAAACAACAATTAAATTAAAACAGAAAACACATGTAATTTCTAGAATGTAAAATTCAGATTTGCCGAATTAAAATGCAAAGTATTAACATCATAGGGAAAATACAAATTCTCAAATTAAATTTATGAATGTAAACGATGTATACAATTGATGAAAACGCAATCAGAAATCTAGATTTGAATTTTCAACAAACAAGAGCATGATGATAACCTAGGTTATAGTCTAAGTTGTAGATCCTAGGTCAACAAACTAGCTTGAAATTCGAATTTCTAAACTAATTCTTGAAATGCACTAAACTTAAGACAGAAATCAAAAACGGTAAACTCCAACAAACTTTGATGATAATCTAGTCTAGTTTAAAATTAAAATTGCAAATTCCTAGACTAAACTATGGCTGGAAATTATAAAATTTCTGAAATGCACACCAAATAGGGACTAAATATTGTGTAAAATAGAAAACATTATGCGATTTCCAATGAACTAAAAGAGTTGAAAATTCGCGATTAAATGGATGAGAGAGGGAATAACTAGTGTTGACTTATCCCTGGGTTAATGGAGTCTTTTAAATCTATGAAGGCAGACTGATCTATTCTAAAACAAGGATTCTAAAGACTACCCTAAAGTATGCCACAAATAAACCTAATAAATGGAACTAGAGACTATTTCCAACAAGGAAATCTATAAATGAATTAACAATTTCAAAGATTCAACCAAATGTTTGCTTCCCTAAGTATTCTTAGCTTAATCATCATCTTTTGACAAGTAACAAGCAAAGAAATATCTTAAGTGAATAGACGAATAAAAAGGGAAAGTTAAAAGAAACCACAGCTAACTATGCACCTTTGAAAATTAACTTACTTGGCTAGCTTGATTCAATCCTCTTGCATGCTTCAAATGCTTGCTCCAATCCACCAAAATAAACTCAAACAATAGCCTCACAAAACATGAATTGAAAAGAAACCCAATATATGCTCCAAAGATATAAGAATAACTATTGTTCACTCAAGAACAACTATTACAAGTGAGGGGACCCTCTTATTTATAAAGCTCTAGGAACAACCACCTCAAATAAAAGAATAATATACTGGTGATCATATTTGATGAGTCAAACATATAAAATAATATTACAAATATGAATTGCTTATCAAAATAATATTTTAATCTTCTCATGAGAGAATCAATAACCTACGTTGCATGCCTAGTAGAGAGATCCATCAAATATCGATAAAAAATGCTCAAGTGGAGTGCGCCCTAGGAAGTGGTGCAAAGTCGTTGCTACCACCTCCCAAAAATAGCAATAATGGGCTTCAACAATTGAACCCTACAAGAGAAGTCAAAACCCTGTCAACAATGATATATCTCCAAATAGAAAATAGTTAGCCAAGGAAGGCATACCACTCTCAAAATAGTAAGAGATCCAATCCATGGAGTAAAATAGCAATATCCATGTGATGACTACTCCATGCAAAGCTCAGAATGTGCGAATAATTTCCTCAAATTAGTAAGTGTGTTCAAACACCAAGTCAAATATCCTCATCAAAGTTAAAACAAGATGTGCTATTTGGAAGGTTGAATAATTACTTTTGATGTAAAAGTCCCTTGGTGAGGTGCACCTTGGGTTGGGATTTATGTTTGGTTCATATCATAGCGTGATTTTGCTAGGGAGAACGTCTTTTATTTGCATGGTACAAAAAGTTATTAAAGTGCACCCCTCTTTGGCACACATGTTCATGGTGATTTAATCTATCAATGACTAATTGGAGGCAGGCTATGGTTATCATAGAGCATTAACTTTTTGCACACATGTTAAGGAAGATAATGCCATTTTACATAACTCAATTCTCTTGTGTCACTGTAGATTATATGTTGCAATGATTTCTTTTCTTGGTCTTGGATATTTGAAATTGTGTTCATGGCAGGGGTTCTTTAGGAGACTTGTGGAAGATATTCCATCAATCCATTGAGGGGCTACATAGTCACGTGGAAGAGAGGAAGATAGGCCTTCGTCTCCTTACTCTTTTTGTGGGATCCAAGGGTAATACACCAAAGTTGTTGGACCAACTCCTTTGGGAGTAGCTTCAACCAAGTGGTTTATTATCAATTCGACCCAAGTTAATTGGTATCTTGGAAACCATCATGTAGAGGAGCTTTCCTAGCAAGATCCGAGGAATAACCCATCTATCGGTAAAATCTCTAGCATTGGGAGCGATAGTGCTTCCACTCCAAACCCAATTGTCTAGAGATCTATCTAGCCAATCTTCAGCTCATGGGGCCATAATCGCACAAACCAGAGACATCATAAGGTAAGAATTAAAGGTAAGAAAAATCTCTCAATTTCTTCCACCATTTTAATTATAAATATTCTCAAACATCTTTTATTACAAAAAATACAAAAAATCATACCCTAGCTCACAGGTAAATTAACTTCCTTGTGTTGCTCCCATAGCAGTCTAAGACCTTGTAGGACTGCTAGTTTGGGCGGTAATATGGACCACTTGCGATTTTGGGATAGTGGTTATGGAACACTCTCCAATGTAAAAAATATTTTATTGTATTTGCATGCATACATCTTGGGGGGTGCACTATTAAGGCATTATTTTACCATTTTATGCGGCACTTGACATGGTCAACCACTCATTTATAGGAGGCACCCCACCTTCTTGTGCTATTTTTGAGGATGTTGCTTAACTACTCCATTATTTTATTATTGTTTGACTTGTCATGGAGTTGGTAAATATTGTATTTTATTGTAATAGAGATGAATTTCCCTCTATATAAAGAGCAAATTCTCTCCATTTCAAAAGTAATTGACAATTGGAGGATTGTGGAATGATGGTGATTGAAGATTGGAGCTTGGAGATGATGGCGTTGGGTCGTCTTGTGTCTCAAATTTGAAGACTAATGAAGAAATGAGGTACTGTTGTTTTGAAGTATGGTTATCTTCTATGATATTCATTTGTTGTAAATTTGTTGTAGAAATGTCTTTCTTTCATCCTAACATAAAGGCCTAGTTATGAGAAAACTACTCATCTAGGAATAAGCAATGTGAGGATGCTTTCCCTCTTGTCTTATTTGTTGTCTTATTTCTTCTTTGTTTCCTTTCTTCTATCAGAGCTATTTGTTGATTGGACAATAATTTAGCTAATAAAACAGCACATTTATGTTAATTTGATGTGTGGCAAAGTGAGCCCTCCAAGATTAGCCTCCACATCATAATTTCCAACAAGCACCTCAAGGTTTAATGGATCAAACATGTTCATTTTTCGTTAGTTACAGACCAATTGATGAAGGTTTCAAACTAGGTCTTTCATCTAAGTGGGTGGAAGCTGTCAAATTAATCTTTCTACCTCATAGCCTACCTCAAAATAGTTGATGGTAATAAATTTGTCCATTCATTTTGCAATGTCTAATGACTCCATTAGCCCTTACATTGATCGGCAATGACCCCTCATCATTTCATTCCCTTTTTTCTTCACTCCTCTCCTTTCTTTCACATTTCCACTTCACTTCTACATACTACAACCACTTTTTTTATCAAGGCTTATCATTCATTTTCACCTTCAGCCTCCATTCCATAGCCTTGATAAACCTATCCTTCGGGAAGCCCCCATTCAGTTGGAGAAGAGCCAACCTTTATTTAAATATAATTGATTTAAGCTCTACTCTTAAATATTGAATTTATGCTATAAATCACGAAGTTTATATAAAAATGTAAAAGTTGATGGATAGGGCTCAAACAATACTTATGGAAATTATGTCCTTCAAGAATATCCAAAGTGTAGCACAATGGAAGCTATATGACCTACGTCGTAGCATTTTAAAAATGGTAAGGAAAATTATAATAAGAGACTAGCATAATAAATACTTTTGAATGTTTCATTCTAAAAGCTATGTCAAAGAGAGAAAGAAGGCTTTGTAGCATTGAAACTAAATGTACAGAAGATTCAATAATATGTTTGGATTACTATCAAAATTGTGGGTTATCAAATATTTTGTAATGATTGCAAACAGTAAGAGTCTTGATCCTAAATTAGAACACCCTCTAGTTATTGTTAACATCCCTGATGGTTACAGTGTCAAGGGTTGTATTAAATGATGAGTGTTACTCTTCTAAAACTTTCAACAAGGTAGTAGAGACAGTTTGCAAAGTGACAACTTCAACTCCCCAGACATTTGTTGTGTACCATTTTCCAACATGACAAAGAATTGTGTGTGCTAACTTTAAGAGAATCACCAACTCAAGAAGCAACCTATATTGATAATATTATTTGTTACATGTTTTTCCTTAGCATTTACAAATGCGCTTCAAAAATTAAATGCAAATATCGATAGACAATATAGGTACAAAAGATAAATGACTATGAAACCATTGTTCAAAGTTTTACTTGCCATTAATGCATATGCAATGGTCATTAGATAAAGGATAAATCGCAAGACTCTTCACTTGTTAATTTTAGATATTGGGAAAACTATAGCTCAATTTTAACATACAATTATGTGTTTAGAAAATTAAAACATGTAAAGTAATATTTAGTTGGTGAAATAATATACATGTTTTTCAATAAACCTGATTATGTTTTGATTTTGTTGTCACAAACATGCACGTAATTTGATATTGTGTATGTATGCTCGATCATCTCTTATAAGTTTAATCTTTCATTTTCATTTCAAGAACGACACCCCCTGCATTGGTGCTTGAATAAGGGAAGAACATGAATTGCTATGGAGGAGGGCATAGAAGTTAAGTTTAACAAGCAAAATAGAATACCACTTGCTCACAATTTCTTTATGAACTCCAAAAATTTGACTCCAAAAGTAATCAATATTTACAATTCAAAAGTTGCAAAAGGTTCCATGGAGGTTATACCTCTATTAGCAAAATTGATTGAAAACAACCATTATGGAGTGTTAGCAATAATAGAAGATCATTTTATTCACCTTGGAAAAAATTATACAAAAAAAACGTAAAAAAAAATATTTGATAAGTAATATACGCAATAGACATACAATTATTAATCTTGACAATCCTTTCCATGAAGATATTGTGAGCAACATTATTTTATGTTTCTACATTTTTTTTATAGTCAAACATATTATGTTTTCAACATTATTTTATACTTTCTACATTTTTTTTGTTTCTATGTTATTATTTCTCTGTTGTATTATATATAATTCATAATTATTCTCAGCAACACGTAAAATGGTCACCAACTCATATCTTTTGTTTGCTATGCCGCCAATTTTTTTCTCAATTATCTGCTATTATTATATATCAATATATAACTATATCTTAATGGCCTGACATTTGTAAATTATGAAAAATTTGGACAGTAGATCAAAATTGTCAGTGAAAGTTATCAAAAACAATTACTCAATTTACACGTTCAAAAGGTTTTTCAATTTTATCAAAATGTGCTTATATAGCAAGTAATTTTCATTATATACATCCAGAAAAGTCCATACAATAATTTTTATGTTGAATGCATTAAACGAACATTTTTAATGTCACAAATTCTAAAACTTCTTGGAACTCGTGTTTACTTTGTTAATAAACCAAGAGAAGACGAAGGTGAGGAAATAAATTTTGGAAGATTAAGAAACACATTAAAAATGAAATCCGGTGTTGCACCTCAAACGTAATCATGATATGCAATTCAATTTTATTGTAATTGAAGATTCCCGCAAGAAAAACGAAGGGCCATAGAACTTCTCCGTAAAATAGTGTAGAGAGTAAGGGCGTGGGTTTCTAAAAATCTGTAAAAATATGTATTTTGAGCTTGCTGTTATATTCATTGTGAGCCCAATAATTGTCTATTATTTTGCTCCAATGTGTGTATCAAATTTGTTAACATGGAATCAAAAGCATAAAGATCAACAATTATTGCAAAGAGTATGGCAAAGAAAACCTATATGAAGAGATGTTTATGTTTTAGAAGGAAAAAACATTACCGAGATTCCATCCTGAAAAATAAAAATAAAAATTGTCCAGACACTATAGAAGTTGATGCCCACAAAGAGTTTGATGTCATTGAAAATTTGCAACCATTGAAAAAAAAAGGCTAAACGAGATTAGACCCCCCACAAGAGAAATCTCTAAGAACATCATTCATTAAAGAATCCCTCCTTCACAAAAATCAAAGTAAATATGTGTCTAAAATGGGCCTCGTAAAAAAAATATGGTTGACGAGTTGGAATTCAAAAACTAATAGAATTGTGTCCCTGTGGTGTAGAGCAATCGGTGGGGGAGTGCTTAGTTAAGGCACTATGTAAGTGAAGTCACCAGTTCGAAACCTCTAGGGAAACCTTAAATCTAGCCATGTTAAGGGTTGGCACGGTCCAGGCCGAGTGCAATCCCAGAGTTGTTTTGACGGCTTAGATGCCCCTAGGTCGTGGCATCTCAGCCGCAGGCCAATCCCGCAAGTTAGGGATATTTAGCTAACAAAAAAAATCTAATAGAATTTCAAGAAATTGGGTCAACGATAATCATTGGGTTGGAACTATAGAAGTCTAAGATGATTATGTGTCATTTTTATTTGGCAATAGTAAACTACATATAAACCTCACCTTGGTTGAGATTTTGGTAAGATCATCTCGAGATATGATAAATATTCTTAAAATATTAAATATAGAGTATTTTATATTATCACTGCTTATAATACTTTTGAAAATAAATCTCACATTAATTCAAATCATAATCAAATCACCTCGAAATACGATAAACATTTTATATTATAAATTATTTAATATATAGTATACTATAATATACTATATAGTATAATATAACTTGTTAGTTTATATTATATATTTTGTAATTAGTTTTATATATATATAATATAAACTAACAAGTTATATTATATAATATACTATATTATCTACTTCCAATGCTTTTGAAAGTAAATCTCACATTAATTCAAATCATAATTAAATCACCTCGAAGTACGATTAACATTTTATATTATAAATATATATATATATATATAACTAATTACATAATAGATAATATAAACTAACGAGTTATATTATATAAAATATTGTATTATATATTTATAATATAATTTGTTAATTACAGTTAACGAGTTATATATATATATATATAACATACTATTAAAGTATATTATATATTATAACTCATTAGTTACAACTAAGGATTTAAAATAATTTATTATATTACATAATATATATTATAAATCGTTAGTTAATTATTATGTAATATAACTCATTATATTACATAATATATAATTGCATCGAGAGTAGCGAGGTGCTCTACAACCCAATATGGGGGAGATATTGTCACATAACGTAACGTAACACTATGTGAAAAGAATATTAAATAAAAAATAAATAATGGCGAAGAAGTTGTCACATAACATTACATTGCATAGAGTCCCCGAGCTGTAGGACAGTCGGTGACGAAGTGTGTTGTTAAGCCACTCCGTGATGTTAAAAGTCACCGGTTCGAAACCTACGGGGACAAAAAATCCAACCATGTTAAGGGTTGGTGCCGCTCAGGCCAGGTGCGATCCCCGGGTGATTTAGACGGCTTAGATGCCCCTGAGTCGCGGTTTCTCAAGCCACAGGTTAATCGCGTAGCCAACAGGTCCCGCACAAATTAACAAACAAACAAAAAAACGTTACATTACGTGAAAAAAACATTAAATAAAACATAAACAACTACATACATATGTACATAAAAAATAAATAATGGGGGAAATGTTATCACATAACCTAATGTCACGTGAAAATAATATTAAATAAAACATAAATAACTACATACATACATATGTACATGACAACATCTACAAAATTAAACCATCGTAGATCCATCTTAAACCCAAAGCTATCAAGCACCTACATGGATCAAATTTTTTAAGGTGTAATTTTTTTTACCATTTAATATGAAGGAATTAATACATGACATGGAATTAAATGATAAAAGATTACACCTTAAGAAATTTGATCCCTCTCGGTGCTTGATAGATCCGGGTTTAAGATGGATCTAGGCTAGTAATTAACAATTAACCAATTACTAGTTATATTATATGTGATATATAATATCTAATAACGCATTATACATTATATAAATATTTATAATAAGTATATATTATTATTATTTTTAAGTTTTTTACTATTATCATAATTATATTATTTAATTATAATTTTTTTAGTATTAAATTTTTTATGGAGTATATTAAAAAAAAGGTAATAGTCTATTTAATCAATTATGAAATTATTCTAAATAAAAAATAATATAAATCTAAATATTTTAGCACTACATTTATTATGTGCAAAATAATAGAAAGATTTTATTATTATTTTTTACTTTCATCTCTTAACTTTACAGTAACTCAAAATACTCGACAACTATTATTAATGAGATAATGTAAATTAACCTTCACTAGATAACAACTCTAACTTAATGTGATGTGGCATGTGCTTAGTGTGATGTGGCATGTGCTTAGTGTGATGTGGCATATGCTTTTACTATTTTAATATTTTCCTTAGGAGGCCCATTTTAGACCGAAATTTACTCTAATGAACATTGTCTCTGAATAATATGATCATCATTGAAATAGAATAAAGTTGATTTTTTAGGGGGAATGGGGGAATTGTCAAATAATGCACATACACAATAATAGAACAATGCAAAAAGAGAAAAGATTAAAAAGAGAGGATTTGTATTCAATACATTAATAAGTGCAAATTCCAATGCATATAATGTCTCATGAGAGAGACAAGTCTCGCATAACCACATTATTTGATTAAGAAAAGACTTCACATAATTATAAATTGGCACTATTTAAGACATGCATATATTAACTTAAGCCCCTTAACATTATCAATGCCTAGCAATAAAGTACTAAGCTATATAACAAATACAATAAAATTTTAAAGCAAACCAAGTAATTATTTACCTTTCTTAAGGTCCAATAGACTAAATTTGGTCTCAATGGACATTAACCATCATCATCATCATCAATATTGTAGGACCATTACAATAAACTAACTTGTCCAAGAATACAAACATATATGGAGAAACCTCATTGAAGCATATAGTTGCAGCAAGCCTCTAAGTTGTGCACCTAGTTAGTAATCAAAATGTTATGTGGATCTGCATGATATCCTCCAAATTATTGTTCGTTGTTCGAAACCCTGACACCTTTTGTATACAACACAAGCCTCTCTCACATGTACTCCGAAAACTAAATTCTAAAGTGCAAAAACAATAGTGGTATTAACTAAAACACATCCAACCAACATAGATAATACAATGCAAGTTATGTCACCAACCATCACTGTGACCAATGACTCATCAATTAGGGCAGCGTATATGTTGGTTGAAGAAAACTTTGCTTGTTTCTTCACAAATTGTTGCCCCTAGTTGTGTTATTCATCTTGGAACCTCTTCCACCAATCTTCTCATATAGCCAAAGATGACACAATAAAAACATTGCACATCCTTACCAGATTTCATTGAAGGCTTATCTCCACTACTTTTGCCTCCATCGATTCCCTCGTTGGCATACTGGTGGTTAATCTTGACTTTATGGCCATTAAAGTCATTTGTGAAACATTGTTACTGAATGGTAAAATCCCACACTAGCGGTTACTACGTTGACTTAATGATCCCTTACTGAACATTAATTGTAAATAATTATTGGGCTATTGATTGTACACCACTAATGGGACATTAGTTAGCCAACAATGGTTTTTACGGTTAGGGTTAGCTAATCCAGCCTTGGTACCTACTAAATGTCGTTCTCACCAAAATTGTAATCACTCGAATGTATATGCATTCACTGATTATCTAGGAAAAAGAGTACCCACAAATACTTTTGTCGCTTGGGTCAATCTCGTTACATCTTGGATCTGCACAAAAGATAAGTCTAATCACCTAGGGAAACCTACAGGTGCCACCTACTATCACCTCAATGGCCACTTCTCTCACTTTCCGCTAGGTCTCCTTCAACAAGGGGTAATTCCCTAATAGGACTACAAATTTGCCCTTAGCAAAGTTTTTAATAAAATCAGATTTGTAAAATGTAGTTTATGTTGCAATTTTTTAGATAAAAGAGTGAGAAGACCAACAAGACTGAGTGGCTTGTCCTTTGGAAAATGGAGTCGAAACATTATTTGATGAAGAAGTTCCAAATGCATGGAAGAAAGCACCAAGCTATGTAGTACATCAACCTTGTTAGTCAAATCATCCATATTGACACAACATTCCATGGAACGCTCATACAGACACCATTCCATTTCCATCTCAATATTTACAAACATATTGTTAATTTCACCAAGTGTCCTCCAACGTTTTATGAATCAAGTGAAAAAAAAAATCATTACATAATAAATGAGAGGCATAGTGTATATAACCTTTGTAGCTTTATCTCAACATGCCATGTGTCCTTGACCAACAACTGAAGGATGATCACTACGAAAAAAATGTGACAAGGCCAATCTATCTCCTAGGAGATACATAGTTTCTAGAACAATTTTATTATTCTAGGAAAAATACCTATCTAAAATAAACTTTAGGATTATTAGGCTAACAGTCCCCCCATTAATAGAACAATTTTATTATTCTAGGAAAAATACCTATCTAAAATAAACTTTAGGATTATTAGGCTAACATTCCCCCCATTAATCTTGAAGTTTATTTTTACAAATGCCAAGTCCATCTCTAAACTTGGTGAATTTTATTCTACCTAATGGCTTGGTGAAAATATCTGAAGTTTGATCTTTAGATGAACAATATTTTGGCTTGACAATGTTGTTGTTGATGAGTGTTCTAATGAAGTGATACTTAGTGTCGACATGCTTGGTCTTAGAATGAAATATTGGATTCTTCGCCATCTTTATTGTTGACTAGTTGTCAATCAATAAAGTAGTTGGTGTTTTTTGAATAGCACCAAAATCCTGCAAAATTCTACGTAGCCGAACAATTTCACATGTTGCTTCCCAAGCTGATATGATTATGCTTTTGCTGAAGAGTTTGCCACTATAGCATGTTTTTTAGAACTCCAAAATACTGCTACTAAACCCATATTCATTAAATAACCTAATGTTAATGTCACCTACAAAATCTGCATCTGAGTATGCAACAAGTGTAAAGTTGTTATTCTTCTTATAGAGAAGCCCAAAATATTTTGTCCCTTGAATCTACTTGAGGACCCTTTTTGTTGCATTCCAGTGACTTTTCTAGGTACCTACATGAATCGGGAAAGAATGTTGACTGTATATGACAAAATTGGACAAGTATTGGTCAAGTAAATGAGGCTTCCAATCAATTGTCTATAGCTAGTACTATTCACCAATCCCCCCCCCCTTCAAATTTTGAAAATTTCAGGTTTGCTCCATAAGAGTAAGAGAGGGTTTACAATCCTCCATGCCAAACTTCTTTAACAATTATGTAGCATACTTGGTTTGATTGAGGAAGATTTGATGACGTTTTTGTGAAACTTCTAGTCCAAGATAGTACTCAAGTGGCCCCAAGTCAGTCACTTTAAATCATTTTTGAACTTCATGTTTCACTTCCTTCATGTCAACTTCTTGGTTCCCTGTAATGATTAAGTCATCAACATAAAGAGCAATAATGACTAAGTCTTGACCTTACATCCCGAAATACAACGTATCATCATACTCATTATGACGAAAACCAAAATGTCTAAGATATTCATCCATTTTGGCATACCACGCTCTAGGTGCCTATTTCAAGCCTTATAATGCTTTGATTAGTTGGCAAACTTTGTGCTCCTATCCTTCAACTTCAAAACCTGGGGGTTGAGTCATACAAACTTCTTTTTTCAAATCACCACTAAGAAAGGCACTTTTGACATCCATTTGGTGGAATGTCCAACCATACTATGTAGGAAAATTTATTACCATTCTAATTTTGTACCACTTTGTTTTTGGGGCAAATGTTTCATCATAGTCGATGACTAAGTAAAACCTTTTTCCATAAGTCTTGCTTTATACTTATACACCACACCATTTTCTTTACACTTGATTCAGTAAACCCATTTGCAACCGATGGGTTTTACATCTATTGGACATTCAACAAGTTGCCATGTTCCATTTGCAATTACGGAATCATACTCATCCACCACGGCGTGTTGTCATTCTTTATGCTTCATCACTTTCGCAAAAGTTGTTGGTTCAATTGAAGCATGAGTGACTAAAAAAAATTTCAAGTGAGATATAGTATAACTTCTAGTTCTTGCATTGTTTTTTTCATCGAAGTGAACATTTTTAAGTAGTTGTGTGAACCATTTTTGTCTACTGTGTTGTCCCTATGATGAAGTTATCGTAGCTAATCTAACATGATCTAAATCATCATCTGAAGAAGAGTTCCATAACTCTTCAACATTCATGTTGGTGGCTAAGTCTTTCTCAATCCAATTTGGTTTTCTTTGATGAATTTTTTTTTCTTGAGATACCTTTTTCTCCAAGTGACAAAAGAGATTATCAATCTCTTCAAATGTTTTCTATCTCATCAAAGACAACATCTCCACTAATAATGAATTTCCCACTATATAACAACGTATAGTCGTTCTTTTCATCTAAATAGCGAATAAGAATGCATAACATATTATGATTTTCCAACTAAGTCCTTTCCTTAGCAACTAAGGCATAACCAGTGGAGCCAAAAACTCAAAGATTATTCAGTGAAGGCTTAGTACCATACCAAGATTCATATGGAGTAATTACATCTAAGGTTGATGTGGGTCATCGATTCCTTAAATAGACCATTGTATGAACGGCTTCGGCCTAATATTTTGTGCTTAACCCCTTAAAATGCAACACAAATCATGCCATACCCATTATAGTTATGTTCATTCTTTTTGTGACCCCATTCTGCTATCAAGTATAAGAATTTGTCAATTGTCTTTTTACTCCATTTCTCTTGCAATAATCATTGAAATCATTTGAAGTGAATTCTCCCCCATGGTTTGTCCTTAATGTGGAAATTTTTTCTTTGGTCGCATTTTCAACTAAGCATTGAAAGTGTATGATTTTTTTGAAGCCTTCTGATTTGTACTTCAGAAAATATAGCCAAGTCGTCCTCATAAAATCATCAACTAAAAGAATGAGGTATTTGCATACACCAAGAAAAGATTCCATAGCAGCAAAGATGTCGCTATGGATAAGTTGCAAATATTTGTTTGCTCGACATGTGTTTGTTAAGAAAGGATCCCTTTTTTGTTTGCCAAAAATACAAGTTTCACACTTAGTAGTTTCCCTTTTGAAAGTAGGCAATCCTTTAAGCATCTCATATGTTTTAAGTTTACTAAGCCTTTCAAAATTCAAATGCCCAAATCTGTAATGCCATAACAAAATTCAAATGCCCAAATCTGTAATGCCATAACAAAATTCCAAATGCCCAAATCTGTAATGCCATAATCTTAAGGAGCTAGGGGATAAATCCATTGATGTTGCAAAATATTTTTTGCAAGGAATGACCATGTCTTGTATCCTCAAAAGTTTCCCATCTCCATAACCTTTCATTACTACTTTGAAATTGTGTTTGACTGAAATGATTATCATCCAACCATCTTACATGATAATTTAATGACCTCCTCGTCTAATGAGCACCAAGGACAACAAATTCTTTTAAATGTTGTAACAGACCAAACATTTGAAAGTAATACTCTACCAATTCCTGGAAGAGAAAAGTGGACTATTTTCCTTGAGGAGTATGAATTGCATCATCTACCAAATAAATTGGATTAAATTCCATAACTCGATATGTCCAAAAGTAATCTTTTCTACGACACATATGTTGAGTAGCCACTGTATCTAGTATCCAATCATCCTCATAATCTTTTATGTAACACATAGGTTGACTAGCCCTTATATCTAGTATCCAATCATCTTCATAATCTTTTTTCATCAATTTGTTGGTGGCAACTGAAGCTGCAAAGTCAATCTCTTGATTGGTTGTCAACACATATTGAAAATCGTCATCTTTATTTCTTGCATATTGGGTTGAAGTTGACGCATTAAACTTAGAATGTTGTTTGAAAGTTTGCATAGTTTTGGGCAAATTTCCATTTCGTGTTCTACACTCTTCCGCCACATGCCCAATGCAAAGACATCTTTTGCACTTTACCAGAGTAATATCTTCACCTTTTTCTAATTGATCTTGAGATCTTTGGTAATATATTGTTGATTTTGAGTGTTTCTTCCTCTTCCATGGCTTCTACCATGGCCACAACCATAGTCTTGATTTCTTGGATCATTAAATCTTCCTATTCCGCTATAATTTTCATTATGTGAGCCTCTTCTTCTTGAATTTTCATTCCAGGTACCTCTTCCTCTTGTACTCTCATTATAAGTGCCTCTTCCTCATAAGCTTTCTCCTTTTCTTAGTTGGTTAAGAGAAGATCCCCCCCTGACTTCTTTTACCAAATGTCTTGTCGTGTTGGACCAACAAGTCACTAAGGGAATCAAAAGTTTCATTCTCCGACTTATTAGTGATTTTTAATGTTTCCAAAAAATGTTTATAAGAAGATGGAAAGCCATTGATAAAGATAAAAACCATTGATAAAGATAGAAGTCATCCTACTTTTTGCCACATCCTCAAATCCACATTTCAATAATTCCAATCTGATATTTTTTAAAAGAGAGATGTACTCCAAAACATCTCCCCCTTCAACCAATCTTTGTTTAAGGAGCTTGGTATGAAGATCAACCTGTTTTGATTCATGTTGAGTATCAAACATCTTCTTTAAGATTTTCCATGCATTCCAGGCATTAGTGGCATTTTCAATGTGTACAAGCATTTCATCATTTACAGGGGATCTCAAAAGTGCAAGTGCCTTTTCATCTTTTAATTCCCATTTTGTTAATTCTCTAGCATCAGTAGGTTTGATTGGAGCTTTATCTCCATTACAAATATCTTTCCACAACTCATTATAAATTAATGTGTTTTGCATTTGATGACTCCAAGCCTTATAGTTCTTGGGTCCATCCAATTTGTCTGAATCAGTGAGTAAGATGATCTATTTAGACAAGATGAGTTGCTTATCAAGTCCACACAATCAAGAAAATGAACAGAATCACGCACAAGAGACGTTGCACACACTACAAAAGAGAGCTATAAGGGCTTGGCCTTGACCCTCTTATAGCCTCGATGGAAAAAGACATTGATACAACAATGATCTTACCCCACTTTGAAGTGAACAATCTTGTACAATGCTTCAATTACAATATTGAATAAATATCCCTCCCCTTAAACTAGAGCTTCAACATTTAAAAAAATTACATCAACCCTTATAACTCAACTTGTGTAAATGGCATAAAAAACCTATGTCTTCAAAACCTGTGAATATTTTTTTGCTTCATATGCCATTTAAAAAATGGAAAAGTGATGCGTTCAACCTTTCCATGAAGACTTTAATTAACACAAGTTAACATTCTTCAACCTTATACCTCACACTATCTTTAATGGCATAAAGGATTTAAAATACAAATTCCCAAAAACACTTTAACACTTACCATTGTTCCTTTTGTTTTATTACTTTTACACAAAAGTAATAAAAAATGACTTAAAAGTATGTTATGCCACTAAAATTCGTGTATTGAAACTTACCAAAGATAAAGAGGTTGAATTCTTTAATACCCGTTCAAATTTGTGTTTAGGTGTCTTGAAAATTAGGCAAAGGGTAAACGCCACTTTGTCTTTGAAAGGCCCCAAAAAGAAAAATGTGGTTGAAACCTAACACCTTGACTATGATTACAGGTCAATTGTTGTCTTATCACTTATTTGAATCATCCCCTTTTACTTCATTTATCTTTCCTCTATTGTGAATAAAGAAACATTATGAGATCAATGCCAAACAAAAGATTCATTTTTTTCTTATTAGAGACCTCTCCAACATTGGATTTTGCGATGGGAACCCCTGGCAACACAACTAGAAGCGCCTTGATCATTATCTAGGTGTGAAATAAGAGAAAAAAGGAGCGTATGAGATTGAAATTATGATTGAAAACAATTTCTCTTCAATAGAGATACACCACTCTTCCTCGAGATGAGGATCCGGAACAAAGATCTAGAACAAACCAAGTTGTTTGATTCGTGTACACCTCTTCAAATACAGCGTTGAAGATCTTTTTTAAACAATGGGCGAACAATTCCACCTTTCTTCAAGACCCATCCTTGAAAAGCACAGCTTTTAATTATTGGCTTTTGCATGTAGCAACGGTGAAACTTTGTGCTAATTTATGTGTTAATTTCTTTGCACACATAGGCCATGGTGAATAATTAATCGAACCAGACTTGCTTATGAAGATTGAGAGAAGTAATATTTATTTCAACCAAGGGGGAAATCGATGGCAGAGCTCTTTGGCACGAAAGCCCAAGTCTTCTTTCAAGTGGTCAATTTACCCAAACAGATACTTGCAAAGATTAGGATACATGCTAAGAAAAATGGCACTAAACTGAGGGTGATTGAGATGATAAGTGTCGGTAGATTGGGCGATTTGGAATTGTGATTAGAAATTAAATTTTCCCTTTATTTCTTCTAGCAACAATTGGGTTGATCAGTAGAACAATAACAACAACTATGAAGCGTACAACAAACTCTTATCGTTGTGGGTGAGCACTTAGTAATGATTTTTGCATAAATTTCAAGTTTGTACATGTTACCCCCATAACATCTAGAGGTAACTAGTGGAGATTTTTTCTCCCATGACCCACATCATAGATAGTAGTTATGATGATGACATTCAGGATTCTCCACAAAACGTTTCGAATAGATGCCTCCCACTTTATGCTTAGCTAGCTCACATCAGATGATATGGCGCATGGCACACATGAGGTACCTTCTTTTAATGCTTCATATTAAGCGTTAATGGTCAATGTAATTGATATGAAAATAGTGACTATGAGTTGAATCAGATGATGGATCATGATGCTTTGAATTTATACCTTTTGCCTTGTTTCACCTTGGTGGCCATCATCATCTCCTAGCCAAGTGTTGTCACTCTTGGGAAGACCTTTACTACCCATAACATGCTCCATCTTTCCCATTTTTGTTATCCCTTATTTTGGGTTGGTTGTCATATGTCACCCATATAGGTCCATGCTTCATAGCCCCATGAGAAGGAGCTAGAATGTTCGAGGTAGATGCAGCTTGATAAAAAAATATACATAGAAACAGCAAATGCTAAACTCAAAAATGCAAAGCAAAACAAAACAAAAAAAAAAGAACCAAGAATGAATAAAGAAGCATGAGCTCTGCCTCCTCTCTAAGATGCCATCACCCCAAGTCCTATGCAATGAAAGCATGCCTAACAAAAAGGACTTAGCAAATGAAAATAAAATGCCAAAAAAACTTGAATCAATGGGCAACTCATTGCCTAAGCTCTACCTCATACAAAGGCGCTCATGGGATGACTATCATGCATAACCTTACATGACAATGCACCACCCATGAAGTAAACCCCAAGCCATACCATCTACCATTACACATACTCCTTGATGGGTTTCTTGGGACATACTTCTTTTCCCAGGTACTGGTACACCTAACAAGGGGTAGTAATGATCCTGTTATGAACATAAATATACATATACATAGATATTCATAACATAATAATTAATTAATATATAATAATTATTAATAATGAAAGGGCATGACTATTGGTTAAGAGCACCCCTGCGTGGGTATATAAACGAGCCCTCATTCTCAATTGTATATCATCTTATATCTTATATCTTATCTATTCATATTTTATACATTATTCCTACATGGATTACTTTGTTATATTCCAAGTATTTTGGATAACTCTGCTGTGAGCGAACTTTGTTCGTCTCATTTGGTATCAGAGCTTCGTTTTTCTGATCCCGACCTTTGGCCAGTCTCTTTATCAAACTTTGTCTGATCTGGCTTTTAGCCAACCCAATCGTTTCAAAGTTTCTTTGAGAAATTTTGTCTTTGACCACCAACTAGGCCTTTGGCCATTCAAATTTTCAAAGTTCTTAGGAACTTCGGTCTTTGATCAATTCAGGCCTTTGGCCATATAAAACTCAGGATTTTGTTGAAGAATTTTCGCTGCCAAGAAATCAAGAACAATATATATATATATATATATATATATATATATATATCATAAATTATGTTATAAAATAAATAAATATATATATATATATAAGAAATTTTGTAGGGGAAAATACCATTTTGCTGCCAATAAAGTATAGAAAATACGAAGAAACAAGGACAGATTTAGAGATTCAATGATTAGGAGACAGGGAACCCGTGCAGCCTGTACATAGGGGCAAGTCCAGTTTTCTGTACAACCTGTAAGTTCGTACGATTGGCATCCCAACATATTCTTTGAAAAATAAAAATAGTCGTACAAAAATTAAATTGGTCCGTACCAGCCCTCACTGATCTATCCATTCATTAGAGATAAATTGCAGTCTGTACTGTATTTTAATTTGGACATACCATTAAAATTAAATTAATTGTGAATCCGTACTAGTGTGTTGTACATTTCTGTTCAACTAAATTTAACGATCGTACACAATTCCTCGTACTTTCGTCGTATAGTTCCAAATCAACACTGCACATGTTGTCGCCATCATTCCGTACAATCGGCATTTGTATTGCCACCGTTGTTTGTCCGTACAATCTCTACTATTGATAGTCTGTACAGTTTCCGCCTGCAATCATTTCTCAAACAAGTCCATATGATCTCCCAAATCCGTACTTGTTCCGTGCATCTATCGCTGCCACGTCGTTTCTGGTTGACATAAATTTTGATTAACAGATTGTATTGTTAAAAATTGAAGCAAATTTGGATTGTTTTCCATACGTACAAGTATCTATTTAAATCAATTGGGGTGTGTAGTCCGTAAAAACGTGTCCGTACAACAATTTGACCATTGGTTAATTAAATATTAATCCCTAAGTTTAAATATCGTTGTTTTAATTTTTAAGTACGGGAAACAAATATTCAACGTACCTAATAGTACCAAAAAAAAAAGATTATTTTTATGAAGATTATTAAAACAAGAGCTAAAGGTTATTAAAATAAGAAAAAGTGAACAAAAGGATATTTCAAATATTAAAGAGAAAGCACTTTTATACAAATATAAAAAGGAAAAGTACTTTTATACTTTATTATTAAGGTGTAATAATAAACAAACGAGTATTTTATAAGATACTTATTTATAAGTGAAAGGAGTATAAGGAAAAGTGAATTTTTATAAAAGGATTGAAGAAACATTTAAAAATCATTAATTATTCATTTTATCTATTAAAAATCATTTATTATGGACGAATATCAAGATAATTCAGAAATACAATCACGGATATTGGAAGGAGAACTAGGACATTATAAACCGAGCAATAAAAGATTACAGTTTGAAATTGAGAAGGAAAAATATTGTAAGGGGTTAACAGAGAAAGATAACCATTACTTCAAAGAGCGTATTCGGGAACTCATTGCACGAAATGAAGAACTAAAGACCGAAAATACAACGACCCACAAGTTGATATTTGTACCACAGATACTTGGATATGTTTTCTCACTTGCATAGCAATTTCACGGTCTGCATCATTATAGAAAAAAAGTTGTAGCGAAAATGGTGAGATGACCTGTAAATAGCATACCTTAGAAAGCACC
>ML777263.1:1058300-1160238 GCA_009831015.1 Picea engelmannii | reverse complement strand
GAAATTCAGATCTACGGAGATTGAGAGGGAGCTTGGAGATTCAGGCACCTGGGTTATTCTTACCATCGCCCGATCTATATTCTTGGAGAGTTTTAGAGCATTTGGAGGCCACCTTCATCAGGGCCGAACCAGCTAGGGTTTCAATCATCCAGTGGGGCACCCCATTCAGTGGGAAACTCAGATCTACGGAGATTGAGAGGGATCTTGGAGATTCAGGCATCTGGGTTATTCTTACCATCACCCAATCTATCAGTTGGCATATTTATTAGGGTGATTGGACACTTTTGGCAGCAGGGCCGAGTTATTGAGGGTTTCAGCCTTCTATTGGAGCGTGGCATTCTTCAGCTGGAGAGTTTGGCATTCAGATCTGCTTGTATTGATCTTCATTTCTTATTCAGCGTTTGGAGGCATTATTTTGTATTAGCGGGAGCATTTTGTAGCAGCTCTTATCTGTTGTCTATCTTCTTGGCCATCTGTTGAGCATTCCAGATCGACATCTTCATTGTAGCAGGTTTCTCTATTTTATGAATAAAGAAGAATTGAGATGTTTTGGCTTGTCTATCTTATTGCATATGGTTGAGGTATGTTCCATGGTTATCTCTTTCTGTTATTTGTTGCATACACATCTAAAGGGTAGATCAGCAAAGTGTTTGACGAAATACCTCACTTAGAAAAAGTTTTAAAAAGACACCAAAACAGTGATGATCCTTGCATAATGGCTTGGGATCATTACATTTGTGCACTACGACGAGGAACACTCATCAACTAAGGGGTTCCTAAGGTTTTGGCATGATATTAGTTGAGTTGTGCACCTTGATATTTATGATGGTTTATTTGGAGAGATGAGATGCTTTCTTAAGGGGTGTGTCACTAGTGCACACATTCCTAGAGAGCTTTATTTTGGGGGGTCGATTGAAGGATATTTTATTCCTTGATGCACATTCTCGTAGGTTCTCCCACTTGTGCCTCTTGGTTCAAGAAGAGTTGGTCATTCTCATAGGTTGTCCCACTTGTGCCTCTTGGTTGAAGGATATTGCTTGATGAAGAAAGAGTTGGTACTTAAACAATTCTAGGTGGAGCTCTCCTCAAAAATTGTGCATTAAATACTATTAAACCATTAACTTGCTCCTTACAAAGTGTGGCACTCTTCCTCTTTAAATGTGTGTTTTGAATAGGGTGTAGAAGATGTCTTGGAACCACTTTGACCATGTCTTCATCCATAAAACACTAATATACTCCTTGAAACGATGAATACTCCTTTATTCTTGAGATGTGTGTTGTTATAAATGTGTAAAAGGCAAATAGGGGTCCAATAACCCCTCCTTCAATGATCCATACATGCCACGTGTCTTTTCTAGCTAGGGTGCTCTCCTTATTTGACCTTTTGACCAAGCAAAACTTTAATGAAGTGCCTCTAGAGGTGGTGTGCTCTTAGAGAATGTGCAATTAATGAATTCAGGCTCTCATCGAGATCCTTGGATCTAGGACGCCTTCCTTGAGTGGCTCAAAATTTTACAAAATATATCGAAGAATATGGTGGACTCCATCTAGATATGGAGAGCTCATCTCCTCTAAATGTTCACCTTTCAACCTCAAACCAAGTGAATCATGTGCCATGTGTTATCATCCCATGTAGGCAGTAATGAAAACCCTATAACAACCACATGTTCTTGATACGTGCAAAGTGGGTTCAAGGTGGTTATTAATTTTGTTGAAGCTTGGATGCCCTCATCAATTAGCACTATTGATGTTTGTAGCATCGGAAGGGTACTTCCACATTGGTTTTGTGTCTAGCATGTGGAAGTCGTCATTAATACCTCTCAAGACTTAGGAAATTCACTTTATTAAAGTGAATGCCTTTTTATAATTGATTGAGTTTAATTTAATTAAATCCCTAAGTTTTTGGCATTGGTGAATTAAATTAAATCTTAGCTATTGATCTCAAGTGTTGGTGAGATCTAATCTTAACCATTGATCACTTTTGAGATCTAGGATTTTGGATTTAGGGTAAACTTAAAATTATAAAAGGCAGCTAAGGTGAGAGGAGGAGACACACACAGAGTGAGATAGTGAGATCTCATTGATTGGGTGGAGAAGGACTCTCATCCAAGTGTGCAGGGTCCGAGGAAGGGAACAAGGGACAGCAAAGGAGTAGCGGCCGGCAAGATCGAATGAGAGATCTTGAGGTGTGGTCAACTATTTTGTTGTTTGTATTTTTCGTCAGAGGGACCAGTTTCCCAACACAAGAGCCCTTGTAAGCTTGGATTCATTTATAATTAAAAGCTGATTTGAATGGCAGAAATATGTGCGCATAATTGTGGTTTCTTGTTTATTGCTTCAACTGATTTATTTATTTAAATTGTTAAAACCCAGCCATGTTTTTTATTCAGTAAATCTGCAGTAATAAGTAAATTACAACAAGGTATTTGCTAGGTAAAAATTTACTAGGTGTTGGGTGAGTAAAATTAACAAGCACCCTATCTCAGCACATGTGGCAATCAAATACAAGGAAACTCCCTTCAGATGTGGAGTGTTTGATTATTCTTTGAATGCCAAACGTCCTCATGTAATACACAGTGATTCTCTAGAAGCTCCAATAGTATGAAGTGCCTCCAAATATGCAACTTTGGCTTGGGATATGTAACATGCACCCTCAATGAACAAATATCCATGAAAATATGTACCTAAGAGATCCAAAAGGTGAATCTTTACAACTCTATCTCCAAATATGTGAAGTCAAACATCAAACACACCTCAAAAGACGGGAACATCCTCCAATCATACAAAGAAGGATAAACCCAAGCTACCAAAATACATATCCTGGTGCAATGTTCCTGAGAGAATGTCTCTTAAGATGCAAATTCAATTTTGCAGTTTCAGGTAGTGATAAATCTTATGGTTATTGCGATGTGTTTCTAACTATCTTAGGATATTATCCCATGTCGTCAACATGGTATCAAAGCGAGTGAACTGCCTTATGTATTTTAGAATCTTCTAGTTGTTACAATAGCATAGTTTTGCAGTCTGTGTCCAAAATAGCACAAACGTTCAGAGTGAGAGTATCCAGGGTGGTTGATCAGTGCCCTTCAGATGTAACATCATCCCCCCCACCTTACTACCGGAGTTATTCTTAATTTCTCAGCAGTACTTACATGTTTCTGCAGCACTGATCTACTTTTTGCTTCATTGTCCTAGCCGACAAATCTTATCTAGTATAGCATAGTTTAGATCTAATTCTATATATTTTATAGGGGCGGTCTTTGTACTCCCGCTTTGTATTCCACATTGTTGTACTTAGAAATCCCTTGGACCTATTTGGGTCATCTTGCTGGACATTAATAAAACTATCTTATCTTATCTTATGTGCTCTAACCTTGTTCTCCAAATGATTTCTATAATGTCCTAAAAATTAGGGTTTGCTCTTTTTTATGAGAAACTATTTTTAGATTGTTGATGGACTAGTGACTAATCCTTATTTCTATCATTTCCTATGTTTTAGGAATTTTCTATTTTTAGGCTGCCTGTTTTTAGCAGGATATATTTATAGAATAGAGTTGACTGATTGATGAGTGATTAGCCATCAGTAGGTTAATTTCATTTATTAATGAGTAGGCCACTTTAATTAGTGAATATTTTCTATCCACTACTGTGTCTCACTCCTCATGCACAAGGGCACCTTATCCCAAGATAGAAAGTCATATATATTCAAGTTCGCTTGATGAATGTCAGTGATACTTCAGTGAGACCTTCTCTCATGTGAGGTGACATACTTAGTATACCCAGTGTCTCAGTTTAAGCGAGTTAATTAGTCTTTTCTCATTTTCCTTAGCTGCTGGTTTATCTTCTTAAGTTATTTGTCTGTTTGATATGAGCACAGGGCAAGTTTGAGGACAAGTTGAGTTCAGATCACTCACCCAAGTAGAGCACCAACCTTCTATGTGTGTTCTCCTTATTATTCTATCATTGTAATCATTATTCCAAGGTGAATGAGAAGAAAGTAGCTTGCTGTTACAAAATTTATTGTCGCTGGTTTTTTATTCAACAATTCTTATTTTTCAGATCTATAGTGCATCACTTGCCGGATTGATCTGAGATTCACATATGAAGTGTCTACACTCCTGATCTATACTCACTTATTTTTGGTTTTGAAAATCAGAAATTTTGATGGGTGTTTCTTAGCGTTTTAAGTTGCAGCTGTAGAGTAGAATCTTTGAGTGCAGATCTGCTATCGTAAATTAAAAAATTTAACAAAAGTGCCCTGAAGTTGGTCTTGAGCCCTAGCATGTCTTTGACATGGATCGCCTCTTACGACTATAGTGTTTGAATGGTGCAGTGAATACAGCTTTGTTTTTGAGTCTTGGCTCATTACCCATGGATAAGCAAGGAAGTTATACCAAATAAAACTAGGGCATTCGCATACAATTGCATTTACATATTTTGTTTGTATGCATGAAAAAGGTATGTGCCAGGAAGTATAAGGAGGTTTGTACAAGTTGTGGAAAATATATCTAGAGGTGGACAAAGGGGCCATGTCTATTGACAAAGAGTCCCATGTTTTGCTAATGCTACAGTTATTGCTATTCCTACCTGCAAGTACGAGGGGCTCAGTGGCACTAAGGAAAATACCTCATGTACCTGCACAATATGACAAAGCAGCAACACCGCATTTGAGCAATGCCAGTGATGGAGTGACTGTGAACTTAAGTAGTGCTAACCATAAGAGAGGATCTGTTATGGGAGGTTCGGGATTGTCATAAGTTCTAACATTTTCCCTACTCGGGTGATTTAGTAGGCATGCTAGCGAACAGGTCATACCCCTAGATCTGCACTAGGGTTTGTTTCTACATGCTAACATTATCTATAACGGGTGCCTTCCTTTGTAGTGGTTTCAGGTTGGGTGGGAAAAGAAAAGGAGGAAGAAGAAGAAGAAGAAGAAGATTTTAAACAATGCAAAATTACTTATCATTGTAAATGATAAATAATTTCACAATGCATATTCAATATGTACAATAACAAAATTAACCATAAAAGATATAAAATTTCATTCTGTAAGGCTTTCAATTTGTACATTTTTATTAATATTGTGAATGACAAGATTTGCAAATGCGGCAACACTGATTGAATATCAAACCTCGTATGTTAAAGTGCCACCAGATGTGGCAGGCTGACGAAGTGTTACATTAGAAATAGCACCATTTGCTGAAAGGATGCAGACTGCACGCGGCCCTTGCTGTGAAAATGACATTATCTTTGATGCAACATCCTGCATTCAAGCAGAAGATAAAGTTTCTTAGGTTACAAACAATGTTTCTTTTTCTTTAACAGATGTCCAGGAAAATCCACCCAGGACCCCCCAAGGCCTTAATCTTCACTCAATGTACATGAATTAAGAAGAATTAACTACTATACAGAGGAGGTTAGATGAGATGTGTGGAGCTATGTAAACAAGTATATGAACAATTAAGTTATCTGACAAAAACATGTAAATGAAACAGTTAGATAATAAATCCAAAGACAAAACTATCGAACAAGGAAAACAAAAATATACCCTTTGGTCCTCCTAATTTTTCTGAAAGCAATCCTGGATAATATTGCCGACCCATTATCCTCTGAAAAGGAAGCCTTAAAATTTACATCATAAAATTAGAGCCTGAAAGCTCATAAGCACCTTTTGGGCTATGAGCTACAAGGCTTGAACTAATAATGCTTCCGAAACTGACAAGGAATAGCCAACAGTCACAAAGATCAAGATCAATGTATGGATGCCTGCTGCTACTTATGCCTATCCAGATTGTAACATAAGTAATGTGAAAATTTTAAGATAGAACCTCTCTGAAAAGAGAAACTTAACAATATAAGGGGAATTATTGCCCAAAGATATCATTCAACACAAGAAAATTTTCCACAAACATATCGTGTTCTTTATTTCCATGGAAAATTCTATTTTACATGGGTACGCTTTTAAATAAGAGATCTTCCCAAACAGAAAACATCTATCTTCACAATAATCCTATTGATGATGAAAAGGCCACAGCAGCTGAACATAATGATTCTAAAGTCTAACGGAGCACCCAACAATGGTACTAGTGCTTCGGGAATTAATAGAATTACAAACTTTTATTATCACAAAATTTGAAAAGTTATGAGGTCTTGTTAACCCCTGGATTTTCTCACTTGGAAACCCTTGGGGTTAGGGGCCAGTGTTACTTTCATCTGCTGGCATTCAAACATTTCTTCAGAGACAGCACTTGATCAGGCTGAGGTTGTTCGTAATGTCCATGATCCAGAACCCTTTGTAATTGTACATATAGGCTAGTGAGCCGATTGGTACCAAGTGTAAATGTAATGTACATTTAGGCTGCTAAGCCAAGGACACCTGGTTTTGGTGTTGCGTGCATCAAAGTAAGTGCACGGAGAATTGTTACAAAGACGGGGTGTGCACAGTCTATGTGTTGCGTGCACCTGGGCAAGTGCACACATTGCACTATGTTGCGTGCACTTGGGTAAGTGCGCGGTTATGATCTATAAGGGCACGGTACTGAGTTTTATATATATATATATATATGACTGTTTATGTTTTGAGGCCGGAGAGCATTTGTGATTATGAGACTGGTGAGCCTAGACGCAGATAGGCCAATGCACCTATCCATGTAAATTTAATCATGCTTATTAATATAATATTGCATCGTTGCACGTTGACTGACTCAGATGAAAACAGATGGAGGGTCTACTCCACCGGAAAAGGGAAAAAGGGGGGTGAGTTGTAAGTCTTGTGGAATATTTTATAATATTTTCAGAAGAAGTGTAATGTCAGATATATTATTTTATCCTAAGTTTTCGAGTATAGGGAACGGGTCACCAAGTGGCTTAAAGCTACTTTTGAAGGTGACAAGTGTCAAGTGCAAGACATCCAATATATATTGTTGGCCTTAGTGTATTTTGGGGGGAGGATGGCATTATTGTAGGGAGTTTATGGATTAATCAGGAAAAACGATTCATGTTGCAATCTCTCGTGAGCAGAGGGGGGTCAAACTGTATGGAAAATCTAATTATTACCCTATCTGTTGCGAGAAGCTTGTAAGGAGTTGTGGGGCTACATCCAAAGTTTCATTGTCGAAGGGTCGGGTTGACAGAGTCTGAGCAGTCTCTCTAAGTGAGAGACCAGTTGTTGTGGAGTGGTTGTCAAACCCATGGGCATACTCTGCACGCAAGAGTTTTGTTGAGAGTTGTTCCCTAGTGTGCTGAGCAGTAGTCACAGGGCTCGAAGACTTCTTGACCAACCTGTTGCTGGTAACCCAGGGAAGGGAAGTGGAGAAGTCGAAGGATTGTTGAGCAGAGAAGGGGCACACTTCCTTGGGTGTGACAGGTGTGTGGGGAATGAGGGATTGTGGGCTACTTGCAGCAATGGCCACTTAGGACTGGCCAATTTTTTTGAGTTTCAGAACATAGCTTGTCACCAGGAACCCTTTATCCCTAGTGGAATTGAGCCCCAACGCGAGGGTGACCTGTTGCTGAAAGCTTATGAGCAACAGTGTCTATGGTTGGGAGGAACGTCTGAGTCAAGGCCACAATTGGTGACTTTCCTTTAAGATAAATGTTACTTATGTACTTGTCTTGGTTACTGCGTGCATTTTTGTCTATGTGTGACATGGGTTAAATTCTTGTATGTGTTGCATATAAGTATTGGTTGTTATTTGGTTTAATGTTGCTTGCACATATAAGTATGGTGTTTTCAACCTTTGATTGTAGTTATGCATGAGTATGTCAGTTGATGGTAACTTTTCCTGTTAATTTTAACCTTCTGATTTGGTTACGAGTCATCGAGAAGAGGATTGAGTGGCCTGGTGCACAGGAATGTAGCCTGCATGCTTCAAAAGGATGGAACTCATGTGTGTGGTTAAGAAATTAGACCTCACGCATAGTAATATTAGAAGGAGCGCATGACGCCCAGGTGGTTGTGCGCACAGTTGTACTCTGTGGTCAGTATGCTAGTGCACACAGCTGTTTGATTTAATTCTCTCGGTTAAGGTTGTAATAAAAGAAATGGTTGTTTACGTTGTTACGAGTTGTGTAGCGAGACTCAAGTTTGGACTAAGTGGGTTACTTCAAGTGAAACTGCGCGGATTGTGTTTAAAGTAGAAAATGCACAATGAAAATTTAGTGTAACATGGCTCAGTAGTAACCTTTTGGAGATGCTCATTGGGAGCACGAATGTCCCAAGCTTCATGATGGTAATAGTGAAGACTCTATGAATTTTCTAGATAGAATAGATCCCATCTATACCATTTCTTCCCAACAGTACCTTAATGTGACCATAGAACAACTTGAACAAGCCAAGAAAGAGGCTGCTAGGAAAGCTAACATGGAAATGCTAAATAAAATGGATGAAGAATCAAGAAAGGATTAGGAGAAAGGAAATCCAAGTTTGCACTAGAAGGAAGAATGCACCTGATACCCTTCCTAGTGGTCTGAGACCTAGGCCTTCTTTACCTCCAACTCCTCCTCCTTGGTCAGTCTCGCCTAAGGATAGTGATATAGACTTCAACATTGATATGACTAATGTCTTAACTAAAATTAATGTACATGTTCCCCTCACAGTGATAATGAAGATTCCTTCTATAGAGGACAAGGTAGGGATATTTTTGAATGTCCAAGAGGAGTCTGAGGCTCCCCCTACATTCCTATATTATTGCAAGCTAATCATTTTGAACCAACTAGAGACAAACATGAACCTTTTTTCATTTCCTTCGCAGTGAATGATTTTTGGCTTCGTAATTGTATGCTTAATTTTGGGGCATCAACTAACGTGATGACATTGAAGGTCATGAAATAATTAGGGTTAGAAATCACAAGACCTTGTAGGAATGTTTGTGGAATTAATTCAAAGACTATTAAGGTGTGTGGATTGATTAAGGATATAAAAGTTCCCCTTACCAATTATCATGAGGTTGTTATTGTAATGGATGTTGTAGTCATTGATGTACCTGATGCTTGGGGAACGCTTTTATTTAGGGAATGTGTTATCGCACAGATTGTAGCTTGGGCAAAGCCCAACCCAAACCACAAAGGTGTGACAACTATGGGAGTATTTACCCACTGTCACCTTAGATAAACACTACCCTCACTCTAGTGATGATGAAATCACCACAAGGGGGGAATCTCGGGTGACTCTAGGGGGATTGAGACGGAAACTGATAAGGTATGAGAGGTGCCCCTATACGTCAAGGTCAATTGTAGAGATGAAGCTTGGGAAAGACTATTGTGAGAGGGTAATTGGTTACCAAAGATTATTTACCTGCAAAACAATGTTAGCATTGCCCGGAACAAGACAATATATAGTGATAGATGCTTCAAATTGCAGCAGTATGGAAATATATATATCAGCAATGAATTATAATAATAGCTGCAAATTTAACCATCCAAAATCAAATACAAGATGTTGGCAACAAAGCTAGCAATGACTAGTTAAACTTCCAATAATTAAAAGAAGATCTTGATGGTGTTCAGGGGGCTGTTATATGGTGTTATCAGCAAGCTCTGTAATAGCCTAATGGCTACAGCAGCAAATTCTAGCCACCAAAATTGACAAGCAATCCACCCAAAAGATAGCCAACAACTAGTAGATTAATAATGGCAGCTTGCAAGAATATTTCACCGGTCCAATAGTGAGTAAACAATAAGATTTAGATAACTTGGCTGCAGCCGTATTGGCTGCAGCATAAACTTACAACAGCAATAAGAATTACTTGGCCAATCAAGATGCCCCGAGGGCACAAGAAAGCCTATAGCAGGTAGAAATAAATCCAACTTAAACAATTGCAATATCTCAAAAATTCACATATACCAATGCATGAATATACAATCTCCAATGCAAGTAGATTAGTGCGTTATCAATTGGGTTGATGGAGTCTCTTGTGTATGAGCGAGGGATTGTTACTTCTCTAGGGGTGTAAACCTTTTTACTCCCTAGAGCAAAAAAAACCTAGCAAGGTAAATCTACAAGGGTGTAAACCCTTTTACTCCTTGTAGTAACCTTTGAAAAATAGTTTTTTGAATTTTCAATGACAAATAAAGATAGATATTGGTGTAGCGTGTATGCCCTTCTTATACTCCTCCAAAGATTTAGACAATTAACCTTGAAACAAGAAGAAACAACACAATATGTAGAAAGTTCCTTACCAATTTCAAGAGATAACATGAAAAACCCTTCTTTACCAAAAATATTCCATCACATTTGCAAAGAGACAAGCATCAAGAGATAGTGCCTTAGCCTTCCTTCCAATAGACAAGTAAAAAGCATCCACAAAGCATCAAGATAGAGATAGAGAAAATTGCCCAAGTAGGGCGAAAATTTCACCCAAGAATGTATGTGATTCGCAAGCACATGATGATAAAATGACATTGAGGTGACCTATATTTATATGAAGTCACCTAAAACCAATTTGTCCACTTTTTAAAAAGTCAACAACAAATTAGAGAGGCCAACCTCCTCTATTTTCCATGTTACAACTTAAGATTACAAAATGCATAAAATAATTCCCTTTTTAGGGGTGATGTTAGGCCTTCAAGAGAGACGTTGAGCATCTTGAAGAAGATCGTTGGGCCTCCAAGTGCCTTGACACCAAGTGCTCTAGTTCATGCCATGTGCCTCTCTCCATCAAACCATGTCACATCACCATCGACCATGAGAACCACATCAAAAGCCTAGCCTAGCCTCTAGGTCATAGAAAGTGACATTTTAGGGCTCCTAAGGCCAACATTGAGGTGCAAGGGGCCACAATATGATCATGTCATGGTGTCCAAGTGCCTCCAAAGGCAACGTTCATCCTCCCAATTGTCCAATGAGAGGGTCACATCATCCAACCTGTGGGCTTCATGCCCCTGTGAAGGTCCAAGCAACCTTGCGCCTCCACGAACAAGCTTTCACCTATCAAAGCCTTGCAAGACAAACAAGTACGCCCTCCAAGGGTCCTAAGTCACAAATATCATGCCAAGTAAGCCACATTTAATAAAAGAACCACCCAAACATGTGCATCAAATCCCCCCTTTTCAAAATAAACAAATGCCCATGGCGCCCTATTGGGTAGATCATTCCCCAAGTCGAGGAGTGTTTCCCAAGAAGACCCTCTCTAAATCATGTAGAAGAGTATGAGGTGGATGGAGGTGTGACTTTTGGGCATGGGGTTTCTTGACACACAAGGGCTCATATTGTCTCATTTATAGGTGCCTTTGTAGAGGGTGTGTTGCATCCTCGTTTTCAATGCAACCTTTTTCCAAGCCCTTTATTTTCCATTAATTGATTAAGGTCCGAAGATTGGGTACTATATGAAACGAAAAGTAAAGAGTACCGCAATGCCACTTGAGGCTGGAACACTTAAGGAAATAGGCATCACGCTACTTTGCACAATCAATCAAGAGCCAAAATACGTCTAGAAAATCTTAATAATGTAGATGCATGGAGTGATCATGAGTTTGACATCCCTTTGAAGTTATACGGAGACAACCATTAAGAACCTTTGAATCCTCCTATTGATCCTTACCTTTCTAAAGACTTGGATGAGTTCCCTTTTGCTCAAGAAGATGACATTAGTGATGTGGTAAGGCCTAAAGGTAAGGACTACCAAGAACAACTGAATAAATACAAAGATAAAGACTTGGGTTCTATTACAATTCTAAAACGAGGTAATGAAAAGAAATTTCATTTGTCTAAAGATGATCCAAAGAACATTGCCTTGATAGCATCCCCCCCTCCTACTTGGAAGCAAGGAAAAGACACTCAAGATGATGAAGAAGTGGTTGGTTCCAAGGTAAGAGAGAAATATTTTCAACAAGAAACACAGATATCCATGTGGGACAAGAAGAAGTCATGTTTTTTGCCTTATTTCAACTTGGTGGCCATCATTAGTGTCCTAGCCTCGTGTTGTCACTCTTGAGAAACAAGGGTACTATTGTGAGGCCTTGATAGGGGTAGCGTACCATTTACCCCCCATACTTAACACCTTGTCATCCTAGAGCCTGTCACAGTGTACTTATCTTTGGAATGGTCGTCACATGTATCCTAAAAGGGCATGTACCTCATCTTCCTATCAGAATAAGGGGCTAAAGGCCCAAAGGTAGATTGTAGTTCGCCAAATAAAAGAAAGTTAAGAACAATTATGATTAAAATGCAATAGCGGGATAATAAAGACAAATCATAAGCAATCATATAGCTTGAGCTCTACCCCCTCTAATGGTGATCGCCCCTTGGTCCTAATGCACAAAATGCATATCAATCTCAAAGAACCTTACATCCCAAAGAAAGAAGAGGAAATAATGAATGCTTGAAGCCTGAAAAAGGGGACTTGCAAATTGAAGAAAAAGCCAAATATTGGGTTTGGAATGCAAAAAGCATCGAGGAAAGGGTAACTCAAGCGCCAAGCGCACCCTCTACAAATGCACTCATGGAAGTGAGACCATATATTTCCCTGCATGTTAATTGCACCATGTCCACGAAGTAACCCCTTCTGTTTCATTTCACTTATACCTACACCTTGAAGGGTTTCTCGGAAAATATCCCTCGACCTAGATACTGACACATCTAATAGGCTCTTTTGATGGTCCTTCAATACCTAAACTCGCCAAATTGCATAGGTTCTTGAGCTAATGTGAAGTTTGAAGGGGATATCTAATATGAATTACTTATGTCGCTTCTGTATTAAGTGATGGCCTACTTTATATGCTCCTAAGGACTCCTGAACCTTGTGACTGTTGGTCTTACTTGATTCTATGGCTTTGATTGACTTGGGTGCACCTGACATGGTCCTTTGGAGGATGTCCCATGCTTTCACCCAGGACATTGTGCATTTTGTACAAGGCATGGCCCATGTGATGCAGAGAGTTGGGTCACATGATGACTTCACACATTCGGACATAGAGTGGAAGAAGAGCATTCTAGTTACCATTTTCTTTCAAAAAAGAACACTCAGAATAAGTTCATACAACATGTTGTTCCCAAGAGGAATAGCACCTGAAATTAATACCATGAGAATGAAGGTAACAGCATGAGTTTAGTGCCTCAAAGGACTATGCTATCAGACTAAAATTGGTGTTTCTGTCCTTGTAGATAAATTCCAGAAGCACTGATATAATTGAGATTAAGTGCTTCATAGAGTTGTGTTTTGACAACAAGAGGAATGCCTCAAGTCTCAATGCTGGAGAATTGGATTGAGTTCAGTCTTTGCACAAAGATAAGCCTCCATCCAACACCATTTATCTAAAGATCAATGTGCCACTTTTACCAAGTCTCGACATATAGGATAAGAACAAGAATGATTTCAGCACCTTCTATGCATGCGACAGTCTCAGTTCGATGTATTGGTTCTCAGTCCTTTTCATGAATACATCTGATTCAGCACTTTACTCCAAGGGATAAAGATAGACCTTAGTTCATGCCTTAACTGTAGATGAACATTATGCTAGCGTACACTCAAGGCACTAGTTTCAGCACTTCTCATTTCTGCATGGAGTACAATTCAGATGGAAGATAGATAGACACAACCCAGATGGAAACCAGTTCAGCACTCCTAGATGCTGATATTCTTAAAAGTTATTGCTAGTTTTTATAAAGGGTGTGCAGCCTTTTGTGAAGTATCTACTGCTTTTCTTGGAAATTGAATCATCTTATTTTTAAATGAGAGTGTTACTTTTCGAGTAGAGAACTTGGAGATCTGCTTTGTGGCTAAAACTTGTTCACCAGTTAGAAGAAGGTACAATCGATTTTCTAAGAACATATGCTGTTGCTGTTCTATGAAAGATAACGATGCCCAGCAAGTGCTTCAAACAGTCTCAATCCATCACGTACTTTTATTAGCTCTTGTTGATAAATTCCAAACACTTGTACAACTTAAACTAGCTAACTTTTTGCACCAAATACAGGACTGCCTATGAAGACAAACATAGCACTGCTTTTGTGCAAATCTGGAACAGATTCTCAATTGATAAAAGGGAGCAGGCAGGAAGTTCAACTCATCAGTCTGCATTGTCCTTCATCTTCCTTCAGAAATCGAGTCTTCTTCTCTTCTTCTTGTATTAATCATGAGTACAAGGCTGCTGTTAAGCCTCTTCATAGGTCAACAAGGTCTGAAGGAGCGAGAACTAGTCTATGTCCCATTTGGTTTCTTGGGGCATGTTTGATCTGAAATTTTACCAAAACTGCGTACTTTGTCATCTCTGATTAATGGAAGAATACTTGTTCAATTTATGAAAAAATTTGACAATGAGAATTCAATCAGTGGATTGCTTTCTTTGCTTTTATCATTTATGATTCAGGTTCTAGGATTATTTAAATCAGAGAGATTAATTTTCAAGTTGTCTTGCTGAATTTTGTCCATTCCACTTTCTCCATCACCCATTGCATTGGCACCAATCATTCACACAACTTGTTACTGACAGGGACAAAAAATCTAGACTGTACTCAGACCCCCTTGGGACTGATTTCCACAAGGAACAATTCTAAGTAATAATACTGAACAGGCACTATCGAAATGCATATTTCATAGTTTTATGCATAATTTGTTTTTTTGGCTAGTACTACAACCCTATTAAGGAGCTGAAAACATTATATTCATATAAATGTTGTTGGGTCTTGATCATCACACCATCCTCGTGCATATTTCATGTTTTTATGCATAATTGGATCAATTGGCTAGATGTACATTATTAGGCATTGCAACCATATTATTGTTTTGTATATGGATGTTAGATGATCTTCTCCCTCTAAAAATTGGACCAGCACTGGGCGCCAATGATTGGACCTCATGCTGATATTTCTTGTAAAATGATTACATTATAAATATATACACCCTGATAAAAATCGTTTTCTTATAAAATTTAGAAAAACATACATTTCCTTACTAGCACAATACAAATACTATAAAGCATTCCCAAATGCTTCTCAAACTGACTAGTCACAAAAGCAAGGTTTAGAACCATAATTAATGAGGGAATGTGCACACTGCAAACCTTCTAGAATAGTCATATAAAACTCAATCACAGAAAAAAGGACATTACCACAACATGAAATGATTAAACGTCACATACCTCCCCTGCTGCTATGGTAATGACGTGCGGAGTGAAGCCAATACCTGCTGAGCCTACCACCCATTCCCCTGGTAACCACATATTATCCAAAACAAAATTAATGTAAATAAAAGGAATCATTTCCAACATAGAAAGGCACCAATTCAAGAACTACTAAAACTAACCAAAACAAGTAAAAACTTTCAGACTATTTACCAATCTTGTCCTTATCATATAAATTAAAAATTGCATCGTGAAAACTATAAATCCAGTGGATTGTTGCAAGCACACTTACTGAGTTTTATGTTACATATGCCCTTTGCCGTAATAAAATAAATTGACTAGTCATAAGATAACAAAAGAGGGAATAGTTTATGTAATGCAATAAAGTGTTAGTCAACCAACTTGTCATGCTTAGAAAGTGCGAGTCAATATAACATACTCAAATTGCCTATATACATTCCCATAATTGCATCCCATAATTACAAGTTTAACAAAAAACATTCAACCTGTCCCAACATAGTATGTAATCAATTTGTTTGGGAATTGTAAAACATTCCCTATTCTCAAGTTATCATCAAACCAATAACAATCGCTTTGGTGTTCAAATATAAAACACAACAATCTTTAAAAAATTATATAGCCACTTCAATCCAACAACTAGCAAAGGTGTTAGTATATTAAATATCGCAAATATAAATGAATTGGATAGCAAGAATGGTTATTTCTGAATCAATTAATAACAAAATCTATTAGCTAAACATTGAATAGCGAGGAAGAACCATCCATAGCATTAGAAAAACTTTAATAAGAATCTTAATGCTTGTATATAATGGACCAACAAAAGCCCAAGGGATTATCTGAACCGATTGTCACCAATGTTGTTGGGCATGTTATCCCCCACTTTCAGGGAACTAGGAGATTATGTCTCGAGGCCCACGGGTCCTAGACATGGAGAACCGAGAGCCAGATCGACTTGAGCATGGCCCTAGAGGGCCCATCTTTTCTCCCTTTCAGGGCCTCCACTTTGTCAGCAGTTGCAGCAGCATCCATCACCTTCAACTTGGTCCTGCATCAGAGATGGTTCTTGCTCCATGAGGTAATGAGTCTGGGTATCATGGTATGTGTCACTCTGATCCTCAAAACCTTTGAGTATGTGCATTTGATTCCTTTGTTTATAACAGGTGCTTGGATCTTATGCTTGTCCACTTGACCATGTCTAGGGGGAATGACAGGATGCCCTAGCAAGCTTATGTCCATAGGTTTTGAGCTGCCACTAGGGGGATTTCTGAAAATCCATCGTCTGTTCCCATCATACATACCATTTTCCACCTTATTTCCCACTCACCCATCCCATTACACCGGTCTGGGCATAAGGTTGGCCAATCATTTTGGGGTTGTACCTTACCTTGTGGGAAGAATGGGCTAAAAGGACCGGGGGGTAAAAGCAGCTGACAATAAAAGCCTAAGAATAAAACCTCGAGATGCTTCACCCAGGGATCCCCAAGAAAGCAATAAAAGGCTTCTCAGCAAGAAACAGAGGGACCCGTAGAAAAATAAATCAAGACCTAGTTGAGGGACGAGGGGTCTCATCACGAGCCAGCTCATTAGGTCCATCGGTGCCTAACTGTATGACACTACCAGCATCTGGTCACCACACCAGGGTAATGGCTCTTGGTGGCATAGCCAAGAGAAAGGGGGTCTCATCACGAGCCAACCTTCTCATTTCCATGAAAGTACTTGTGGGTAACATTGCCACCTCTGGTCACCAAGCCAGGGCAGTGTCCCTTAACTAGCTTCTTGACAGAAAAAGCAATAAAAAGATAAAAAACAATAAGACAAGCCCTGGTTAGAGGATAGGAGGTCTCATCACGAGGCGGCCTATTAGGTCCATGAGCATCTAGTGGCATGACACTACCAGCATCTGGTCACCACGCCAGGGTAGTGGCTCTTGGTGGCATATCCAAGAGAAAGGGGGTCTCATCATGAGCCACCCTTCTCATTTCCGTGAAATGTTTGTGGCTAACATTGCCACCACTGGTCACCAAGCCAGGGCAGTGTCCTTTGATTAGCATCTTTAAAAAAATATTCAAGATTAAAAGGCATGAATGGGCTTGGAAATATTTGCATCCATGACAGGTGCAGTTCACCCTCCAAAGAGGCACCCATTGGTAAGCCATCCCTGATATCACTGCACCCTTTTGCCCAGGCATCCCCATCCACCTCACCTACTTGCATGACTTGGATTTGATCCTTTCCAGGAACAACCTTTTTCTAGTAGACTCTAGCCCAATAAGACGTCTTGTCACTTTCCCCAAACTTGTATTGCAGACTTGTATAATGTCTTTGAGCACTAGACTGGGGTAAAGGGGTTTTATGCACATGTTTAATAAATATTGATGATTAGATGTGATTGACATTGCTATGATCACCATAACTTATGAGCCCATGGAGGGCGTAGTTGTCAATGTGCAGGATCACGCCCGACGGACAGGTACCATGTTGGACAGGTACACATGGGGAGATGATCAGTTCGGACCTCCCTGGGGCTAAAGAGCCCACCAGATGGATGCTGAGACCCCAGCAGGGTGAAAAGACAGGGCGAAGTGTTTGTACCAGGGAAGAGCAGAAGAATCCACCAGAGGCAACTGAGCAGACCTGTACCTAGGGGGGTTGAGCCCTCTCCACAGAAACGTTGGCCTTGGAAGGCCCAAGACATCTCCCAGGATGCCTATGACGTCACCCAGCAGTATGGACGTTTTGGGAGGCACCTTTGGCAGTTTTGGCACATGTGGCAACTTGGAGAAGCCCAAGGAGGGCTAACGTTTTGCTCCAGGAGGCTGCATTTGCCCTAGAAGGGGCTAATGTAACCCTAGAAAGGGGATGACGACTCTGTATTGCTTGATTAGGGTTTTAATTTAAGCATTTAATGTGCAACAGTATGATTTTGGTATTTTGGCCTTGTCGACCTTTTAATGACCTAAAATGTAATTTAGGTCATTGCTACTGTATAAATTGAGGGTTTTGACTCTCATTTTTTGATCATCTCTCACTCACTCATTAGTGAGGTCTGAAATTTGCACCATTTTTGGGGTTATTGGCTGAAATAAGGAGGCACACTTGTTGAAGGAAGATTTTACTTGGCATTTTTGGCATTTCTCTTAGTGGAAGGTGTTACAACTAGGGTTTTGCTACATGTTTTCTTGGTTTATGTAACTGAATTTCTATAAACGCTTCTTAATTGAATGGTTTTAGTTTCATTTACTTGCATATGTGGTTATATTTTGCTTAATCAAACCCTAGGTGACAAGCACTAGTTGATGTCCTTGTCTCATGTCTCCATCAAGATTTTTAGCCATTTGATTTGCATGAAGAAGATAGAGTCTTGCCATTGCAACACTCTATCCTTCCTCTTAGCCTAGCCATTGTCCTTATTGATTTAATAAGGAGAAAAACGCACCAAGGCCTAGTTATTCTACACCTGGTCAGCCGTTTTTCCCTAGGGTTTGCTTAATGAAGCCTTGCCATAGCAACACATCACTTGCTAACCCTCTTGTCTTAGATCAATCATTATTTAAGCTAGTCGTTTTGCCATTGATCTAAAGAAGGAGGACAGAGTACTGAGGCCTAGGGTTTCTACACCACAGTGAGCCTCTCTCCCCTAGTGTTTCATCTTTGAGGCCTTGCCATAGCAACACCTCAAAGTTTAACTCTCTTGTCTTTGGTTTCACTAATCATCACTTAGTCCTTCAGCTTTTGCGTCCTCTCTTTGACTCCATATACCCTAGTAAGCACACTGGTCTAAGGCCTCCTACATTGAGTAATTTGATCACACAAACAACCAAATACTTTGAACAACCATTAACCCTTACTAACCCTAGCCTAGACTAATTTTTACTAACCCTAGTGTCGTCGTCATCTTCTTGTGCTATAAACACCTTGGTGCAACTATCGTTTTACTTTTAAAGCAATTGAATGGTTGGCTAAAGGCATTGTTCCTAAAGTGTTAATATTGTTACATTGATTGCCATTAGCATTTACTGTGAAGTGATATTTTAATCATTGCTATTGTACAACTTTGATTTGCTTCATCAATAATATTGTTTATCAATTGTTTATTATCAGAAAGTCATTGAGTATATGAAGTATTGACCAGCAAGTATGCATATGTATAGTTTCTTTGTTGCTTTGTCTCGGGTAGGTATACTTCTTGGTTACCACTATTGGTTATATTTTATCTTTATTGGTTATTAAGCTGGACTTTCTAATCAGATGGTGACTTGTGAGGGGGAATATTATCACTTAGCCTTCTAAGCCCTTTTGCCTTCTCAAACCCCAGGTCATTGGGGACGTCTCCCCTGGGCCTTACCTCCCTAAATAGAAAGAACCTTCCCATCAAGGTGACAGTGGGTGGGATTGGTTCAGTTACGCCAGTTTGACCTCTTTTCATCCATCTATTAGTCTAACTACAAATTGTGCAATAACAGGGCATTTGGCTAGTTCTGTCCCACCAGGTGCCCAATTTGAATTACCCTAAGTTAGGTCTGTTACCTCTCATTTTGCATGAGGTTACACTTGTGATTTTTATTATACATATCAGGGGTTTGCAGATTGATGGAGTGTTGGATGACCTACCGGTTATGATTTCCCTTGATGAAATTATTGGATGATATGGTCATGGATAACTTGATGATGTTTATACTTCGATTGCCTTGATGATTGCTTTCTCTTCGTGCTAGTAGACTTGGCTATAGAGCCCCTTTTGATACATATGGATATACGATTCCATGGGAAGAACAACTTGGCATCTTTGGGCTTGTTTAACATTGTATTAGTATCTTGGTTTGGTTGACATCATCATGTTCTAGAGTACTTGGCATAGTGCCTCTCTCTTCACATCGTTTCATCCCTTTGGGGTTACCTTGGCATGCTTTGAGTCACTTGGTGTGAGCGCCCTAGCTTCCTTATTTTGACACCTAGAGCACTTTATGATGACATGGGCTATCACTATTGGTAAATTGCTCACTTTTTGCACATATTTTTATGTAATCCTAGCCCTCACAATGGTTGGTTGACCCATTTTTTACCTAGTTGGAGGCTTATGATATGAGTGCCCTTGATTATGTGGCTTGGTTTCTCACTTGGAGTGGTTTATGATATGTGAACTAGGGTTTCATGTGGAGCACTCACAGTCTTGCTACATGGGATCCAAGCGTACTTCTTGAGTTTGTGATGGAGCGCCCTAGGGTTTTGAGCTTGACTTGGCATGGTTTTGGCACTTATGTATCATTTATTCATGATCTTTGAGGAGCACTCACTTATCCCTTGCTTGGCACACATTTTGATGTTGTTACTCTTGGAGATTCAGATTGGGGAGTTGTTTGAAGTTAACTTGTTGCGTGGCCTATCCTTAACATGTGGCTTCACTTTACACTATTTTATTCATGCTTGTGGAGGAGCACACCGTTTGGAGGGATGTTATGTGGACCTTGCAGCATCTTTACATGGTCAAACCCTACCTCTTTAGTTGAGTGATCTCTCTCATTACGATTTGATGGATGACTTTCCTTGTTTGGAGAGCCACACGTGCCATCTTTGGAGTATATTGGATTGATGAGGAGAAGTCCCTTTCTTCATGGAATTAGTTGAGCTTTGATGGCATTCCACATGTTTTCTTCATAAATTTGATGTCTTGTTTTATGGATCCACTTACTTGGCACTTGATTTCAGGAGGACGTCCATCACTTGAGGCCACATTGCACACTTTTTCGTGCTTATTGTTGAGGACATCCCACTTTGGAAGTATTCTTGCACACTAATTCATAGTTTGAGGGGGACATTTCACATTGCAGGAGATCCAGGAGTTCCAAATCCTTAGATCTAGTGTTTCGTTGCATATTTTGAGGAGTTTGTTGATGAAGCCCTACACTTGAAGGCCTTTCGAGGCTAGACGTTGGAGTATGGCATGGTCTTATTCCCCTTTTTGGACGAAAGCATCCCACCTTCATGGAGCTATTTTGTTGGAGAATTGTACACATAGCATGACCACTTATTATTTTATGTATTGTTGACCTTGTCCACTTTAGTTAGTTATTGGATATTATTATTCTATTATAGATGAATATGGAGTTAAAACCTATATAAGGGTTTGCTCTCTTCATTATTTCTCATGGTTGGATTTGTGAGGACTAATGAGTTTTCCTCTTGGAGCTTTGTTGAATATCTTTTAAAAATCTTAATCGGAAGTTCAAGGGTTCTTGCTTATCATATGTGAAGCTATGTTTCATTTCTAATTGTTGTTGGTGGATGCTAGGAGTTACTTGCAAAGAACTTTTTATGAGAGGCCATAAAGAAGGGTATATTTACCACATTTGGAAGGGTTTAATGTGAGAGTTCTTCTCCTCTTAATCTCCTTTGTTGTTCTATTAATGTATGTATTAGCTTGCTTCTATCAAACCGTCATTGCTAGTCTATTCCTTCATTGTAGGACTCACCCTTATAGCAACTATTTGAGAGCAACAACTTTTCAGGCCCTCCAAGAACATTTCTTCATCATTCAACAAGTTAAGGCTTCTTGTGGCATGCATAACAGCTCTACTTGTCTTCACTATTCATAAAATTCTCTCTTGGCTTGACCTCTTGACTCCATTGCCACAATATTGGATAGGAACCAATCCCTTATGCCATTTCACCGCTTTATTTTCATTATACTAGAAAAACGGTGTTTTGCTAAGCTATCCCTTCATATGACCTTGAGCCTCATTGTCATAGCTTTAGCAATCGTACTTAGGGATACCCAACTAGGGATATCAGTGTGAGGACGTGAGGACAGCGAAGTAGTGAGAGGTCGCCTGAGGTCGGCTCTACACTTGAGGTCGTGAGGAGAGCTAATTGGAGATACCAGTGCGTCGATACCAGTTCATGGACGCAACTGATTGCATAGCGTTTTGTGTCGACGAGAAAAATGAGTGTCTACGCGTGAGAGGTATAGTTTCCAGTAGCAGTGACAATGGAACTTTCTCGTGAGAGAATGTCGGCAACAGTACGGTCGTGCAATGAGATGAGTGAGCTGCCTCTCAAGGTATGGGGAGAATGGCATGTCCAAACAGACGTGGGATGAGTGTGGTCATACGAAATAGATTTTAGGTTTAGGGTTTCGGTCTAGAGTTGCGTAAGAAAACCCTAAACAAGGACTGAGATCTAAGAGACCTAAGAAGAGTGGCAGGGGGAGAAAACACTGAGAAATGACCAGAGAATCGGTCAGACTGGAATGCAAAAGAATGGGAAGCCAGGCAAGAGGCGTTTTTTGCACCCTAGGGGAAAAGAAACACCAAGAGAAATCATGGAGTTAGGCTAGGCTCTGATACCATTGTCGAGCCAAGCATTGGCCAGAAACCGTAACTCCGCGTTGATATATATTTCATTAAGATGAATGGTGAATAAATACAAAGAAAATGATTGATCGTCTTCCATAACCTACGACGCTTCATATGTACATTACTGTTACAAGACGCAATCCCAAGGATTAAGTGTCCAACAATACATAATCACAACACTAACATAAAAACAGCAAGTTCAACATCTTTCCTAATTAGGACAAAAAGGCTGCATGATCTAGTTCACTGTAATAATCTTTGGCATGTGAACGGGACACAACAAATAGAGCAAAATGCTATAGAAAATATTTTAAATCTGATCTAATAAAGTGTTATCCTCATAGAATTTGCAGATAAAACAAATAATTGTCGAAACTGTTATCGCAGGATTTGTACTTGTGCAAATCCCACCACAAGATCCACAAATCTTGCGTAACTATTTAAGAAACTACCACTATCACCTCAGTAGGATCTTCCCTCGTTTTAGTGATGGAAAAGCTCCACCATAAGGGAGACTTCCCTAGTGATCGTAAGGGATCAAATAGCAACTTTAGTAGCCAAGCCTACCACCCCCTATCTTGATCACTGGTTTGTTGGTCTAGTTCTAGGAAGGAGAAGAGGTTGAAGGTGGTTTTTGTACTTTCCTGGACCAAGAACACTTTGCAGCATATAAACAACAATTACCAAGCTAAAGTATGCAAAAATAACCTCTTTGGACACTAGACAAGATAGATTGCAGTGGCTGTTACAAATTTGTAGTAGTAAACAATTATATGACAGCAGTAAATGATTGGTAACAGCAGCAATAATTAGTGCTCAGAATTACCACAATTGGCCATGAAAAGTAACCATATAACCAATAGAATAATATCCAATTGTTAGAGGAAATTGTTGAGTGAGTTAAACCACCTTTGGATGGGTGTATGCAGCAAATTAATGTAGTTTTAGATGACTGCAGCAAACTTTTACAACAGCAGCAAGTAATATAGTGACTTTACTAGGGTTAGAGTTAGTATATTTAGTAGGATACTTCAGAGTTTTTATCAATCACTTTCACCACAAGAGTTGCTTCTAGATTAGTGCCTTTCTAGGGCTATGGAGTCTCAAATGCATCCAAGCTTGAAGGTTGATCTACTTGAAACCAAGAGGTAGTATCTAAACCTAAGGTGCAAGCACATTTGAGCCTTAGACTTTAGATCTTGAGGAGAAGGACATCTAGGGTGCAATAACTTATGTGCCTTAGATATCATTTATCCCTTCTTGTAGCTTCAACTAGGTCAAAGATCAATTGTCTGGGGCTAAAATCCCAAAGTGCTAGGACTTTAGGGCTTTAGGGTTCTAACCCTAGCAAGGATGATTAACCAATTTTAGACAAATCAGATCTTGTGAGAGGAAGAAGCACTTATGTTCCTCTCTTAGGGTTTCAATAAACAAGACTTCTTGCAACAAAATAGCAATTTCACCATAAACAATAATAGCATAACAAGGAATTGCAGAAATTTACTTGCTTCATCCAAGAAACCAACTGAATTTAACCTTAATTGCAGAAATATCCATCCAAAATCAGCAAACCATCCACAAGAGATCCATTCCAAGCATAGAGCATGAGAGAGAAAGACGAATAACCCTTAAGGGCTGAAAATTTCACAAGTAGTAACTCCACAATGGTGAGGAAAAGATCATGATATGAAAAGAGCTAGCGCTAGCCTTTATATATGAGACTAGCCTAGAATAATTGTCCACATAATATGTCAACAACAAAATATAAGTGGGGTTGACCCCTCATTTAAACTTTACAAAATGCAAAATGTGCAAAATACATCACAATAGCCCACATGTGTGAGACGTCAAGCCATCTTGGGCAAGGAGGCCTCCAAAGGCCACGTGGCACTGATCCAGAGCAAGTGATGTCTCTCCTCACCCCATGTCATGCCAACCATTGTCAATACCCCATTTGTGCACCAAACCCTAGTGCGTCATACTCTAGAAAATGACATCATCGCCAAAATAAGGCCAACATTCAAGATCCAAGTGTTGTGTCCAGGCCTTGGGGAGCTATATCTTGTCTCTACACTATCTCTGATTGCCTGTTGTTGCAACGTCCCTGATACTGGTGAAAAATAAGCTCTAGGGTACTCTACCCAGCCTATGGGCTTCCAACCCATATGTGTGTCATTATGACTGAAAATGCCCATACCAAGCCCATCTGTCCATCGTCCAAGGTTCCAAGGATGTGAGAACGAATGTTTGTGGGTGGTGAGTCATTGGATGACCCACTGCTCTCCATCACACGTGCCAAGGTCTTGCAATAAAGGAACAACGTTCTGAGCACAAGCGCAAGACCTCCCTCAAAGAACCGTGTGAGGGCCACCCAAGACAAAACAAAGTATACGACAAGGTTAACCAAGGTTCATGAGAAACATTAGTCCTTAAAGCATGCAAAGTAAGTTGTAACTTAAGTTATAAGCCATGTAAACAATTCATCTCAATATCCCCCTCAAGCATCACAACAACCCAGGACCCCATGTGAGTTGACAAGTATAAGCATGGGAGGGCCTTCATCCAACCCTAATAGGTGTGCCACCTAAACGGAAAATAAAGGAACCCAAGTAGAGGGATAGGTCTCGAGGGAAGCAGGAAATAAAGAAACCCTTCAAGAGTAAGTGTGATAGTGATAAGGTTTTAGGGCTTACTTCATAGCTTATGGTGTCATCTAATCCATTTCTATGAGCACCTTTGTGGAGGTGCGCTTGCTCTTGAGTCACCACTTTCTTAAGTGCCTTTTTCTCCAAACCCTTTCTATCTGCCATTTTATTGTCTGCGTTATCATATTTGCAAAATCCCCTTTTATAAGGTTTCAAGCTACAGCATCGTTATTTGGGACTGGGGTGAGCACGAAAAGTGTAGAGTTTAAGTTTGGACTGGCTTTTAGGAGTCCTTTGTTATCATTCATTTCTTTCTTTAGCATCATTTCCTTATTTTAGTAGCAGTTGTGAATCAACCTCTGGGCTTTCAGCTCCTCTTCTCATGAGAGAATGGACCATGAGCCATTACTGAAGTTTAGACACTATGAGAGGCTCCAAGATGGAAAGTGATAAGTATGGTGGGGAACGAAACGTTACCTTTTTCATGGCCCCCTAGAAGTACCCCTTTTCCATGGGCGATGACAACACGAGACTAGGGCATAGAAGCTAACCACCAAGGTAAAACAAGGAAACTAACACAATTTCCCAAGCCAGTGAGCCATTATCCAAATTCAACCAAAGATCCTCATCTACAGGCCCGACAAATTAAGCACAACACTTTGTATGAAAGGACTAGCATACCTCATGGTGACGATGGCTTACCATCTCCCATACTCCGAGTTGCTTGGATGTGATGAGTCTTGGTTGACATGTAGTTGTAAAGGGGAATAAGGGGGGTTGTTGGGCTGCCATATGTGGACATGTTGATCATCATCATGGTCGGGATCATGTTCTCCATTGCGATCCACGAGACATGATCTCCTCTAGTTACCCCTAGGCATGGGGGGGTAACAAAACCCATTAATAGAAAATAAAAGAAGTAACAGTTTTGCAAAAGATATAGCAGAACTTAACATAAATTGTGCTAACCCTGAGCATCCAGCCATTAGTGCACTGAAGACAAAGCAATAACAGAAAAAGTACATGCAATGAACAACCAGATATCTTAAACCAGAATCACATGAAAAAGCACCAAGAAACAGTTGGAAATGCAATATTAGCAAATAAGCCAGAGATCAATGCATATTCTCGTCTCGATACTAAGCTCTTGTCCATGCTCTCAAGGGAGAAGACAGCACCTATATTATATAATATATATACACAAATTGTTCGTGCCAAGAGCACAGTAAATTAAGATAATTTAAATCCACAAAAACCGTGCGGGACCACTAAATCAGCCCGAAATAGTGAGTGCCAAGACCAAGTCAAACATCAAAAATTGTGTTTATCATGAAGTTGGTTTGAAACTGCACATACAAAATCGTAAAGAAATTCATACTTAGTTATTGGGACCATCCAAGGGGGGCCTCAGAGCTTGAAATGGTGTGCATTCTGAAATCATGCAACATTCTTTGGCCCTTGAAAAGTTGATTCATTATCAAATCTGCACTGCTCAAAACTATCCAGTACTTAGGTTTCAAGCTCTCGTTGATCCTTTGAAAACATTTTACAAGAAAATCTTCATAAAATATGATCAAACAGTGGTGTTGTTGATCTGTCAGTTGATTGTTGAAGACGAACAAAACGGGAATTGCAGTGTTCAAAATGTCTCGTTGCCAACATTATCTAGACCACACTGACAAAACTTCTGCTAACAAGAACACCCTTGTCTAATGGACCAAGGAAGAAGAATACGAGGACACAGCCATTGTTGACCATTTTCGGGGTGTTTCCCTCTCTAATGGTTAAGAGATGGTCAATGACCACATTGCAGATGACTTGCTCGTTTTTGAGCATGTAAACCAGAATTTTGTTGACGGTGCTAGAGATTCTTTGGTTGTCTTTTGAGAGGCCTCTAGGCCAATTGTCAGTGATCACAAAACTAACTATTGGTTGGTGGGTCTTAATGAACACCCTGCTTGGATACACCCAATGTGGATTGTTATCGCACAAATTGTAGGTTGCACTAGAGCATTGTGCAATCGCAACCAATGGACAACACACTGGGACAAGACCCACTGTCACCTCAGGAAAAGCCTCGGGTGACCCCTGGGGAAAGACTATGGAAAAGTCTAGAAAGGCCCTAGGAGGTCACGATACAAGGTCAAGGATGGTCTAAAGGCTATGAATGGATGAGGAAAATGTGAAGGTAAGGGTAAAGGGGAAATCACCTGCAACACAATGTCATTTATACCAAGTATATATGAAAGTCAAGACCAACATGTTAACCCTGCCACTGATCACTAATATGAATGTGAGAGTCTCAAGTAACAAGCGACCAAAATTTTGTATTACAGCAATATTAGAGTTGGCCGAATAAATGTGTGTACCCAACAAGCTTAAGCAAAGAGGGTCATCACAAGACTGTCGGGTTGTTGTAGCCCTCAAATATACCTGAGGGGTTCTCAAGCCACCAGGGTACGAGAGACTAATCTTCTCGAATGTTGTTTTCAGTGCACTACAACAACAAGACAGCCAATAGGTTTGCTCAGTTGTTTCAATGATTCCAGGTAGTCTCCAAGATAGGAGCACAATCCCATTAGTATTGTTTGATGTGCAACCGTTCGAGAGGAGCCCCTCTATATACCTTTAAGTACAACGAAGCGACCATAGTCTTCTAATATACGTCGAGGTACGTGAGAGAACTACAAGCCCTCGAGATACAGCACTAGCAAAGTAACGACAGCTCCTACGTTTATAGACACTCGAAAACGTCTTTTCTAAGACCCCCTGAAAATAAATCCCATTTAGATGATTGTTCAATTAAGCACTTAGATAGAATTGCAGAGCAAAGAAAGGTAAATCACTTTAATGAAAATCCCAAATGCAACAAGTGCTTCAAACAATGATAGAAATTATTGACAATTCACTTGAATATAGCTCTTCCTAAAGCAACAAGACTTTTAGCAATTGAAATAGCAAGCTTTGAAGGCTATCTTAACCAAGGAATGATTTCTTAAAACTGATAAAGTACTTCAAAATGAATGAGATATATTCTGGCACTCAACCACCACAAAACGTTTTCAACAAGCTAGTTCCAATTCCACAAAAGACACTTAGCAATGAACCATAGACTTGTTTGAAGCATACATCAGATTTATGGGTTGTTATATAAGATTTCTCAAATTTAGCCAACAAGTTCAGATTTCCTTTGCCACGACTTGTGATAAAATTGTAATTTAAGCCCAATAGTTAAAAGGTGGTTTTAGGAGATTTTTTAGGCACTTTCTAACACTTAACCAGATCGGAGATATGATTTGTAGTAGTGATTTAGCAGAGATATCAGATCTGAAATGTCAAGATAATACTCCCAAAACAAGCCCAAGACATTCAAAAGAAAACCCCCCAAGTAATCAGCAAATTTTTCAATGAGTGAGGAATGATCTTAGAAGGTTTTGGAGCACTTTAAGAGTTGTAATCAGATCTGAAATATAAATTTGCAGCAGAGAAAACAACTTCAAAACCACTTCAAAGTCCCCTAGAAAGCTTTTAGAAGCTAGCTAGAACACCCTAGGAATACTACCCAAATGTTAGAAACGATAACTAGCTAAAACTAGGCCCTAAAAGATGATCAAATGCAAGTTGTCCTAACTGTTAATTTTCTGCATAAAAAAACACTAATGGTTGTAGCTTTTAACCATGTTCCTACAGAAATTTAATCATCCAAAATGCAAACTAACTATCTATAATGTTAGATCTAAACATGCCCTACAAAATCCATATGTTATTTTCCTAAAACTAGTTAGAAAAATGTTAAAACTAGAAACCTAGGGTTAGAAAAATGAAAGAGGAAAAAAGTGAGAATGAGGGTTTTGAAAATGGGGAGGCTAGAGGTCCCCAAAAAATCGCCCCAAGGGCAAGGTGGCTCGCCCTAAGGGTGTGAATGTAGCCGCAAAATCAGAAATCCAATTCGATACTTTTTCATGTTTCCCAATGCAAGTGTTTTACTCTCTCCAATGTAGATCAGTGCCTTATTCTCTTGGGAAATGGAGTCAAAAGGCTTGGAGAAGAACTAGAAGATGTTGAAGTGAATCTCCCTTGAAGGTTGTAGCTTGTCACTATCCTACAAGAGGGTTAGAAGCAAAATCGTCTAGCTCACAAGAGGTCTTCAAAAGAGTGGATATAACCTGCAAAAGGGTTGTTAGTTTTACCTAGTCCCTAGTACAAGAAAATATCCAAGAAACAACTCTCAAGAGGTGTAGTTTATTAGCTAGCTCTTGAAAATATTTCCTTTAGATCCAAAATCATTCAATGAACACTTAGAAGCAATATGAAGTGTTGATCGCCTATTCAACTAGGGGGTCAACTCCATGTACCATGAAGATATGCATCATCAGATGCTACCAAGTCAGAGACTATTTGGCTCTACAGGGCATTTTTGGCCTCCAGCACGTAATTTTGTAATTGGAATTTCCGCACCCCTACGTGGGTTAATAATGTAATAGGTATGCATGGATCATAGTTAGGTCAGTTACCTTAGGATTTCTTCAATAGAAGAATTCCTTTCACTGAGTGTTTTTTATCCTCCGGTTATTAATTTGGCATTTCAGCCTTATTAATTTCCCTTTAGTTTTTCACTCCCACCATTAATAATTCCTCCAGAGTGGTGAAAGGCGTTCTAATGGATTCATCATCTGGTAGCTAGTGTTTAAGAACGATGTAAATGACGATGTAAGACATCTCAAAAAGTTTCGCAGAATTCTATCGAGTCTAGATAGGTTTTTTTTTAATTAACTAAAATTGCCTAAGTTTGCCTAATTTAATTAATTATTTTTGAGCAAATATTGTAAAAACTAGGTTCTTGGGCTTTTGCTAAGGGTATTTGTGCTCAAAAGAAATGGAATGAGACCCCCTCCACCCTTGGACCAAGTTTCAACTCAGTCGGACAACTTTTGCTAGGTGTTTGTCCACTAGGGAGTCTTAGTTAGTCAAAATAGCAATTTTAATTGCTAGTCCTGACATATGAAAAATGTCATTTTTGAAATTTTTGAGCAAATGGAGTAAAGTAAAGATGGAAAATGATGAGAAAGACTATTCCTAACCTTTTCCAACCCTCACATCACCCCCTCACCTAGCCATTATGTGAAAACGTCACTTTCCCTAGAGAGGTGTGCCCCCCTTCTAGAAAGTCTCAAAAAAGTAAAAAATTAATTAATTAATTAATGGGAGACTTATTCTATCCCTTGGTGTGCCTCCCTAGACCCTACAACTCATCATTTGACTTATCAAAGCCTTGCCAACTCACTCCAACTCATTGCCACTTCATCCATCCATGCCAAAACCCTAACTTACCAAAACCCTGAAAGTGACTTTTCCTTGATGTGTGACACTTGTAACTCATCCAAGATGGGTAGCTTTGCCTTCCCAAGTATAAATAGAACCCGTCCCTCACTCATTTCTCACCATCTCTTGAGCTATTGTTATGCTACCATTTTCTTGCCCCATCTCTCTCTCTCAATGTCCATCTTGCTCTCATTCCATTTCGCTCTTGAGAGGTTTGGAGCAATTAGTTGTTGCAATCTCTCCTTTTGATTAATAGAAAGGCTTTGGAGGATCTTGGAGTACAAGATTGTGTCTTGGTGCTTCAATACATATGAGGTGATTGTGTTCCTTTGTGCATTTTGCGGGATTTTGAGTAGATCTCTTGGGTAAACTTTGTTTGCTATGATAGGTTAGGCAATAGTGTAGTTGTTGGCCTAAATGTGTTGAATAGCTAATGATATAAATTTTGTTTATGTTGTTTATCTATTCATCTCATTGTCCTTTCGTATCTCACATTTTGTATCAAAGTTTGCAGGTTTTGCTTCAAGGGTTTTGTTGGGATAGCTTCGAGCAAGAATCTACCCTCATAGCTCATTTAAACTTCATAGCTTTTCCCTTCTCATTTTTTGTTACATACATACTTCAGATTTGGTTTGCTAACAGTCTTAGATATGTCAAAAAATCAATAATATTTTCTGGAATTTGTATGTAGGAAATTTCTGTTGAAAAGCAGGAATTTTCTTGACTTTTCCGTGTGTTTTGCAGCATTTCCACCAACCAACAGCTTGCTGGTTTTTGCAGGTTCTTACCAGGTCAAGGGGTTATGCTACCCATTTTCAGTCACAAAACACACCAAGGACCTCTCTTTTGATTGGGTAACGATTCCCAACCATTCCTCTTTCATTCCTAAGCATTGTAGCAAGCCCTAGGGAGTCTCTTGGGGCTTGTATTCTTGTATTTAATTTTATGTTCTTGTAAAGCTTCTTAGTGCCTCTACATCTTGGGTGAGAGTTTGGCAAAGCCACCCCCCAAAATCGTAAGGCTAGGGTGTAAATTTAAATTTCTGCAATTTTTCATTTTTTTGCCCCACTTGTCATTAGGACAAGGTTGTGTGGCTAGGATTGCTTTAGCTTAGTTGTGGATGCCTAATATGCTTGTGTTCATGGTTAAAATTATCTAGTATTAGATATCACACATAACTAAATGTTAGTTTAAGCCCATGGAGGCATAGGATTAAATCGTGTGCTTGGTCATTTCTTTACTTGCAAGCTCTTGTTTCTTAAGCATCTATCTTTCAAGTTGGCAAACACATATGGGCATGTAAATTGTGTAAAAGTAATCACTTTCATTTTAGTATTCTTTTCAAGTTCTCTATATGCTTCACATGCAATAATCTAATAATCTAAAACTTCATTTCTTGTTGCTTTTAAGTTTCGGTTTTGGCACTTTTTGGGCAAGTAAAACTCATCTAAACACACCTAATCATCTAAAAACTCTTAGTCCATAGGCCTAATAATCAACTAGACTTAATAGGACACCTCTACTGACCCAACTACTACCATTTAAACGAGGACTAGAGGAAGCAACGTAGGGTGCTAGGCCAGGGACGGTCTCACGGCACGCGGCGTCCTTTCCGGGAGGTATTCTTTTCCCTTGCGTTGACCTGTGGAGCTAGGGTAGGCCTTCTTGCCATACTTCTTGAGCACCCAGCAGTTACTTGGTACAAGCGGGGGGAGTATTGGGTTGACACTTAGCTAGGAATCACTCATCACTTAATAATCTTTAATCCACTACAACATTGAGCATCATTTTGGTATATCTTTTACGGTTGGCATCTAATTAACACTTGCAAGCACTCCTTCACATTTACATTTACATCCAAGTTTATCTTATGCTTTGTGGATTAATCATCTAAGTAGTCATTAGTTGTGCTTTTGGACATTTCCTTTCAAGCATTTTGTTTTCAGTATTTTGGTGTTTATCTCTTGGGTGTGATCCTTCAAGAAGTTGTGTATCCACCTGGAGGCACTCTCTTGACTGGGTCTTGAGTGAGTTGTATCTTTATGCCATTGATAAGCAGTCCAATAGAGTAAGTGCTATTGTGAGCATGCTTGGCTTGATGTGTTGATGGTCATCTTGTCTTGAATCTATCTAATTCCTGCACATACAAGCAATTGGTTAGTTAACATCTTTGTATCCATTGTATCTTTTGTTTATTATAACTTTGTTGTAACACTTAGATATTCTTTATTGTAGTTTTGTATCTAATTTCTATCTAATTGTAGTCTTTGTAGTCATTGTAAATCTTGTGTAATCAACCTCCCTTGAATCTAGTTGACCCCATTTCCCAATCCTAGGCACTAGTCTTAGTTGTCCTAGGGAAAGGTTTGATTGTCATATTGAATCATTAAATCTTGCATTGTTGTCTTTGCATCATAGGCTAGATTTTCCCCCAACCTTTAAACTAATTAAAACAAGAACTTAATGTTAATCTCATCTAGAAACTAGGGTCTACCCCCGTTGGCTTCCCTAGGAGTAAGCCTAGACGGAAGATGTTCAAGTCAAAGTGACAGCGTGGGCTTTGAACCTAGTCTTTGTGCCTCCAAGGACACATTAAGTGAGCAGGACTTAGCTCATGTTTGCAAGTGTGTATAAGGATGGCAACATGAAGTAGATCTCACCAAAAACTTACTTTAAGTAGTTAGCATAAGCATTCAAAAGAAAGATCCACCACACCAATATCTCTAAGCATCCACCACAAAACCCTCCAAGCAAAACGCATCACATCAAGACACCAAGAGGAAAGCCATAGCAAACCATTGGAAAAATAGCATAATAGTATTGAGGAGCATCACCAAAAAAAAGTCTCCAAATGAAATCTCAAGTGATAAATTTATAATCCTCCACTCACTTGGATTTGTCCACAAAATAACCAATTCTAAAGTTATCACCTAAAATATTTGAGTTTTGTCCACTTATTAATCTCTTCTAGGGATTTCCTAAACAAAATAATAATAAAATCCCTTAATAAATATTTAATCCACCTAGGGATTATCCACAATAAATATTCCAATTTAAATAAAATACCACAACAATTAATTTATCAATTTATCTCGTTTTCAAAAATGATTTTGACTTCTTTGACCATGCGATTTGGGTAAAAACAAACGGGATTTTATAATAAATTTCAAAATAATGTGGAAAATAAATTTCCACGAGGCATCTTTGACCAAGCAAAAGGCCCAACGATTTCTCCTTGAAGCATGCAATCATCCTCTAACCAAGGAAAAAGTCTATCGATCCATTAAAATCCTCCATGAAGCTAGGGATTATCCTCCCAAGTCCCACGATCTAGGCAAATATTCATTTGGTGATGTGCAGTGAGCCTCCAAAGGCTATTGATTAGTCAAATAATTAATTTTCTTCCTTAATAAAGTGCATCGAACCTCCTTCTACTGGAAAAATAAGTCTCGAGGCCAAATCAAACTTGATGATGTGTAAAATAATCCACCAAGAGATGGCAAGTGGCATTAAATTCCTTCCAGAAAACTTCCAAGTGGCTTATATATCATAAAAATGCTTGAATAAATCATCACCCAACTTTCTAAGGCCCAAACTCTTCCAACGATCCACAGAAACTGGACAAATAGGGGTGACGTCACCCTAGAGCATGCAACAACTTGCCTTAAAATTCATCTGAATGAGCTGGGAACTGGGTCAATCACTCAAAAATGGTGATGATGTGCGCTGTGAAATATTTCGGGCATTCGTCAAATGCAAATGTGCCAACCAACTGAGAGTTAGCTAACCCTAGTGATGCTCGGCAACCACTAGAATAATAATAACACCTTTAAAAATATCCTGGAACGTTTAAATGGCATGACACTTGGCGAGAAACTGCAAGACAAATTAAAACATGTGTGTCTACAAGGAAACAAGTCACGTCAGCATGATAAGATAATCAACGTAATATAAAAGTCATCTAAACCAGACCATTAAGCCCCATATTCATATTTCATCACAAGCTCAAGAAGGTTATACAACTTACTAAGTCAAGGTATGAAATGCTATCAGAGACCCAGAGAGACCAGACTATCACCTAAGTATTAAGAATATTTCCCAAAGATTGTCTCTTCACTATCATGTAATGATTATGAGATGGTCATGGGGTTAGACTTCAAGGTTAGGCAACTAACATACAAGGGACCGTAGTATCCCCTTTGTGGGTGCCTTGGATGAGGGTGAACCACACACTTGGTTCCCGTTATTTGCGAGGTGATACCTTCCAAGCCTTTTATTTTCCTTTTGCCGCATCCAGTTGTAGGAGATAACCCAGAGAATATGTAGCACTCTGGCAATATTCCTTATGATTGACGGACTTTTATTTTTTTCTTTTTGTTTTTCTTTCTTTGGATAATTCATTTTATTTTTCTGTTGTCCTCTCGTGTTGAAAAACACCTGCTTAAAAGCTTCAAACACCCCAGAGACTATATAACACCCTGGCGATGTATCTGCAAGTGCTATGGGATTGGGCGAGCCTCTGAGCATGTAACCAAGGCAGGATTTTGCTAGTCTCCCTCTGAGCCTAAAAGCTCCTTCTTCCCATAGAATGGGGAACAATTCCTTCTTGGGTCAGTTTATATAACCTAAAGAAATGGATATGACAAGGATTGACAAGATGGAAAGTGGTAAGTATGATCGAGAACAGTACAATGACAAATTCAAAACAAACCCCAGTAGTGCTTGATTTTCCCCTAGAGTAACCTAATTGCCCAAGAACCTAAAATAACAAGTCAAGTTATGACAGAGGAGGAAATATAACCAACAAGCTAACGACTAGTAGTTAGAAGGGACTCTCTCGGACAAGCTTAAATGCCTTAGATATTAAATTGATACTCACCATGATGACATACTTACCAACTTGCAGCGTGCTTCATCAAGGATGTCTGACAGGCCTGTCCAAATGCCATGGGCGTCATATGTTGCTCATGCCACCAAGTGATGCGTACACTATGAAGGAGGATCAGGAGTTCAAATTTGCACGTACATGCACATCTTTCGGCTTTCCATGTCTTCAGCCTAGGCACCTCTAGATGTTCTTTCTGAAATAGTTATCCTCCAGTGGGGGGATAACATGGACTTTTGTCCACCCAAGAGACATTGTGAGGTATCTTAACATCCCCTTCGGTGTGGGGCTCTCCCCAGTTGCCATGTGGGGATTGGTGTCTTAAGCAAAATTGCAAAGTAAACCATTCTTCTAGCAGAATAAGGACCTTCCATTTGAACAGAAGCTGACTATTGTGGACGAGATCCTCCGAGCCTCTCATATTTACTATGTGTCTTATCGGTTGCTTAGCAAGGCACAGTTTTGACAGTTGGAGTAAATGTTATGGTCGTACTTGTAGGCTAAGGATGGAGGGGCTCTATAATACCCCTAGGTCGATCCCCATTGTAAATATAAATGTAATTGTACATATAGGATGATGAGCCGAGATACTTTGGGGCCAGAGTACCTTTGTATGAATGTATTTTGAGGCCAGAGTGCATGTATTGTTATTGGGTTGGTGAGCCTGAAGATGAAAGGCCAATGAGCTTATTTTTGTAAAACACAATCACACTCGATTTTAATGACAACACATAACTGCTCCAGACCAACCATGTAAAAGAGTATGGAGAGCTAAACTCCACCAGAATGGGAAAGGGGGGCTAAGAATCTAGGGAAAAGGGGCTAAGATAGGGGGCTTAAGCCCAAAGGAATATTTTATTAATATTCCCAAAAATGTATAAGTAAGAAGTATGGATATTTAAATATATCCTAAGTCCTTATGTTGAGGAACGTATCACCTTATGAGTGTTGATGTTTTGGTAGTTGCAAAAGGTATTAACATCCACGTGTAACCTATGACTTATAATAGAATATTCTAGAAGCAAGTGAACCATTAAACAGATGTGTGGAGACCCTAGAAGAAGAGTCAGCCTAGTAGAATAAATAATATTAGAATATTATCTTCCAGAAGACAAGTCAACCTAGTAGAATAAATAATATTAGAATATAATTACCAGAAAGTCAAGTCGGCCCAACCAAAAAAGTTACTGGACAGATTAATATAAATAGAGGACGTTTTAGCTCATTTGTATACCCAGTCAAAGCGCAAGTCTTGTGGAGAGTTGCAACTGCAGCTGCAAGGAGGAATAAGGGCGTACGATCATAACTTGGTCTTGGTCTCTCTCTAGCGCTATCAAGTGATATTCTTGGTGATTCTCTTGGTAACATTCTTGGTGATACCCTTGGTGATTCTCTTGGTGACATTCTTGGTGATACTCTTGGTGATATTCTTTCTAAGTATGGCGCAAAAATGAGAGTAGTGCAACTGCAGTTGTGTATTGTACTGTTCTGTGGATATGGAGACTCTTTATCTGGTGCACTACCATTAGAGAAGGAGCGCTCTACATGTCTTGAGTTGTTGCTGCAGTTAGCGGCTAGGGTTTATCTTTTGGTTATGGAATAGGCTTGCCAGAATTATTCTAAGTAAAGGTTAGTGTGCTCGGGGGTGGCATATGTGAATGCCTATGGTTGGGTGACAATGATGTGACATAGTCTATGGTTAAACAAGCATACCAAAAATTTAACAGTGAGAGAATCCATGTGGAACCAAGCTAATTCCCAACATGACAAGTGTCAAGCTGGGAACATGAAAATATAATTGGGGAAATTTAGTTCATTTGATCATCTTTCCATCATTATTCGCACCTCACTACCTCCATGCTACTGTCATCTATACCTTCATGCTGCTAGTACCGTACCGGTACCTGTACCGTACCGGTACCTGTACCGGGACCTTGGTTAGATTTGGAGTTGGACTAAAGAGGTGGGTTATCAGGCCCGTACGACATTGAAGAAGCGAGTTGTCAGGCCTGTAGGACACTGAAAAAGCGGGTTGTCAGACCCGTGAGCATTCTCTCCAGGTGAGAGAACTATTGGGAATTGATTTCCCAAGCTGTCAAACTGTAGCTACAAGGCTCTGAGACTTCTTGTTCAGCATGTTGTTGAAGCCTCGGAAAGGTAGTGGGGCAGTCCAATGACTGTTGAGCAGAGAAGGGGCACACTTCCTGGGTTGGAACAAGCATGTGGAGAATGAGGGACTGTTGGCTATTAGTTTGAGTTGGCACCTGTGTCTTAGTTTGTATATTGTTAAAGAGACCTTAGCCTAGTTAGAAACCCTTTACCCAGGTGGAATTTAGCCCCAGCTCAAGGGTGACCCACTATTGAGAGTTTATGAGCGGTGTGGTCTAATGTTGGGAGGAACATGGAATGTTTGCACGCAGTTAGTGTTCTTTTTACTAAAGATAAGTGTTTATTGTGTGTTAATTTATGTGTTATGTTAATATTTATTCAATTATTCTTATGAGCTTTTCTGTATATGTTGTAATTCTATATAGATGTTACCTGCATTAATCTAAGCAATTGCAGAAGTATATCAATCACTTAAATGGTATCACAGTTCGGAAAATTTGTGTGGTGTGGCTCAGCCTGGGTGGTTGGGGACATTACAAAGTGGTATCAGAGCCCAGTATTCAACACTGAGCCTGGATGGGCCGAGTTAGTAAAATGTTTAAACGGAAATTCGCAGAGAATTAATTTCTGGAGTATGTCTGCAACTTGTTTGATTAAATTATTGCAGTAACATTGAGAGAAATCTCATGGGTAATGTGAAGAATCGAGCCCGAAAATTAAAAATAAGCAATTTTAATCTCTAATGGGGAAAATTTGGGCCTATAGATGGTCGAATTTTTTAGTTTACACAGCGGCCATCGCGCCTAGGACAAAATTGGGAAAAATTGGGAAAAAGCCCCAATTTCTGCAACAAAATTCTGGAGAAATTCTACGAGGAAAGGTCAAAATCCTTAGGCAAAGATCGAATTGGGTTTATAGGATCAAAATGTTGAATTTTAATGCTTAGCTCATGCACATGTGATTTATTTCAATTTAGCATGTACTTGAACCATAAACAATGTATCAATACCATACACAAGTGCTGCAATAACCAAGATCACAAGAAGAATAACCATGCACAAGAACACAAGAGTTTATCCTAGGGAAACCCTTCTCAATCAAGGGAAAAACCCAACAATCCTTTGCTATAGAGTCCAGAAAAGATCCCCCACACCATGAACCTTAGAGCACACAAGAGGGTGCTCTTTGACCTAGAAACTTGCGCCTAAGAGAAGTGTGCACTTCAGCCGTACAACTCAACTTGAGAGAATGTTACAAGTGTGTGAGTGAGTTAGATCCACAATGGGGATATACTCCTATTTATACAAGACCTGGCACTTCAAGAGGATGTGTCTATTGGCACAATAGGGCCGACCTCTTCAACTGAATAATATAATTAATCATTACACAATATTAATTATCTTTTACATGGTGGGGCCGACTTGTACCCTTTACAACAGAGATTACGGTTACAACAAATCTTACTCTCATACAATATAGCAAGGATCTCTCTCATCCTCTAGTGCTTAGCAACTAGGGACACGTCCTCCTGTGCTCACCCACAGGGACATCACTGTCAACAGATTAACTCAACTGAGTCCACAGAAGTACCATCTGGAGAGCCATCTCAAGCCGGCTCAACTAAGTCCATAGGAGTACAAGGCAGGAGACCATCTCAAGTCATCTCAACTCAGTCCAGAGGAGTAGACAAGAGACCACACGTCATCACAACTGAGTCCAGAGTCTAATGCACACCCATCACATAGGTTCTCTCACAAATCGTCTCAACTCAGTCCAAAAGAGAAAGACCTAGAGAATGTCACATGACACTGCAATCATCAACACTCCCTGTCAGCTAGGGAGGCATTCTCCACCAGGCCAAGTCTCTCACATAAGTACTCGAACTTCGTCCTGGCAGGCGGTTTGTTGAAGACATCTGCAACTTGCTCGTGTGTAGAAAGGTACTGCACATGTATTGCTTTCCTCTGCACCATATCTCTGATGTAATGGTATTTGATCTCAATGTATTTCGATTTATCATGAAACACATGATTCTATGAGAGCTTCAAACAGCTCTGGTTATCGCAATGGATAACAATGGAATCCATCTCATGACCAAATAAGTCTGCAAGTAGCTTGTGAAGCCACACTGCTTCGCTTACTGCCACAGATAATGCAATGTACTCTGCTTATGCGGTACTCAAAGCCACAGAAGTTTGTTTCCAACTGCACCAGGAAAACATGGCAGACCCCAAAGTAAAACAATCGAATGTGCTCTTCCAGTTCACTGCGCTCCCTGCCTAATCTGCATCGACATATCCCTACAATCTCATGTCTACACCGGAGGCATATCTCAAGCCATACCCAAATGTGGCTCGTAGATATCTTAACACATGCTTCGCTGCTATCCAGTGTGTCTGTCTAGGCTGACTCAAATTGACTGAGTACACTAGCTGCATAGCATATATCAGGTCTGGTGTAAACTAGATACATCAATGATCCAATCAGCTCTCTGTAAAGGTGTGGATCAATCTCGCCTGACTCAGAAGAAGCCTCGTTCATCTTCTTCAAATTCATCACCATCGGTGTAGGCATGGATCTGCAGTCCGAATTTCTTCAATATCTCGATTGTATATTTTCTTCCTTGACTCGAGAAAATCTCATCAGTTCTCCGCAATACTTCTAGTCCCAAGAAGTAGTGCAACATACAAAGGTCCTTCATCTTGAATTCAGAAGTCAATGCACGCTTGCATTCAACAATAAGACTTTCTGAACCGGTGAGGAATATATCATCAACGTTTAGAACCAAAATTAGATATTCGTCGCCAACAATGTGATAGGATAGGTTGGGATCAACAACACTCTTGTTGAAGCCCAAACTCATCAAGTATCCAACAATCTTCTCATACCAAGCACGAGGTGCATGTTTTAGTCCATAAAGGGCTTTCTTCAACCTGCACACATGAGACTTTTTCTCATGTATCACGAATCCATCTGGTTGCTCAATGTAAACTTCTTCCTCAATCTCACCATTGAGAAAGGTTGTCTTTACATCCATCTGATGTAGTTTCCAACCCATGGATGCAACTAGGGCAAATGATCGTACGGATGGAAGTGTATCGAGCAACAAGAGCAAAAGTCTCCTCATAATCTATTCCCTCCTCATGAAAGAATCCTCTAGCCACAAATCTCACTTTGTACTTCTTGACATTTCCATCAGCTGCAAGTTTGATCTTATATATCCACTTGGAAGTCACTACAGACTTCCCTTCTAGTCTCGAAACAATATCCCACACATCATTCTTCATGATAGACCGATACTCTTCGGTCGTGGCATCTAGCCAAACTTGTTGACCTGCTGCTTCTCCATGACAAGAAGGCTCAGTATCAATGATGTGGCTCATAGCTGAAATATAGCTCGAAAATCTATGTGGTCTCTTGCTCTCTCGGAATGTGCCACGAGGAGTTGCATGTCCCTCTGCCTCCTACAGAGTTTATTGAGCCCAAGCAAGCCTCTTATGGCCTACTGCAATGTCTCTGGGAACATCAACTGGAGCTATGGGATCAACTGGATCAATAATTGTCTCCCTCTGAACTGTTGAAGGAGGAGAGGGTATTGTCTCTTCATTCTTCTTATTGTCAATCTCCATCTGAGATTCCCTGGATCTTCGGAAGGCTATCTCTTCCTCAAAAGTGACATCTTTGCTAACCTCGATCTGTCTCTGACCAGAGATGTATATCTGATATGCCTTTGAAGATTCATTGTACCCCACAAATGTACCCTTTCTGCTTGAAGGGTCTAGCTCGATCCTCTTCTCCTTGGGTACATGAAAGTATACTAGACACCCAAATATCCTGAAGTGTCCAACCTCAGGCTTCACTCAGGTGAAAGTTTCTTCGGAGTCATGTTCTTCATAATCTGATGAGGACTCTTGTTCTGAACATACACAGTTATCATGGATGCTTCTGCCCACAGAATCATAGGTAGATTATGATCATGTATCATCGCTTTGGTTTCCTCAATAACGGTTATCTTCTTCCTCTTTGCAACCCCATTTTGTTGAGGGTTATAAGGAACTGTGTACTCCCTCTTGATCCCTGCCTCAATACAGAAATCACTGAAATCCCTGGAGGTGTACTCTCCTCCATTATCTGATCTCAACACCTTGATCCTCCTCTCGATCAGGTTCTCAACCTGAGCTTTAAACTCTTGAAATCTCACAAGGACTCCATCCTTGGTCTTCAAGAAGTAAATCCACATCTTCCGAGAGTGATCATCGATGAAGAGCACATAGTACAAATATTCGTTCAAGGAAGCAACAGTCATGGGTCCACAAATATCTAAATGTATCAGGTCCAAGATCCCCTTGGATCTACTGTCATTGCTCAAGAAGGACACCTTGACATTCTTGCCAAGAGCACAACCTATGCAAACACCATTATGCTGAACATGTATCTCTGGAAGGCATGTTACCATCTTCCCCAGAGCAGGAAGGGCTCTGTAATGTAAATGAGCAAGTCTCCTATGCTCGCTCAAACTGATAGTATCATGTAATAGGGCCTGGACTAGTCAGACAATCAATCTGTACAAACTGTTTTCTCGAACACCAATCACCCAGGCAAAATCCACGTGTGAGATCTTGTGCCAAGCAAGATTTCCTTTAGAGAAGGTAACCTTGTAACCTTTATCCTCTAAGGCAGAAACAGAGACAAGGTTCCCTTTCATCCCAGGTACATATAGTACCTCACTCAACTGAAGTGGTATGTCAGAATCTAGTTGGAATGTAGAAGTTCCAACTCAGAATCTGGCATTATCTCCAAGTACAACATGTAGACGAGACTCTTTCTCAACAAGGTTTGTAAGATGTTCTTTGTATCCAGTCATGTGTCTGGAAGCACCACTATCAATTAACCAAATGTCACTATCTGTAGGAACCGTACCTGAGAGTGTTGATATGAAGAAGAATGATTCATCTTTTGTGTCTTCATCTCTCAGATGTGGTTCTGGATCAACATCAACAATGGATGCAAGTTGGCTTCCTTTCTTCCTGGTAGGACAATTTCTCACAATGTGTCCATACATGTCACATCTGAAACATTGAATCCTTGATATGTATTTTCTTTGTTCATGACCTGGAGTTGTTGAAGTTTTCTTGTCTTTGAATGCTTTGATAAAACTTTTTCTATTTCTTCTTCCTCTCTTTGTATGAGAAGCAAGAGCTTGATTTTCATCATGATGGGAGTCTTGCACTCCTCTGGCTATGAGTTTGGTTTCTGCTTAGGTGCAGTCTGTCCATAGATGATCAAACTCAGGTAGATCTGATCTTCCACTGATACTTTGAAGAAATGGTTCCCAATGTCTTGGAAGAGCTTTGAGAGTAGTCATGACAAGTTCTATGTCTGATATTGTTTCTCCAATGGCACCTAGTTGATCTCTTATCTCTCAGATTCTCATGAAGAAGGTTGCAATGGTGTTAGCTTTCGTCATATTGATATTTTGAAGTTGGTGCTTCAATGTAAGAGCTATGTTTGTGTTGTTGCTCTCAAACATCCTCTTTAATGCATCATACATCTCATAAGTTGTCTTTAATGTAGCAATACGAGGTAGTAGATGATCTCTCACTGAACAAATGATTATCTTCCTTGCTTTGACGTCATATGTCTTCCAATCATCCTTCTCATCATCGATAGTTGTTTCTGGTAGAGTCTCTTCTATCAAACTCAATAGGCCATCCTCTTCCAGGGTGATTTGTAGTCTTGATTTCCAGGAACTGAAGTTGCTTGATCCATTAAGCCTATATTCCACCAAAGTTATGTTCCTCATGGTTTGCAGATTCTTCCACAAACCCTAACGGCTAGGCTAGGCTAGCAACCTTAGGTTTCGTTGGACTTATGACTGCCAACAATAAGCCTTGGAAAGTCAGAAAAACCCTGGTGAGCTGCAAAAATCCTTCAATGAGTTGCAGAAACCCTAAAGGCCGAAATTCTGCAGAAACCCTAGGGACCAAAAATCAAAACTTCTTTGATTTTGAATCTGAGAGTTGTTAGAGGTGCGCTGAAGGAGGTCGTACACTCTTTTGAAAAAATTATCCCCAACGTTTAAGTGGAAGGTGCAAAAACTGGCAAAAGAAGGAGGGTTGTTTTTGCAGTTTCAGCAAAAAGATGATGGTTGGCTTTTCAATGGCTTGTGCAATGGCTCTTCAAGAACTCTGCTCTGATACCATGTTTAATTTTAATGCTTAGCTCATGCAAATGTGATTTATTTCAATTTAGCATGTACTTGAACCATAAATAATGCATCAATACCATACACAAGTGTTGCAACAACCAAGATCACAAGAACAATAACCATGCACAAGAACACAAGAGTTTATCTTGGGAAAACCCTTCTCAATCAAGGGAAAAACCCAGCAATCCTGTGCTATAGAGTCAAGAGAAGATCCCCCACGCCATGAACCTTAGAGCACACAAGAGGGTGCTCCTTGACCTAGAAACTTGCGCCGAAGACAAGTGCACACCTCAGACATACAACTCAACTTGAGAGAATGTTACAAGTGTGTGAGTGAGTTAGATCCAAAATGGGGATCTACTCTTGTTTATACAAGACCTAGCACATCAAGAGGATGTGTCTATTGGCACAATAGGGCTGACCTCTTCAACTGAATAATATAATTAATCATTGCACAATATTAATTATCTTTTACATGGCGGGGCCAACTTGTACCCTTTACAACACAGATTAGGGTTACAACAAATCTTACTCTTAGACAATATAGCAAGGATCTCTCTCATCCTCTAGTGCTCAGCCACTAGGGACACGTCCACCTGTGCTCACCCACAAGGACGTCACTCTCAACAGATTAACTCAACTGAGTCCACTGGAGTACCATTTGGAGATCCATCTCAAGCCGACTCAACGAAGTCCATATGAGTACAAGGCAGGAGACCATCTCAACTCAATCCAGAGGAGTAGACAAGAGACCACACGTCATCACAACTCAGTCCAGAGTCTGACGCACACCCATCACATGGGAACACCCAACACATGGGCTCTCTCACAGATCGTCTCAACTCAGTCCAGAGGAGAATGACCTAGAGAATGTCACACGACACTGCAATCATCAACACAAAAATGGTCATGTGAAGTTTAACTACAGAACTGTAATGGTGGTCGAAGAAAGAATGGAAAATTTCTAAATTTGACTAAGTGTCAGGACTTCGTGGGTGTGAAGGATATCACGGAGGTGATGAAGCATAAGAAAATGATCGCGAACCCGTGATAGGATCTTAGAGAAAATGACCAAGTATAGGTGTATAATGAATACGATGGAACACCATGGTGCCTTTTGGAGGAGGCGGAAGTGATAACATGAATGAAATAAGAAAAACTTCTAAGTATGGGAGCAAATTAAGGGCGATGGAACGCGAGAATGTATTTTGGAGATTGTGGAAGTTTGAAGGGAAGAAATAAAGACCTTTAGACCCGTAGTGAAATATTTTAACTGTCAAGATCTAATTCGATGATAATCAGATAGTGGTTGAGCATCGAAGCTAGGATGCTAGAGCTAACGAAATTCTCTTCCCTGTAATGCCATTAATAGTCTTCCTGCTCAAAGATTTTGAAGGGGGTTCATAAGAATTAGTCATGTGGATTCTTGGACAGCGAAGTTCATGTATTCACTCAAGAATATAAAAAAAAAAAAGATATTAAGAATTCACAAGAAATCATAAATAAATTATTTATGATAAAATTCTAAAGAACAAAATGTTGTATAAAATGATGGATTTGTTAAATTCTTGTAGCCTTACAAATCCTGTTGCATACACATTTTGCATAACCAAGAACATAATTCGACGTAAGTAGGATTCAACAGGAAGATAAGTAAACCAAGACATGGATGATGCCCAAGGAACTTACAATTATGAAGATGAAGGCAAAATATTTGGTATGGGCGTGGGTGTTGCAGTAACAAAATCCAATGGGCATGGAGAAGACGTAAAGGAAGAGAGCATGAACTTGGTGGAGACCATAAAAAATTTGCAAAAGGATGTCCAAAGTTATAAAGTTGATAACAAGAAGCTTATGAAAGCCAAGGAGTAGCAAGAAGGCTTTAACATCAAGTTAATGTAAAGCTTGGAAAGAATAGAAAAGAAGATGGATAAGGAGACTGAGTCAAGCAAATCAAGGAGTCTTCGATCTCATGATAAGGGGAGAAGAACCAGAAGTGTTGGTAGGCATCACCATCACTCCCCAAGGCATTCAACTAGGAGAACACACAATAGTTCAAGTCCATCCCTTCTCAGGAAGCATAAGAAGAAGCCTGGAGTGGATGAGCTACAGGGAGAAATGAATAAAATCAAACCACCTACATATGATGTTGAACACAAGAAGGATGAGGATGGTGAGACCTGGTTGTTGGGCATTAGAAAGTATTTGCAGTTGCATAATTACTCTTCACAGGCAGAAGGAATAATTGTCATATATCAGTTTGTGCAAGTACAACACATTGATGAGAAAAAGGTTGTTACTTGGAGAGAATTCAAAAGATATTTTCAAAAGAAGTACTTAACCAAACGATACTATGATAAGAAGATGAAGGAGACCTTTGAACTCAAGCTTAGGAGTATGACCATAGATGAGTATGAAAGGAGATTCTTAGAGCTGCTAAAATATGTTTCTTTCATCAAAGATGAACAAGTTAAGATTCAAAGGTACCTGAGTGGGCTGCCATCATTTATCAGCGATAAGATAGAGTATGATGATCCCAAGACACTAGAGGAAACCATAAGGATAGCTAAATGCCTTTATGATCAGCATAGAGGAAGCCCTACTTTCCAAAAGGCGTGGGAAGACAAGAAGAAGAGCAAGATGGAACAGAGGAGGAAGGGAACAAAGCCACCATTCTTCCGAAATAATTCTCAAGAATAGCCAGTTCCTAAGGAACCCAAAATGACTGCAACAATGGAAAAAGACCAAGGAAACCACCTATTCAATGTTGGGGTTTTGGGGGAGGTCATATGTACAAAGATTGCCCTCACATAGGTGAAAAAATGAGGAATGTTCACAATCTACAGCAAGTTGAAACAATGGAGGACATAAGCAAAAATGTACCTAGAATCTACGCAGCTCTAGATAACAAGCAAGTTGAGTTTCAGTCACATATGATTGAAGTGGAAGGTAAGATCAACAGCCAACCCATTGCTACTTTAATTGATTCATAAGCTAGTCATACTTATCTAGATCCTAAGATTGTGGAAAGATTTCAATTGCCAAGAAGCAAGCTTGGTAAACCTTGGTTGGTGCATCTAGCTACAGGAGCTAAAAGGAAGATTAATGAGATGGTTAAGGCATGCCCAATAGACATGAATGGATTAAGCACAAGGTAAGATTTGAATATCATACCTTTGGGCTCATATGACTACCTAATCGGTATGGATTGGTGGACCAACATCATGTTGTTCTAGACTATTATAATAAGGCTTTTACCTGTTTGGATGAAGAAAGGAACCTGAGAACAGTTCAGGGTATTCCAAGAGCAGTAACCATCAAAGAAGTTTCAGCCTTGCAGCTAAAGAAAAACTTCAGGAAAGGATGTCAAGTATTTGCATCACATATGGAAGAGGCACTTGAGGATAAAGTACCAAGTATTGAAGATTATGCAGTCCTAAAAGAGTTTGAAGATGTATTTAAAGAAATACCTGGGGCTGCCACCCAAGAGAGATATTGATTTCACCATAAATCTAATGCCTGGAGCAACCCCGGTATCCAAGACTCATAGAATGAGTACACCAAAATTGAAGGAGTTGCAAATGCAGCTGGAGGAACTTATAAAGAAGGGGTATATACTATATACGCCCAAGTGTGTCACCTTGGGGTGGCCCAATATTATTTGTGAAGAAAAATGATGGAACCTTGAGGCTTTGCATTCACTTCAGGAAGTTGAACAAGGTAACCGTGAAGAACAAGTATTCTTTGTCAAGGATAGATGATCTCTTTGATCAGTTGAATGATGCTAAAGTATTCTCTAAGATCGATCTCAAATCAAGTTATCACTAGGTAAGAATTAAGGAATAAGACATTAGCAAGACTGCCTTCAAAACAAGGTATGGCCATTATGAGTTCACAGTGGTGCCATTCGGGTTATCAAATGCACCGACTATCTTCATGTGTTTGATGAATGGTATTTTCAGAGAATACCTAGATAAGTTTGTCATTGTATTTTTGGATGACATACTTATTTACTAAAAATCTGAAGAAGAGCATGAGCAACACTTGAGTATGGTGCTACAAGTATTGAGAGAACATCAACTATTTGCAAAGTTGAGCAAGTGTTCATTCTACCAGAGGGAGATACATTACTTGGGGCATATTATTTCAGAGAAAGGGATAGCAGTGGACCCAAAGAAGATAAAAGCCATTGAAGGGTGGCCAACACCAAGAAATGTCTCTGAGGGGAGATCATTCATGGGACTTGCAAGTTATTACAAAAGATTTATTGAAGGATTCTCAAAGATTGCACACCCAATCACTTCCTTGCAAAAGAAGGGTGTGAAGTTTGAGTCGACATCAGATTGTGAAAGAAGTTTCCAACACTTGAAGTATTTGTTGACTAGTGCTACAATATTGAGGAACGTTTATCCAAATGAAGACTTCATTGTATGCACAAATGCATGTAAAGAAGGACTTGGTGGAGTTCTTAGTCAGAATGGACATGTGGTGTGCTACGAATCAAAAAAATGAAAGGAACATGAAAAACACTACGCTACTCATGATGTGGAATTGGCAGCCATGGTGCATGCCTTGAAGATGTGGAGGCACTACCTCATGGGGAAAAGATTCGAGTTGAGAACAGACCATAGTAGTCTGAAATATTTATTTGAACAGCAACCTCTAAATGCCAGGCAAAGCAGGTGGTTAGAATTCCTCAGTGAATATGACTTTGATATAAAGCATATTAAGGGTAAAGAGAACAAGGCGATTGATGCACTCAGCGGGAGAGTGCATGAGATGTATGATACAGAGATTAGCATGTACACATTAGATTTGAAAGACAGAATTTTAGAGGATGCAAAATCAGATCTACAGTTCATGGAAATAAAGACAAAATTACATCAAGGTATTTTGCAGCAGAAAATTGAGAATTTTGAGTTAAAAGAGGATGAAATTATTTTGTACAGAGGCAGAATTTATGTGCCAAATTCTCAGAAATTGAAATGTTTGATATTAAAAGAAATGCATAATGTTCCTTATGTTGGACACCCGGGTTACCAGAAGACTATTAAAGTTGTCAAGAGCCAATATTATTGGGCAGGTATGACGAAAGAGGTTGTTGATTTTATTGTCAAGTGTTTGGAATGTCAAAAAGTCAAGGTTGAGCAGAGACACCCAACTGGTCTACTACAGCCATTACCCATTCCTGAGTGGAAATGGGAAGTTGTAACAATGGATTTCATCACCAAGCTTCCCAAAACAACCATGCAGCATGATTCCATCATGGTGGTGGTGGATAAGCTTACTAAAGTTGTCCACTTTATTACAGTGAGGCTCACTCACAAGGCAGGCAACATTGTTGATATTTATATGAGAGAAATTGCTCGACTAAATGGTATACCCAAAACAACTGTGTTTGAAAGAAATCCAAAATTTACATCAAATTTTTGGAAAGGATTTGGGACCAATATGAACTTTAGCACTACCTATCATCCAGAGGCAGATGAGCAAACAAAGAGGGTGAATCAAGTGATTGGAGATATGTTGAGGATGTATGTGATGGATAAACCATCCAAATGGGAGGATTATTTGCTTTTGTTGGAGTTTGTTTATAACAATGGGTATCAAGTATCTCTAAAGATGAGCCCATTTGAGGCACTTTATGGCAGAAAATGCAACTCACCAATGAGTTGGGACAACCCGGCAGACAAAGCAGTGGTTGGACCAGAATTACTCAGGGAAATGGAAGAGCAAATGGTGAGAATAAAACAAAATTTAAAGGTTGCCCAGGACAGGCAAAAACGTTATGTTGATAAGGGCAAAACTCACAGAGAGTTCAAAGTGGGTGACCATGTGTTTTTAAAAGTAAAGGCCAAGAGAAGTTTCCTAAAGTTGGAAAATAGTTCAAAACCGGCAGCCCGTTATTGTGGGACATTTGAAATCCTGGAGAGGATTGGTCCTGTAGCATACATGCTTGCCTTACCTGCATCAATGTGTATTCATAATGTATTCCATGTATCATTGCTTAAAAAGTATGTACCTGATGCTAATCATGTCATTGATTGGAATGTGATTCAGGTGGAGCAAGAAGGAGACTTCTAAGTTTGTTCAGCCAATATGCATATTGGATGGGAAACTCAAGTTGCTCTGGAATCGAGCAATAGGATTTGTAAAGGTCCAATGGACCTGGTACGATCCTCAGGATGCAACTTGGGTGCATGAGGATGCTATGCAGACAGAATATCAGCATCTGTTTGAGGACTTTTGAATTTTTTACTGTATATGTGTATCTATTGCACTAAGGACAGTGCATAAATAAGGGGGAGGGAAATGTAATACCCCTAGGCCGAACCCCATTGTAAATATAAATGTAATTGTACATATAGGATGATGAGCTAGGATACTTTGGGGCCAGAGTGCCTTTGTATGAATGTATTTTGAGGCCAGAATGCATGTATGGTTATTGGGCTGGTGAGCCTAAAGCTGAAAGGCCAACAAGCTTATTTTTGTAAGATGCAATCTCACTCAGTTTTAATAAAAACACATCACTGCTACAAACCAACCATGTAAAAGACTATGCGGGGCTAAACTCCACCAGAATGGGAAAGGGGGGCAAAGAGTCTAGGGAAAAGGGGCTAAGCTAGGGGGCTTAAGTACAAAGAAATATTTTATTAATATTCCCAAAAATGTATAAAGTATGCATATTTAAATATATCCTAAGTCCTTATGTTGACGAACGTATCACCTTGTGAGGGAATCCATGTGGAACCAAAACTAGCAACAATAACCTAACCATGACAAGGTGCAACCAAGCATATAAACAAGTAGTCAATGATGTCACAAGACAATGTCCAACAATGATATAAAAGATGGAAAAGTGCATGTTGAAGATGAAAGGGATCCCAAGCATATAAACAAGTAGTCAATGATGTCACAAGACAATGTCCAACAATGATATAAAAGATGGAAAAGTGCATGTTGAAGATGAAAGGGATCCCACAAAGTTACAAGCCAGTGTCAAAGAGCAATAAGAGTGCTCTAGTCATGCAAACCAAAGAAAAAATAGTTGACCACATGCTATTTCAACAAGAGGGTTAAGAAACATTGAACAAGTGCTCCACATAACACATGCAACAAGATGGTCCTCCCATAATAAAAGTGTCTTCAGCTTGTACATGTGCAAAACAGCAACAATAAGGAGTGACTACCATCATAAAACTATCAATAGGAGACTGCTACCATGGTCTAGCAATCAAAGACAGAAATGAGGATTATATTGTTATCGCAAGATTTGTACTTGTGCAAAGCCAACACAAGTCCCCCGAAATCTACGTAACTATGGAAAATCCTACCATTGTAACCTTAGTAAGAAGCTCCCTCGTTTTAGTGATGGAGGAGGTCCACCACAAGGGAGGCTTCCCCGGTGACCTCAAGGAATCAAAGTAGCAAATTCAGTAGCCAAGTCTACCGCCCCCTCTCTTGATCACCTAAAGATTAGTCTAGGTCAAGGTACTAGAAGAAGATTGAAGCCCTTTGAGTACCTTCCTGAAACAAGAACACTTTATAGCATATATGTAATGATTTCCAAGCTCAAACATGCAATAAATATCCCTTGAAGACACTCGACAATGAAAATTGTAATGGTTGGTACAAATTTGCAGCAATACACCAGTCTTATGACAGCAATATAAATCTGTAACAGCAGCAATAAAAGGGCTTAGAATTTCAACAATTGACCAAGAAAATTAAGCATGCATCACATAGAATATTATCCAATTGCTTAAGAGAAATTCTGAGCAGGTTAAACCACCTTTACAAGAGTGTATACAGCAAATAAGAATGTATTAAGATGACAGTAGCAAACTTTTGCAACAGGAACAATTTTACTAGCAAATTAGTGAGTGTTAGTGTTAGCAAAATTAGTAGAGAGCTTGAGAGATTTGAAAGAGAGTGTTTGTTGATCAATTTCACCATAAGAGAGCTGAAAAATCAGTGCCTTTAAGGGCTTTGGAGTCTTATTAACAGCAATACAACAATGCTTGAAGATTGAGATAGCAAAGAATAACAGGTAGGGCTTAAACTCTAAGGTGTAGCACATTAGGGCCTTAGGGTTTAAGCCTTAAAGAGAAGGATTGTTAAAGTGAAAGCACTTCTGGGCTCTAGCAACCTTTTATCCCTTCTTAATACTTCAACTAGGTCAAGAAATCAAGTGTCTAGGGCTAAAATCCTAAACTGCTAGCACTTTAGGGCTTTAGGATGCTAACCCTAGCAAGGATATTTCACCAATTTTAAACAAGAATAACCTTGTGAGAAGAGGAAGCACTTATGCTCCTCTCTTAGGGTTTTACCAAGCAAGACATCTAGCATAAAGAAGCAATATTCACCACGTAACATAACAACATAAAGATAAGTTGCAGAAAATTAACTTACTTTAGCCAAGAAACCAAGAGACAAAACCCTAATTGCAGAAATTCTTCTTCAAAATCAGCAAAAGCATCCACAAAATGATCCTCCAAGCATGATGCATTAATAGAAGAGAGAGATAGCCCAAGATAGGGCAAAAATTTCAGACTTGTTCTCACAAATGGTGAGTGATGATTGATGATAAAATGAAATGAGTTGGTCCTTTGTTTGTATGAGGCCATCTAAACCAATTTGTCCACATAAAATTGTCAATTACAAATTAGAAGAGGGTCGACCCACTTTATTTGCCCTTACATTATGCAAAAATGAAAAATACATGAAATAAAACACTAAAGAGGGTGATGTCATGCCCTAGTAGGGTGACGTAGGGCTAGAGAATGTGACATCCAGCCTCAATGAGTGGAACATTGGGCCTCCTAAGGTCATGTCAACCACCAAGGTGAAATTAGGCAAAAGATATGATTTCCAAGCAAACGTTCCACAATCAAGAAATGACTCTTTGCAACATGCTTAAATGCTTCAAATATTAAAGTGACACTTACCATGAGAATGGACTTGTTACCTCATGAAGCAAGACCTATTGTCTTCTATGAGCCAAGTCGGTGTAGTGGACGATGCTCTGTTGCAACTGATGATGATGGTGAACTGTGGCAAAGAAGAGGGGCTCAATGGACGATGTTATGCATCTACCTCTCAACACTCCATGTCTTCTACCTGCGGGCCTCGAGATATCATCTCCTTAGTTACCCCTAGGCTTGGGGGGTGACATGCACGATTATACAACCCAACGACACAAATCGATAAGATGTCCTCAGACAAAGGCTCAAATGATGCCATGACCATTCGTCAATCCTAGAACAATAGGCCCTACTATTCAACATCAATCCAATATTTTTCCTTTTTCACCTCTTCTCCAAAGATTTGTAAGAAGAATCGTCGGCATAAAATAGAGATACTTGGATAAAGAGAAAGAATGTCTTTGACCACAAATTACAATGATGAGGTTTCTAATACAATTGAGATGTGGTTGGTGAAAAACCCAAAGCTAGTTGAACAGAAGGTGTGGGATGTGGTTCCTGCGAATCAATAGTAGAAAAATCATTTGAAGTGTTAAACTCAAGCTCTTGCATATCATTAGTGAATGAATTGGCAAAAGGTGCACAATCTAATTCTTTCAAAATAATAGTAGAAGCCTCAAGATGACTTGCATCTAGAAATGGAGTCTCAAGATATCCAAGGCCTACTCTCACTAGTATCATCTCAAGCTCAATAGGAGTAACAATACCATGTCAATGTTTACCAAGTCTAGCACGTGTATAATGCACAGTAATTTGGAGCCAATGCCCTTAGTATGTTGCTCAAAGTAAGGAGGCAAAGCCCATTAGTAGCCAATAGTGCAAGAAAAGAAGTTACTCAAGAAAATGTTGCACATGCTTTTGTAAAGAATCAGGTATTGTGTCCTTGTCCCTTAATTTATCATGAGCTTTTGATTGATAAGACTCAAGTTTTCATCCATATTGTTCATCTGCATGGTCTAGTTATCAACATTTTCATGATAGTTTTTACCAAGACCGACAACGAGACATGAATCTCTATCAAAATAACAAGCCATGTTTAAAACACCATCCATTAACTGATATTTTGTACCTCTCAAATATTATTTCTTGTACAAGATTCCTAATGAGGTCATGTATATTCTGTATGTACTTGTCCCTCTCTTCCAATTGTTGATGCAGGAGATCATAATCATGCTTCAAGTCCTCATCCAGAAGTCAGATATTAGTGTCTTGGAGTGAAAGATTCCACTTGAAAACACTGGAAATATCATTCTACAGAGGAAACTTCACTATAAAATATTTCATTAGTATCTTGTGATGAAGTAACAACACTACAAAACTTGGCTTTAGAGTTTTGCAATGATGTGACTTCAATGTGAAGTTGGGTGTTAAAATCCTACAAATAAGTAACCCAAATTTGAAGTTGAGGAATAATATTCTGCAATGAAGTGTCTTCAAAATGCAGCCTATCATTAATACGTTGCAAGGAGGCAACTTCATCGTGAATATTTTCATGAGAAGTTCGTAATGAAGCAAACTTATTCTTGCAACATTTCCGAAGCAACAAGGCCTCCTCATCGTCAAAAGCATCCATTGTGGAGGAAAGTATAGTATTCTGCAGCAGCTTGCAGAGGAAAGTATAGTTATAGTATTCTACAACACCCAAACTGATAGGCAAAATGCAGAATGTATTAGTGGGGCACACAAAGTGCAAGTGTCCCCACAAAAATTAAATTCTTCCTTTCAAAATTGAACCTTACAAGGAAAAAAAATCCTGCCTCAGGGAAGACAAAAAACCCTCCAAAAAAATTGATTTGTTTCAGCAATAATTAACTTCAAAAAACAAAAGAATTACCTCTTTGTACAACATGCCCAAACTAGCAAAAAAGCACTGTAAAAAGAGCTCAAAATATGTTGTAAAATGAGTGAAGACATGATCAAAATAAGATAGTATTGCTGCTCACTGAACTGCTGAAAAACATGCCCAAAAACCACCAAAAAGGCTGTTGAAAAATGTGCCCTAGGCGTTCCAAATACACTGAATTAAGTGTTGGACAATGGGGCACTTCAATAGAACTTAGATCGGCTTGAGAATAAGGCCTGCGCAAGACGAGAATACTCAGGGACAAGTCAACGCAAGTCAGCTCGCAAAACAAAAAACTGTTGTAATTTGTTGTAGGTTGGTTTTACGACAGAAAAAAAATATGTATTAACTTGGTCGAACACACCAAGTGAGGGCCAGAATGCAAGGGTGGCAAGACTTCTCAGAATGAGCTATAGGGCCCACAAACAATCACAGGTCGTTGAAAGAAGGGGGTCACAAAAAGTATCTGGTTGTTGGCCACGAGTGATAAAAGACTCACGCAAGGTGCACACTGCAACAACAGGATCTACATGAAAGGCTGCATGCACCACAGGAGGGACATGCCTCAGAAAATGGGTCATGCCAAGAATAAAAGCATGCCTCGGAAGGAGGCCACAGACAACAGGCAGAGCCACAGACAACAGGCAGAGAGCCAAAAACATGCACATAATCACAAGAGCCAAAAAACACGCACATAATCACAAGAGCCAAAAAACCCTAGCTCTAGCAAACTAGAAATCCAAGACTTTGATCGAAAAACATTACCAACAGTAACCAAGTCTTAATCGTTATTAGAAAATAAATTCGAAGAACTGCAGTCAACGTAAGCCTGACCTGGATAAATGTCGAAACCAAATTCTTATTGAAGATTTCTTGTTCTAGAGCACTCTTCAAGAGCAATGCTTCACGTCCTCTTTAAATGGGTGAAACCAATGAACTCCACGGCAAGCTTGAGCAAAAGCGATCAGGAGTGAGGGCGACTCAGTCCTGTAGCTCTGATATCATTTTAAAGTTTTGATCATAAACGCCACAAGGAAAGTAGAGTTTCCACACATATTGCACATAATCACATAAAGATTAACACCATATCTATAGTGGAGAAACCCCATGGGTAGAAAAATCCACTCTGAACAAATTTCTTTATTCATGTGTCTCACATGATGTGTTACAGTGGGGTCAAGACCCCTTTAAATAGTGATTAGCTCTAGGCTAACTAGAGCATTAATTACGGACCAGTAGACCACCTTTTAACCACCATATTAATAACATGATGTGTTACAGTGGGGTCAAGACCCTTTTAAATAGTGATTAGCTCTAGGCTAATTAGAGCATTAATTACGGACCAGTAGACCACCTTTTAACCACCATATTAATAAGGGACTACTACGGTTGCCTTCTAACCACCACATTAATGACAAACCATTAGGACCTTACAACAATGACACTTAATGTCCACTAAATCAAGATTATCAGATATATCTCCAACAACTTTGAGCAACGAGAAGATCTTCCTTCATACAATCCCTGAATGCACAAGCCTTAAAGGGAGGATGGAAGGAGGCCTCCTCCCCTAAGGTTTGGATGGGTAAAACAACCTCATTAGGACCATATGTTATTAGTTAGAAATAAGGTGTGCTAGATTCTTTTTCCACCTCATTCTTTTCTTAAGAGTTAAGAACATGTGTTTCCTCCTTGGAGGTCACAGGTTCAAATCCGGAGGGGGGTAGGGTATGTATACCTCCGTAGACTTTAGCAGTCAAATCATTGCGCGGACAAGGTCCCTTGTCCCACAAACAAGGGGGTCTCATACACCAATTTGATGTCTAGCTTGGTCATGACCTTAAAAATGAATTATTTATTTATTATTTAATGGACACTTTGATGTCTATGATTTTCAAGTCATCACCCCTATCAATGGCTTTATTTACCATCAAATCAACAATTTTCTTGGTTGTTTTTAAGGTGTGATTGAAAGAGATATTCATTCCAATTGATGCTTGTTTAATCCAATCCATTTTCCCTTTAATAATCAATCACTACTCATCTCTTTGACACTAAGGGCATCAATAAGAAATTTGGAATCCCCCTCTACCTCAACAAACTAAATGCCATATCTAATACATAGCTTGATTCCTCCCACAAGGGCCCCCACCTCTACCTGATTGTTCGTAGCTCTACCAATAAATTTGTGAAAGATATATAATATCGTGCTTGAACTTCACCCACCAACCCCTACCAACTCAAGGTTCCCCCAAGCTACTCCATCAAAATTTACTTTTTTTCCTTGGGAGGCCATCAAAATTTAATTTTAAGCAATCATCCTTAGGAGATATCCAACCAGCTTGGGGGTTTCATAAAATCCCTTATTGATTGTCCTTTGGTGGAAGCACGTAAGTAACAATGCCTTCATACAAATCCCCACATAATTAATTACCACCTTATCATATAATATGTGGTACAAATTCCAATCAACTACTACAAAATGTAACCATATGATGCTTAATCATAACATATATCCACATAAAGCAACAGTATATTAGTATATGATAATATAAGATTACATAATTTTATTATGTCCAACAAATGACCACAAGAGTAGGTCAATGGGACTGAAAAGTACATACAGTATTCAACAAACTCCTAACACACAAGCAAAATCTACATCAGTCGCATAGATGACGTAGATCATTAGAGTTAATCCCAAATGCAAGAAAGACCAGCAATATAGTTAAAACTTTACAAAAGGCATCAATATTTACCAACTATAATTTGATGCAAAATATTCATTTATCCTTCTGAATAATGATGGAAAACAGATCGATTGGATGGATTTGAGTATGTTCATTTAAGTACGTCCCAATATCCTGAAAATGCTAGTCTCAAAATCAAAAAGACTAAATTGTGCCTTGAAGGAATGAAACTTCAAAACAATACGAAGGGAAAAACAATGATATTTTTGCTAATTAATCCAGGCCTTTTTTTAACAGAGATCCATGAAACCCTAATGGATGTAAATGCCATTAAGAATGTTCAAAAGGATTACAAGGTTGTTCAGTAAAAGTTGTAACCATCTATGTGAAGGAAACATATGATAGAGAAGGAATACAGCAAATGCTAACTTGATTGCAGACAGAGCACTTTGACATGAGTGCACAAAGCATGTCAGCTCTACCAATAACAAAAAAATACTGAATAACTAGGGATGTGTGGCCCCGAAGAGGAGAGAAACTTTACCAAGTGAATCTATGAATCCTACATGAACAACTGTTTGTGATTCTCTACTGACCAAACGATGGAATGCTTCAAGCCTAATGTGTAATGGTGAGTTTTTTCAATTTTTTTATTCACTTGTAATGGTTCCTCCCTGTAAGGAATCCGTATAAGGGTTTGGTGAAGGTCAGGGTTGAAATGAAATGTATTTTTCTTTAACTAAAGACGGACCGAAACCCAATAAAGACTACACATTAAACTGCTTAAAGCACTGATTGTGTGCGCATATAAAACTGTGGATTTGAGCAGTATTAACCTATTTGTAGCTTCCATCTTGTATCCTGCAGCTTCCATCAGCCTACCCACGTGCTTTAGTCGCTAGTTGCTTTCTTAGCTTTAGCTTATTTGATCTAGGAAATGCTTTTGCACTCTCACATTGTACCCTTCTTTTTCTGATGTACCCTTTTAGTCCCATTGACCTATTTTGGGTCATTTGTTCGGCATTAAAATACTTATCTTATGCCAATAGCATAGATCTTACCTTGTGAATTACTTTGCTGGTACACATCAAATGTGAACAAAGGTGTAATATTAAGCAATTTTCAAATACAGTTCTGTTTCATATGTTTGAAGACAATGAAAAAACTGAAGACACATTGAAGGGGTCAAATCTGAGTTGAACAGACTCAGGCATAGCACGGATGAGTTTTTAACAGGGTTTGGGGTGGGGGGAACCTTCCAGTTGGATAACCAAAGTAACAACTCCGTGCCCAATTTTAAATCCTAACGCTACATTCAGAGGTACTGAAAAAGTCTAAATAAATATTACAGAGAGAGAATTACAAAAAAACCAGAGGCCTCCAAGAGTGCTGAATAGTTGATTGTCTACTGAGCCAACACCCGTACACTTACTTGTAGTGCCTGTCTTTTCTATGGCACAAAGAGGCAAAGTACTGAGCTTCTACTGCTTCCCCCACCCTTAGAGCAGGTGATTTGGAGAGTAACCCACGTCACTGGGACCGCTATAGATGAAATCATAAGCAAGTGAGCTGTGACGGTAGTTGAAAATCCATAAGCGGCCAATGCAGACCTCCCAAGCCACGTTGAGCACAGGGGTGCCTAATAAGCACGTAGTTGCAATTGAGCCCTGAGCTTTGCCAGCTCAAAATCAAATAGTTGCAACTGCATGTGTAAATACAGCATAAAATACATCGCTTGTAAAATCAATGCTAAGGCTTAAACGGTCAAGCTGTCCTATCACGTTTCCTCTACTCAGTGACTTTAGGTCCGGCTCAAAGTCAAATAGTTGCAACTGGATGTGTAAATACAAAATACAGCGTGAAATACATCGTTTGTAGAATCAATGCTAAGTTAAAGGTCAAGCTGTCCTATCACATTTCCTCTACTCGGTGACTTTAGGTTAAGTACAACTCACTGAAGATATAATTTGGCAAGTAAATAATAGCGCGCAATATGAAGTTATGGGAGGTACTGTAGAAAGTAAGCGCAGCGCACGACAAGTCCAACGAAAAAACTATCATCGTATATATATAAACAGATTTAAAGTCGCGGTTTCTAGTCCCACCCCCGTGAGATCGTAGAGGAGTTGAGTTGAAAACTGAAATCCCATGGTTAGGTGTATGCGTAGATCAGATGCAGCAGGGAGGATTTATGTTCTTGAAACGAAATGTTTAAAACAAAATGAAATGTTTTGATCAAAAGTATGGCATGTGCTTGCATAAAGGAGTGAGTTAAGGAGGGGAAGAAGAATTACCGAGTGCAGCCAAGCGCTGTTTCTTGCCGGAGCCAGGTGGCCGCCCTCTACCCCGTTTCTGCAGAGGAGAAAAGGGCGCTCCAGGGGCTGAGGCTGAGAGCGGAGCTAAAGCCAAAGCCATGCTTCCATCTGGCCCGTACTTCCGAGGTCTCCCGCGCTTTCTCTTCATGGAGTCCGTTCCCCCCATGGCCATGGTTATGGCCAGGCTTCTGTTTGCGGTCATATTGGGAGGAGTCTGGACAGCCGAGGAGTTCACGGCGTTAGGGTTACTGCTGCTGTTGTTCACGTTGTTGATGTTGTTGTTTGCAGGCCTCCCTGCTACTGTTGCTGGTGCTGAGGACGGGGTATGTAAGCCCGTCGAGACAGTCATCGCACTGTTACTGTTATTGTTGTTGATGTTGCTGTTGTTGCCGCCAGACTGTCCAGATGGCGGAGGCATCCCCATTGAAGATTCTCTGCCTTCCATACATAAGATTTCAAAACACACACACCGCCCCACGCCCTATTCCCTCCTAAAGATCGAAGAGATGACCTCCTCTATTCAAAACCTGCAGCTACAGAGCCTCCGGTTTACGCTTAAATGTACAGCTAAAACAACACTGCTTCTGCTGCTGTTGCTTCCTGTAACCGCCATTTCAGAGGCGCATTTCAAAATAAAGACTCTGGTTTCCGATGGCGCCAGAAAAATGCCACGCATTCAAAAAATATTACAGGAGCAGGAGAATAAATAAAACAAAATGCACTCTCAAATTACTACTGTGGCCTTTATTTTGAGCAGAAATTTGTATCATAAAGTGCCTGTGTCGTCTGCTGCTGATGCCATGTCAATGGCATTGCAGAGTACAGCGGGAATAAGCAAGCTTGCCTGCCTCCACCTACCTACCTACAACAAATATAGCAACAAACCCGAACCTACTGAAAATACCTTTAAAATTCTTCAAATTACCATTAAATTTCTTCAAAATACCTTCAAATTTCTCTCATTCAAACAAACATTTTAATTTTTTTCAAGTGCAGTCCACTCCATTTCCCAGGAACCCGCCTGCACCATTAATTCCACGCAATCGGCGCCAACTCCAAGAAGCACTCCATGTTTTTTTACTCTGCAATTTCTCAAACCCCAAAAATACCCTAATTTATTCGCTATTTGAATCTGACAAAAACAATTTAAAATATAATAACCGAGACTGTAAGCAAACTTTCAGGTATTTTAAAATTAAAATGAAGAGAGAGAAAAAAGGAAATTTATTATTAAATTTTTAAAGTCAAAGCAGCGCGGTACTTAAAGCTGCCAAAATATCTCAGGGGAATTCTTCTTTTTTTTGTCGAGTATAATTTGGTTTGGTTACTAAATCTGATTAGTCTCGACTCTCCAATGAGGAGCAATTGGTGCATTGCTTTTCTGTGCTTGGTTTGGTGCTATTATGTATATTAATTTTTTTTTGTGATAAAATTTGTTATTAATTGGTTTTGTTTTCGTAATGTTATGTATGTGATTTTGTTTTTGTTTTGGTTTTTTAAAAGGTGATAAAATCTATTATAATTTAATTATTAATTGGTAGTGAGAATAGTTATTATTGGTTAATTCATGAATTCATTATCTAATTAGTGGAAAATAAAGGAGTTAGTGGAATTTAATCTTTTCTTATCTTTAAGAAATACTAATTTTTGATGAAAAGCAGTTTTAAGTCTTATTTTAAGACCAAGATACAGTTTTAACCTAAACAATATATGCAAGAAAGTCAATATATCTTTGAGACCTGGTCATATACTTTGAAATAGCATCTAATTTTATTCACATATATGAGACTAGATACTACTCCTAATTGCAATTTAACCTCTATCATCTAATTTTTAGCTAAGAATATCATTTATAAATTGTATTATACAAAGTTTAAAAAGAACCATAAGTAAAAATATGTTTGGTTTATGAAAATGAAAGTGTAATATTTTTTTTTTAAAGAAAATATATACAAAATTTGATTTAATAAAAAAAAATGCAAAAATATATAAATATATGGGGCAACTTAATAAGAAATGAAAATATTTTTTCTTTCTAATTAAAATAGAAAAAATTGAATAATACAACATAATAGGAAATGGAAATAATTTCTCTTAATAATTAAGATAGAAAAAGTGAGTAATACAACACAATGAAAATAGATTTTAATGACTTATCTTTTTCCAACGGATATAAACTTCCTAACAACTTTATTTTAACTAAATATAACAACCTCTGAATATCTTTATTTTAAGAAAACATTATGTTCGGGTACCAATGTTTTTAATATCATACTTTTAAAATGAAAGCAAAATGGTACTTTTAAAAATATATTGTTAATAGAAAAATCTATATATTTTTAAAGTTAGATGTACAATTTCTTTAATTTTGACCTTTATATAGTAAAATATTCAAATTTTGACCATTTATCTGCATGTAGTTTCAATTTTTGTTCCACTGAGATCTTATTATGACTTAGTTGTTTTACAATATTTAAATATAAACATCCTATTTCTAAATCTTGTGTAACAATGGGCTTTCTTTTTTTTATTTTTTCTTTTGTTTTTTTCTATTTAATTGATTTGAGATCAATAAAGACTTTAATAAAATAAGTAGTTTTGATTAATCTCATTTAATTAAAAAAAAAAATCTCTTTTTTAATTTAACTAATACTATATACTTATATTTTTATTTTGTTATTCTATATTATATTTATTTATTTTATTTTTCATATTCTAAAATATAAAACTATAAAATATCGTATATTAACACTTAACCATAAATATGATAATATGGAAAAATAACTCACATCAAAATTATGACAATGACAACAACAATACTTATCTTTACAAGTACACAGAATAAATATGTACTTGAAACACATTCCATTTTTCACAATCTCACAATCATAAACTTTATGTACAAAATACCCAAACTTTCCAAATACTTTAAGGAAACTTTCTATATTATTTACTTACCTTACATCAAACCATATTTACTTACCTTACATCAAACTATGTGTGACAAACATTTCTAAAAACGTAATTGTATCTTACAAATTTGCATATGTACTTGTGTTGCTCTCTTGAATATTGTGTACTATATTAATGATAATTTTTTAATTCTATCGTTAAAACCTTATTTTTTTTATCAGGATTTCTTAAATTTTCATCCATTGATACTTCAATTGCCATGTTCTTTCGAGAACGATGCTTCAATTTCAATTCATCTACTTGTTCTTAAGTATGTCTTCCCATATATTAAAGTTGTTCTTATGTACAAGCTCTTCTATACCATTTAAGTACGTCTTTTTATATATTAAAGATGAATTGACGCTGAGTCTTTTCTTGTAGGTGCTTGGGCCACACTCTTCTTAGCTACTAGACTTTGCATTCAAAATTTTGAAGTAAACGGAGATTTTACTATAGTTATCGAGTGGTTAAGTGGTAGGGGCAAACTACAAGCTATTATTCTTATGGTTTGGAAAAAAAGAATCAGACTCCTATAAATACATTTCAAAAAAATCAACTACTATCATATCTTTTGAGAGCTCAATAAATCTGTTGATCTTCTCTCAAATTCAACTCTATAGGATAAAATGGGGATCATCACATACCATCTCTGCATAGATGGCCATGAGGAACCAGCGCACTTTCTCACTTTGTCATAAGATCAATGTTTTATTCAAAAAAGAGACAGAAAAAATAAAAATCCCTTCTCTTCTGTGGGCCTATCAGATATGATACTAGGCTCTCTTTTCACACCACAGGACTCTTTATCTCCCAGTTTTACATCCGGGCAGACCACTTCTACTTATCTTTCAACCTTTTCAAGAGTAAAATTCTCTCTTTGATTTCCAAATTTCATAATCTTCTTGCCTTTGTTGGTTGCTTTCCACAAAGGGGGGAATTATCAGCAAACATATTGTAGCAGGGCATGTAACTATTTGTTTTCAAATCACAAATTATATAAAATATAATGAGAAATTTTCCAATTGGAAAAAAATTATATCAAACAACATCATCTAATGACCAATGGCTTCATCTACTTGGAAAAGAAAAAAACCCATATGGAAGTGGAGAGTTGTAACTTTGTCTAATTTTTTTAATCTTGTTAATTGGATTTAGTAAGGTTGAGAGGAATGTTATTCACCCTACCCAAAATCAATTACCGCATGTTAAATTCTCATTTCATATGTTATTATATCGAACTTAAATTTTGAGAAATTCAATTTATCTAAATAAGAGAATGAATTTTAAAATTTTAATCTCTAGAATCATACTTAATATTTTCTTCATTATGAAAAAAAAATATTTCTTTATCACTCTTAATTAAACCATATTAAAATAATTAAATATTAAAATTATTTATTATTTTTAATTCTTAATTATTTTATTTATATGAAATTACAACCCAACCACATTAAATTAATGTAATTATTTGTAAGATAAAAGACTTTTCCAGGTAACCATATAATACAACTCAAAATTATTCAATTTAAAAATTTAATAAATAAAAATTATACTTTTGCATTAAAAATTTAATAAATAAAAATTATAATTTTGTATATAGCATTATAATATAACTTAAAATTATTTAATTTAAAAAAATAATAATGTAATTATTTGTAAGATAAAAGACTTTTCCAGGTAACCATATAATACAACTCAAAATTATTCAATTTAAAAATTTAATAAATAAAAATTATACTTTTACATTAAAAATTTAATAAATAAAAATTATAATTTTGTATATAGCATTATAATATAACTTAAAATTATTTAATTTAAAAAAATAATAATAAATAGAAATGTATAAAGATAAGATAAAAGTTAAACACTATTAAGAGTTCATTAACTTCAATCATTTTTTATTATAACTAATTTAAAAAATAAAATCAGCATTGTTAAAATAATAAGAAAATATTGAATTATTTCTAAAACTTTGAACTATTCTTAAAACTTAGTGGGATGAAAACTCCAATCTAAAATATCAAAAATATTTTTTTGTTATAACTAATTTAAAAAATAAAATCAACATTGTTAAAATAATAAGAAAGTATTGAACTGTTCCTAAAACGTTGAACTATTCTTAAAACTTAGTGAGATGAAAAAATTTGTCATTTTTATGACACTAAAAAAATAAAAAATAAAAAACATATTTTTCTTAAAATGATTTACATATATTAACATTAAATCTCAATTTATAACATCATCTTTTTAACTTGCTAACTTATCAAAATTAAAAAAAATTATTGAAAATCTTTTAAATATAAAAATAAATTTTAAAACAAACCAATTAATTATTAACTTTTTTTAATTTTAAAAAAAAATTATAACAAACCAATTAATTATTTATTTTTTTAATTTAAAAATAAAATTTTAAAACAAACCAATTAATTTTTTTTTTAATTTAATAAAATAAAATAAATCATAATAAATGATAACATCAAATTCGTCATCATCATATAACATAACATGTATTATTAGTTTTTAATTTTAAAAATCCTTTTCCTCTATTAAATTAAAAAAACAACTTGCTTTTCAAATTTGATCCCATTTTCTTCACACATACCGAAATGCCCTTTATTTTTATTTATATCTAATATGGAGATATGAGTTGTGAATCACAATGAATGGTTTATAATATTCCACTTAATGTATATCCTCATTTCTTGGTTGGTCACCAACTATATTTTTTTTATAAAGCATTGACCATCGAAATTTGGACCCGTTGAAAGTATTTTGTTCTCATCTAATTTCTTTTGGTTTAGAATCATCTTAATCAAGGTAGTGTTATACCCTAAGCAAAAATTTAAGCACCCCCTAGCAAAAATTCAGCACCAAACTGAAAAATCCCGGAAAACATAAAGCCACATCTATGGGGAGGTTGTAGCCATGAGATATCATGGTTTCAATTTGCTAATATTTTGACTTGATGGTTTTTGGCGGATTTTTTAAAAGCTTTGGATTAGAGAGAACAATGGGGAGGTTGTAGCCATGAAATATCATGGTTTCAATTTGCTAATATTTTGACTTGATGGTTTTTGGCGGATTTTTTTATAGCTTTGGATTAGAGAGGACAATGGTATATTTATAGAGTTAATTGAAATTGGAATAGTGGAGATACTAGCGATGAATGAAAGAGTTTGCCATGTAGAAAATGGAAAACCAAGCTTATTTATGTTTATGTTTGAAAAAAATATATGTATTTTCAAATTTATATATGTTTTTTTCTTTATTTTTTTTTGGAGGTAATAAAAATAAAGAAAAGAATTTGTGTAGATAAAAAATGATTTATCAAGAGATTAATATAAATTTTAGAAGTTAGTCAATTTTTGTTAACATATCTAGTTAAGGTGTGGGTTTCGTTTGTTAGGCGATCCGAGTTTAATATCATTGTGGTGTGTTTAGTTAGGATGAGACACCCCAAAACCTAGCCATGTTAAGAGTCGATGTGGTCCAGGCCAGGTGCAGTCCAGGCCAGGTGTGATCCCTGAGTAATTTTGACGACTTAGATGCCCCTGGGTTGTGGTTTCTTAGCCAATGGTTGAAATGTTGGCCCCATAACTAACGAGCATTTATAATAAACAAACAAAAAAAAAAGAATCCTAGAAGTTAGCATCGCTACCCCTGCCCTCAAGAAGAAACACCTCTTCTTTTCGAAATGGTGAGAAAATTTATTGGAGTTTGATCGAACCATAGAGTAATAGAGCAATGGATAGATGAATATTGAGGCCCTCTCATAAATTGAATAATGTCCTTATTTCTCTGCAAACAAGGATACCTTGTCTCATTGTCTTAGCTCAAGGATGATTAAGACTTGGTTTCTAGAAGTGGGTCTTACTTCATGGATCTAGAGGATTGTACTTCAATCATTCAACATTATATTTTAAATAAAAAGAAAGCATCACCAAAGCAATTCCAGTTTGAATTCGTCTTTTACATCTTCTCTTGAATTTTTGGGATGACCCTTTCCGGTCAATTGGGAAAAGTACCAAACTATCAACTAATACATATACATAGTTTTGAATCAAAGGCACACTAATACACATGTGTAAGAATATGCATAGAGGTTGACTTGTAGAAGGGCTTGCTTGAAGCTATGCAACTGAAATTAAATGGATGGTGTAATCTCCACGATTTGGATTACATGCAACTCATGTGTAAGTGTAGCAAATGTGATGACTATGGCCTTCACACAAAACACAACAAGAAGGGACAAGGGTCTCTAGTGGTTAAATTGAAAGAGGAGCCTTAACAATGCATGCAGACAGTAAGCAACTTGAAGAGAAGATAACCCTCACTTCAACACAACCATGAAAAATCTCATGCTTTAATGGACAACTACTTCAAAGTCTAAGAAACTAAAGAGGTAGAATAAGAAGTAGAGATCCCAAATTTGAACCATGTGAAAATCAATGTTGAGAAGATTGATGATATCAATGTGGAGAGTATGGAAGAAGACAAGGCAAAATAAATCACCAAGGAGGAGGAAAATGACCAACCACTAGAGTTATCAAAGGAAGATACTAAACAAGTACAGAATGGTAAGGAAAAGCTAAGTAAAAAAACAACAATAAAAAAAAGGAGATGGGAGACGCCTTCGACAAAGAGAGAGAGAGAGAGATTCCCAAATATTGTTATGCCAGGGTTTGAGAAAGAAAAATTACTCCTCATTCAACACCTCTCCTCTCATAAGAGGGAAAAAATCCAAAAAGGAGCTCAAGGAATAGGAGGTGGATTAATAAGAAGAATGTTGTCTCAATCCTCATTGGCCAAATATGACTACACCTTGGAATTCCAAATGAAATACATATATGTTTTTCCAATGTATCTTACTTAGAGATATGTGTATAAAATTTCCCAATATACTCAAATTAATAAAGATAACAAATTTAAAAAGAAATAATCTTTCACTGAATGATATAGAGGTTACATGAAGAGTGGTTTCAAGATTGATGTGGAGACAAGATAAAAATTTCCACAATCTTATAATCAACTATACAAATAAAGTTATAAACATTGTTTTTATACAAACCCATAATCATTATATATATTTTCTCTACTAATTCTCCATAATCATTATTGTAAAACAAAATCATCAATTATAATTCCAATTTAATCCATTTAAATTAGCAAATTGTAATTTGCTCCATGAGATGGTGAGGTTTTAATAAAATATAAATTAAATTTCAAAGAATAAATAACCCTTGTCATCTCACATTAAAAAAATCCATGCCCATGATATGAATTTCATATTTGATGCTCATATGAGAAAAGGGCATTAATTGCTTTTGCTTTTTTACTTTTCATGAAGTGGTGTTCCCTTCATTCTTGTGATGTTGAGCATAGGATGAGCATCCCACAAATGAAGATTAAGATATTTTATATTATAGAGATAAATGTTGACAAATTAAGATTAAGATGTTTTAAAAGGATTCATGTATACATAGGCGTAGCATTGGACATAAAGATTAAAATATTTTGTATTATAGAGATAAAGTGAAGATTAAGATATTTTGTATTATAGAAATAAAAAGTTTCATATCACATGGATTCATACACATAGTTTTGCTTGGGGTGGTTTTGTCTTCTAGTGCCCTTATAATGAATGAAAAATATCAATGATGATTTCTTTATTTTTAATAAACATATCTTTTGTGGGAATCTCAATTATAAAGCATGTGAATTAGTATCTCGAGTATATTAGGAATGACCTTTACTTTTTTCCAAAAACTTTTTAAAAAGGGTAATGTCTTCATGTCTAGTAGAAAAACACATTTTGAGATGGCATCTCTTTAGTCTTGTCCCCAAGTAAATAGTTTTGACCATCTGACTAGGGCATAGATTTACACTTACTGCATTAAAGAATATACAAAGAGATAAAGGGAAAAAATATCTATATTGTAATATTGTCCATTTCATTAAACACAATGAATGCATATCGCGTAGATGTATTTACAATTAAGGGTTCTACAAACTACTATTTTTTAGTTTTTTAGTTAGGTTGAGTCTAGACTAGGGTCAGTCCTAATGTTGGATAGAAGAACAATATGTCCATGAGTGAGATGTTGTCATCGGGATTGTGTGAGACTTAGTCGAGCTTGGACGCCTCGTAGGACAATTTAATTTCCCCACAAATTGCTCTCAACCTCAACCCCTCTCCATTGTCCCTCAACAACAATAGTGTGTGTAGATCCTACACCCAAGGGGCACACAAGATGCAAACTATAGCATGCACATCTTTGTAGTAAATATATTCATGTATATCATGAGATTGTTAGAAGATTTTTGCAATTGTATAAGGCATATTGAGTACTAAATGATTGATAAGAATGATGTTGTTACAATGAACCTAGGGATGGTATACTTATATGCAATGACTAGTCATGCAATGAAGGGGTGTGTATCCTTGGACCTTTCATTAACCTAATGATATTATTAGTAGTATTAGTATTGTTCTAATTGTTATATTTACTATTATGTTTGTTACATTGCCACCCCCTTAAGGAATGCTTTATCCTCAAAGTGTAGTAAATAGGACTCTCCATGGTTTCTATAGTGGCATCATCTTTGTTGTGTTGTAGGGGTTTGACTTGGTTCCTTCTTTGAGTGTAAATCATATCTTGAAGTCTTTTGACTTGGTTGTTTAACACAAAACCTCGATGTTTATTGGTAACATATGCTCATCGTTTGCATTGTTGTATGTCTGTCTATGTTTCTTGCCCCTTTTTATAAACTATAATTCAGTTTCCTTGTGATGGGAACTTTCAACCCTATATAACCTATAATGTTGTAATTTACCTATCATGGTTACAAGCGGAATTGTAAGTTTGCCTTCCTCTTTTCTTAGAACCTAGATCTTATCAACCTTCTTGAGATTACGTGGAATATATTTTGCAAACTAGACCATGCACATCTTTTTAGTAAACAGATTCATGTTTATCATGACATTGCTAGAAGACTTATGCAATTGTATAAGATATATTGAGTAATAAAATGATTGATAAAATTCATAAGATTGATGATGATACAATGAACCTAGTGACAATGTACTAATATGCATTCATTGGTCATGGGGTGAAGGGGTGTGTATACTTTGACCCTTCATTAACTTGATGATATTCATAGTAGTAGTAGTGGTGTTCTTATTATCATATTTATTATTATGTGTGTTACATTGCCACCCCCTCAAGGAGTGTTGACGAGGTTCCTTTGTATTCTATGCATCATATCCCAAAGAATTTTGACTTGGTTGTTTAATGCAACACCCCAATGCTTCTTGGTTACATACTTTCATTGCTTCCTTTGTTGTATGCTTGTTTGTCTGTGTTTCTTGCCCCTTTTTATTAACTATAATTTTCTTTCCTCGTGATGGGAACTTTCAACCATACATTAATTATAATATTGTAATTTACTTGTCATGGTTATAGGTGGAACTGTAAGCTCACCTTCCTATTTTCTTGGAACCTGGATCTTATCAAACTTCTTAAGATGACGTGGAATATATTTTACAATCAATTGTTGTATTTGATCCTTTTGAGTAATAATTAAGTTTGAGATATGTTTTCTTCCTTTTTATTTTGTTATCTGCATGAGATTGAAGCTAATGATATTTTTGGTGGTGAATTTCATTATCAATTGTTAGTAATTTGATTTTAAATATATTGGGGTGACTTGTTCTACCCTAGCCTCTTTCATGAACTGTGGTAGATGAGTTTGGACTTTTGAGCGGATTTTCATAAGTTTTGGGTTTTATCATTGACTTGTCCTTTTTTAGTTAGTCAATCAACTCCTTCTCTATGCTCATGAGTCATTCTTGATGCCATGTCCTTGTTGGGCTCTAAAATGTACCCACTAGTAATTTCCTTTGTAGGGTTCAAAATTCCTACTTCATTTTTGTCCATTATTTTCGAATAGTGTAGTGGTTTGTCCTGGAATCCATTTCCTATCACATTTGCAACAAATATTTCCTTTCTTTATTAATTCTAGCAATCGTCTTTCGAAATTTTCAATAATCTGTCATATCTATACCCATTTCCTGGTAATTTGTCAACTCCCCCCAGTTCTTTTTGCGACTTCACAATCCGATCTATAATTGTTGTAGCATTATTCGCCCCATCTTCATAATGATGGACATCTACTTGTGATTCATCGTTATGACCCATGTTACTGGGGGCTTCGTTGCAAGGCCCACTTTTATTTTACGATAGATACAATGTATAGAAGGATGGGAATTAAATTTGTATTATATTTTGACTTGATAACTCAAGGCCAACTTGAGATATAAAATTCCAAAGTTTGAAATTTTAATAAATAGATTTTATAAAAGTGAGTTGATTTGGGATAAAATGCCAAGGTAAAAAAAATTAAAAACTTAAGAATGCTTTTGAAGGGGCGCTATTGGAGGAAAAGGCGTACATAAATTATGAACAAAATGCCATGTGCAATGAAGGCATCAAGAAAAAAAATTGACAATCAAGTGTTATTCAAATGGCTTGAGTTAGTATTGCATATAGATGTACAATCTAATAGTAATTGTGGCAATCATATGACATAAGCAATTGGTGATTATGTACAAATTGTTGATTTTTCTAGCTTCGGGAGGTATTCCCACTAGAGGCCAAGGTGTAAGGCATGTGGGAATTTTCGTTGGCATCAGTTTTGACTTTCGTTTCAGTGAAATCGACCTTGAAATGAGGATAGGGCCTCAGGGGAGAGTTGATGGGATTTATGGGTTTGTGTGGGGGTGCCACACCCACAAAGAGGACAAAAATATTCTAATTAATTGTTGAGTTCATGAAGGGCTCCTAAACTCATTAATTGGACTCCTATACAAAGGAGAGATGTCATTATGACATTAGATCATCAATTGTGGAAGAATGGAGTTGACATAAGTGAGTATGCACTTGTGCTAGGAGGATCGGTGATCTTAGCAAAGGAAAGTCTGCAAGGTGGTGAATTTGCCCCAAGAGAGAGGAGCAAAGAAAGTCACACGTGTGCGCAATTTTTTCATGCCATACGCGATTTGCAAGAGGACGATGCACGTATATACTTTGGTTGCAGAAGGAAAAATCATGTATAGGGTATATGCGATTTGCAATGGAGCAAACTCTGTATATCCGCGAGTTTCCAGTTGGTGAATCATGTACCTGAGTTTTTTGGCAGGTGCATATCCATACAGGATTATAAGTGACATCATCAGGTCGTACAGGTGGTCTACAACGAATTCTTGGGCATAGGAGATTTCCAAATATTATTGAGGTTTGGTTTTCTTGTTTGTATATTGGAGGATAAGGTTGTCCTCATATTTGATGATTTTTAGAGGACTAGTTTTGTCCTCAGTTTTGGTGACTTTGAGAGGATTTGTTTTGGTCCTCATATTTGGAGAATTGGATAAAGTTAGATAACAAAAATATTGTGTCTCTTGTGTATTGATGATTGATCTATGATCTTGTTGTTTTCGTTGCACATGTTTTTCAGTCAATAATTTTAGTGTAAAGTTGTTCACTGATAGTTAGATCACTAGGAAAGAAATTTCCAGATATGAAATTAGTCGCATAGAGTTGCATGTGAAAATTGGCATGGTATCAGAGCTTGGGATCTAAAGAGAAGGGGGTCATTTTGAGACACCTTGTTAGCTACAACACTGGAAGAGTGTTGTATTTGTTCTTGTTCTTGTTCTTGTTTTGGGCAGGTCAAGATCGTGAATACATTGAATCTTGAGGATAGGTTGGAAGTGGCAACCAACTTTTGGGCTTGGAAGGCAAGGGTTCTCCTTCTGTTGGAAGAGATTGACCTCAAGGAGCATGTTGAGGATGTGGTTGTAACTCCTATTGATCTGCATGAGTTGGCAACTCATGTGAAGAAGTGAAGGCCAAGCGGGTATTGCTAGAGTCTGTGAAGGACCACTTGATTCCTCGCATTGTCGAGAAAGCAACTGACAAGGATATGTATGATGATTTGGTGGGACTTTAACAAAACAAGAATACTGGAAGGATGTTACACTTGAAGCATTAGCTTCAGATTGTTAGGATGACCAGGGAAGACATGGTTGTTGGTTATCTTATGCAGATTAATCAAATCTGATATCAGCTCGTAGATATTGGTGAGACAGTGTAAGATGTTGAGTTGGTGAATGTAGCATTAAGAGGCCTTACCAAGTTATGGGATCCATTTGTGCAGGGGACCTGTGCATGAGACACGTTTCCTAACTTTGATAGACTATGGATAGATTGTATCCAAGAGGAACCCGATTAGTATCCTGAGATGATATGTATGGTGTGGTAAAGAGTGGTAGTGATGAGAACCAGGCCCTTACAACCCGCACTAGGAAGGGTAGAGGGGGTTCTCCAGATAGAAAATGTATGTCAAAGAGAAGTACTTCTCCTTAGAGGGAAGCATCTCCAGATCTGAGACAGAAGAACGATCTTAGTAAGATCAAATGTTTTGAGTGTCATGATTTTGGTCACTATGATTCACAGTGTCCACACCAGAGGGGAAGAGTAAGAAGGTAGCAGACATCAATAACAGAGGTTGATGAGGTTGCAGACAAGTTCTAGAGGGAGATATTGTTGGTCTCCACCCTTTCAGGTACTGTCTTCAATAGGGAGAAATGGTTAGTGGATAACAGAGCATCTTGCCATATGACAGGTGCTAGAGAGTTGTTTGACACTCTCATAGAGACTGGCTTAGACTTATGTGTGGAGCTTGGTACGGGAGCCAAGCATTCAATACAAGGATTCGATACTATATCATTTTGATTGGATTCGGGAGAGATACTAAGGGTGTCAAATGTGTTGTGGGTGGCAAAAATCAGGAGGAGTGTCCTCTTAGTATCATATATTGAGAGGTAGGGATATCATGTATTGTTTCGATATGGTCAGGACTTAGGTACAACTTGTTCCCAAACGATCTAGCTTCATATCAGCAATGGTTCTTGGAGTTCGGGAGGGAAACCTATATAGGATGAAGGGCCAACTTATGAGTATTGTGACCAGCATGAGCAGAGAGACAGATGAGGAGGAGCAAGTGGCTCCACGAGTGGTGAGGCAAGTGACCCCACCAGTGTTACAGACTCGAAGGGAACCAGAGTTCAAAGGGAGTCAAACCTCAGGATCCAGGAGGGAGGAGTGTAACGTCCCTAGCCACTAAGAGGTCAGGAAACGCTACTACATGAAACATTCACATATATACATAGATATATAACATGCATTTTAATCAATTAAAACATGTAATCACAATAATCACAGAATTACTATTACCATTCAGATTCTAATGTAATAGACATTAAATCGGATACGCAACAAAATGCATGATAACATTTAAGCATCACAAATCATGCATAAAATACATAATTAAGCACATAATTGATACTTATCTTTTATGTTGGAGCAACTCCACCAACTACGTACAGACCTTCCACGAACCTCCCAGCCTTAGACCCCGCTGCTCATCACGCTCAGTAGTGGGTCACCCCCAAGCTGGGACTAAGATCCACCCCGGGCAAGGGAATCCTAGACTAGGAAAAGGTTACATAAAAATTGCATAGTGCAACCTGAAGGATTTTGCCCAGGAGCCTTCTTACGCCCACTACTCATAGACTCTCATTCCCCACATGCCTGTTCCACCCGGGAGTATACACCTTCACTGTCACACAGTCCATTGACTGCTTCACCTCCCTCTCTAGGTCTCAGCAACAGGCTAGATCATGAATTCTCAGAGCTCTGTAGCTGGTGTTGGACTCTCTCTGGGAGAAAACCACTTCCCAACAACTCTCTCACCTGGAAATAGCTGCTCACAAGCCTCACAACCTGCCTCTTCAACCATGGGCTTGACAACCCACTTCTTCAACCAATTCAACTCAATTCCTGCAAGGTAAGGATAACAACAAAAACAACTGGTCAACACCACTCAGGAAAATAGAGGGCAACAATCCATGAACGGTTTAGGTACGGACTCGTCTCTGCAAGGGCAGATAAACTAGGTTCATAGGATGCACAGGAGACACAACTTAGTCCACGTGTTTGCCATTGGTTTTTAGGGTGCATGACAAGGAATCAATGCAGAGGTTGAATGCAGACGCAAACGGTTCAGACGGAGGATGCGTTGGCTTCTCAGAAAAACATCACGGTTTTCTGGTTTCAGTGTTGCGTGAGGGTATGCAGAGATCAGACGTCGAACCACACGGTTCAAACATACGGACGAAAGAATGGAGGACGAACCCCCAACACAAGATCACTCTTCAACTTTAACTGCATGTGCCCAGATCGACACCAGGGAAGTTGAAACCTTGGGTCAAAACTTGAGTTTTGTCCATTTGGAGAACAACTCCTTCCGAAACTCTTGCTTCAACTTCCACTCTCATGGCCCATCTAGGCTTAGTGTTGAAACCATGCTCTGATACCAATTTGTAACAGCCCCAGCCACCAACAGGCCAGTCAATTCCACTACTCAGACCCTTCACTTATTTCTGATACCAAACTGTAGCATCCCCGACCAACACAAAGATCGGGTAATGCTACCACTGCAGAATATACACTTATATAATATATGCATTTTAATCGAATTAGAACACTTAATCACAACAATCACAGAATTACTGCTACCATACATAATCAATGGAATTAATAGTAGTTCATATACACAACGAAATACATGATAACATTCAAGCATCACAAACATGCATAGCATATAAATTAAGCACAAACTGATACTTATCTTTTCAATTAGAGTAACACCACCAACTACGTGCAGACCTTCCACGAACCTCCCATCCATAGACCACGCTGCTCATCACGCTCAACAGTGGGTCACCCTCGAGTTGGGACTAAGCTCCACCCAGGGCAAGGGATTCCTAGACTAGGCTAAGGTTACAAGACACTGCACAGTGCAACTGGAAGGATTCTCTCCATGAGCCTTCTAACGCCCACTACTCACGAAATCTCATTCCCCACATGCATGTTCCACCTGGGAGTATACACCTTCACTATCACATAGTCCATTGACTGCTTCACCTCCCTCTCAGGGTCTCGGCAACAGGCCGGATCAGGAATTCTCAGAGCTCTGTAGTTGGTGTTGGACTCTCTCTGGGAGAAAACCACTTCCCAGCAAACTCTCTCACCTGGAGAGAGCTGCTCACAGACCTGACAACCTGCCTCTTCTACCACGGGCCTGACAACCCGCTTCTTCAACCAGTTTCAACTCAATTCCCCCAAGGTGAGGATAACATCAACAACAATTGCAATTCCCTTAACTCGTGGTGACAACAACAACAGGAGTTTGGGTATGGACAAAAAATGACAATAGTCCACACTAAGACACAACACAGTTCAAACATTTACATGGTGCTCATAATTCACAGGAGACACGGCTCAGTCCACGAGTTTGCCACTGGTTTCAGGGTGCGTGACAAGGAATCAACGCAGAGGTCAATCGTGGAGCTAAACAGAATTCACATAATTCATGGAGGATGGGGAAGAATGACCAACGACCAATCTTTCCGTGAGGTTTTCCCTTCACATTGTGCGCGGGTATGTAGAGATAGACACAGAGGCAAAACAGTTCTGACACCCCAAATCCCCGTGATCTTAGGCACAAGATGACAGAATGAGAGAGCTCCCCCAACACAGTTTGACTCTTGGGTTTTAACTACATGAGCCCAGGTCAACACTTATCTCCCTGGAGCTGCATGCACTCCATTTAGCATACGTTCATTTCCCAGGAACTTAGGACAACACTCATCATGTCCACCTCAGCCTTTAGGAAATAATAATAAATTATTATCCCCTTTAGAGGTAATCCCCCTAACTTAGCCCCTAGGCCCAACACTTAGCCTCCTCCCTTACCCAACCTTGTGGAAGCTTAGTCCCCCATCACTCTTTCTTCGTGGTCGGTCTGCACGCAACGATGTTTATGTTTTATTAATGATCTACATAATTACATATACAAAATCAGGCTCATGGCCTTTAACACTTAGGCTCTCCGGCCTAATAAACACATAAGCCCTCCAGCTTATCAACACTCGACTCACCAGCCTACAAAACATGATTACAATTCATAACATAATTGGGGCATGTCCTTGGGGTATTACAATCCCCTCCCCTTAATTTTGCATTGTCCCCAGTGCAACTTTGTACACAACATCAACAAGATTTTCAAAATCTTAACAAAGATGTGGGTATTATGCCTACATAGCATCCTCATGCTCCCATGTTGCGTCCTCAGGACCGAACCAGGTCCACTGGACCTTTATAAGCCCTATGGCTCGATTCCAGAGTTGTTTTCTCTTCCGGTCCAATATGCGCACCAGATGCACTTACAAGATGCCTTCTTGCTCCACCTGAATCACATTCCAATCAATAACATGATTAGCATCAGATATATATTTCTTAAGCAATGAAACATGAAACACATTATGTACAGTCATGGATGTAGGTAATGCAAGAATATATGCAATGTATATATATGTATATACATGCATTTCTAATAACATTATAACCTGTATACAAGATACACAACATACAACAAATAGAGAATTGTACTTATCTTATGATTGAGAAGACCTTCCACCCCTGAGCAGGGCTATGACTCCATCAAGGCAATGGCTTCCCAAGATAGCCATGGTCCACAATCCATGTCCAGGTAGTCTAGGCCAAGGTACCAAACCTCAACAACACTCCAACCAACGGTCTCTCTTCCCCACATTCTTGTCCCACCTCAAGAGTGTGCACCTTCACTGTCACACAATCCATCGGCTGTAACACCTCCCTCCTTGGGCTTCAACAACAGGTCAGACCGAAAGTATTAGAGCACTGTGACTCGAGGAGTTCCAACTTCCCTCAGATATTTCCAATCAACATCTTCTCTGAGCTACTCTTTGTAGTCAACATTCTAACTTTAATCAACATCATCTCATCTGCATCACCCACATGTAGTTATCATGAGAAAACATAAAATAATTCATTTAGAAACTCAAACCTAGTTCAAAGGGAATTCATCTTTTCCCCAAAACATGAAATTCTATTTCATAATTCATCTTGGTTGTTGGCATATTATGAATGCAACCATCCTTGTGGTTTTCCACAGGCACCAAACTACATACCATTTTCCTGCAAGGCTTCATCTTGCATACTGCCAACAATTGTCAATATTTCCTGTGCATCATAATTCAATTGCAATATGTATAGAACCATATGTAGTGAACTTAGAATTTCTGGCATCTAGCAATTCAATCACAATTACCAAACAATTTAATAAAATAGAATGACTCGTCATTCTATGCATATGCATGTTCATAGTAATGTCTGTAAGTTCATTACTTCTTTTTCTGAACAAGAAAAATTCCTGTAGTCAATGCTCATGTGACTACTTGACTTGAAACTTTCCTATTGCGATGTCTAGCAACTCCTGAAATGTCCTCAACTTCATGAGTTCACAACATTTCAGTTGTTAGTAACAATTATTTCCATGCAATAATATATATGCATGTACTTATAAAACACATTCAATCATTGCATTTAGTATACAATTTTGTCACTTATTATGCATGACTGCAATTCTCGATGCATAATTAATCAATGCACCTTGCATTGAATTACATAATGCTCTTCATCTCAGTCATGTATCTCACCATCCATAAGTTGGAATTATGGCCATTGTGTTGACACATTCTCCACACACTTCCTATTGTCTTCCCAATTAATTGGATGCCTTCCTTTTCGACCCAAACACTACACCAAGAATATAATTTTGTGGTGTTGATTAGTGTTAGCAAAAAGGTTGCAGTCCAAGTTTTATTTAAAGGTAGGAAGCTTTTAGTACCTGTGTGGGTCATAACCTTTCCATATCCATACCTTGTCATATCCAACCATGTCCTAGTCTCATACATGACAAGCTTACTGGCATTAATTCCTATAACCGGTTCTTATCTTTAATTCTTTGGTTATTACCCCATAACCAAATTAACATGACATTCTATTGTGTCAGTGTGTGCATTCAGAAGCTAAAAAGCTTTGAATTAATACAAGCCTCTAGCCTTTACCACATCCAGTGGTATGCATTCAATAATATGATCATGTGATTTTATATAATAACTCTAGCTGAGGAAATTCTTACCTAAATTTCTTTTCAGCAATGATGCAAAAAGAGTAATAAAAACTCATACCTGCATGACTTCCATTAATAAATTTTATACACCTGGAAGTTGGATGGAAATAGAAGCTTTCATGCTTCTTTTATCAAACTTATAACCAACACTTACAAACATGAAACAACACTTACAAACAACAAGCATTCTTTCCTTATGCAACAACATCACCAACAACACTTACAAACATGCAAGCATTCTTTCCTCTGGCTGACCCAACAAGCTGTAATAGACTTGCTGCCACCGAAATTGCAACAACTTCTTTCCCAAGTGCAACTTTTCCTTGTTGAACCCATAAGTCTTCAATTCTTCCCGGGTTCCTGAATCTTCTTGTGCTCTCATTGTAGTCACTATACATGACTATTTCTGGCCTAAGCACTTTCGACGCAGTGCCCCTATCTCAGTTGGGTCTGTTGACCTCCCGATCAAAGGATCTTTCAATCTTCTGAGTCGAATTAACTCTTCAGGCTTGTGATTGAACCCAAAACAATTACACACAACCCCCCTTTTTTCCTTTAGGCCCAGGTCCTGACAGATCCGCGAGCTTATTCCTGTGTGTTTCCAAAACTCCAAGTTTCAGGTGCTAGCCCCTTTTTCATTAGCCCTTTCCTTCATATGACCCTGGTCTATGACCTCATGGAAAACTATGATTGCGGGCGTGGGCAAGAGTGGCTTTAGGCCAACCTGCTTTTCGCCCCACAATTCACCTCCAACTGCCACACATCACTTTGTTAAAACCATGGTATAAATTGCGGCCCGCTCTTAGATTTTTAACATCCGAGCAAGTTCTGGCCCCGCAATCCAGCTCGTCCGTCGATGTTCAATCCTTTGATGATGATCCACGATCAACGGTTGCTATTTATCCTCCCTTTTCTACCTTATTTCCTCCTTCCACAGACGATCCCAGATTTACACGATCTGTCGACATGTAGCTCCCTTCCAAATCAGCGACTACGGTTGATTTCGGCCCTCCAGCTCTTGGAAGTTTCAACTCTCAACTATTTGTTTTTCCTTGTATGACAATCTTCTGAAGTGGAAGATCTAATGACACCTGTCCTCAAAAATCAGACGGCTATGATGAACTCCGACTCTCCGGCCTTCAAGAGTTCTCATGTCTCCACACACACAAATCTCCGGAGTGAATTTCCCTCGAGTGACAGATCTTCTACCATGCATCCTCTCCAAATCAACGACCTTGATTCTCTTCAGGACTTCGACTATTTTTGACCAAGACCAGATCAATGGTCCTTCGACCTCCTCCTCTATCAACGATCAAGATCTCCTTCGGGAGATCGACACTTTCATCCTCTACTTTTCTCCAGAGTGCTCTGTACTCGCAGTTCCAGATCTGGCGCCACATGTCCACTTTCAGATCAACAACCAATATTTACTTCGGTTGTTTCTCCTCCTCCTTATCCACAAACTTCTGAAGTTGTGTATCTTACGCCACATGTCCTCCTTGACGATGGATGGTCCCAAATCACTTCGGGACTTTGGGAATTTGACAAGTCCACTTCTCCTACACACACAAGGGTTAAGTCTCGTGCACTTACCTCCGTATCCAATGATTGTTAGTCCTTCACGCTCAGACCTAATAGATGGGATCTGTTCTTCTCCTTTGTGCTTCCTTTGTTCTACTAGACGCTGATCTAACGATCCAGGCTCCTCCCTACAACTGATCTGATGGTTGTTGTTGCTCCTCCTCCCGAGCTTTTGACTTCTTCCGCCTTGGAAGATTTTGTTAATGTTCAAAGGCTTCATCTTTTAACCTTTCTCCTGCGAGTCCACCTCTTAGATCTCGTCTTTGCTCTCGTAAGAGTTATCTCTTCTGAGCTTTAGGACTTAGAATGAGTCTGTCTCCCACACACTCCTTGCGTTATCTCTTCTGAGATTTCGGTTTACTCGGTCTCCTAAGGGTCTCAGCCCTTCTGTTTCCTTTCAAAGGAAAACTATGTGCCCTCCTGGCAACCTTCTGCTCAAAGCACACCTTTCTGAGCATTTTCTACAGAGTGTTCAATAGCCCTATGAGTATCTTCCTCTGATACTCTTTTCCTTGAACTCGACAAAGAGTTGTCTCTGTGCACACTTGAACTCGCTCGATGCCTGCCTGACAGAGCCCTACAGAGTTCTCAGTGACTCTATCTCTTTCTGAACTCAACATAGAGTTCTTTTTGTGCACTCCTTGCACTTTTGTTGATGAAGGTTCAACGGTATCTCTCCTGAGCTTCTCTGATGTTAAGTTACCTCTGTCAACGCACTCCTTGCGGATAATGTGCACTCTTCGCGGACAATGTGCACTCCTTGCACTCGCAAATCACATGAGAGAAACAATTGAAATGTATTCATTACTTCACCAGTTCACACATTACTTTGTGGTCCAACACCACTTCTGTCATGGTTTTATGATACTGTTACTCCTCCCGATCTTCTTAACATAGCCAAGGTAACCTCTTGGCACTCAGGAACGTTCCAAGGTTCGAAATTGGTCCCTCCAGACACAATTTCCACCTGAAATTTTGGGTCCAATGACCACTTATCCAGCCCATCGAGGCTCAGTGTTGAAACCATGCTCTGATACCAATTTGTAACAGCCCCAACCACCAACAGGTCAGACAACGCCACTACTCAGACCCATCACTTATTTCCGATACCAAACTGTCATATCCCCGACCAACATAGAGACCGGGTAATGCTACCACTGCGGAATATACACTTATATAATATATGCATTTTAATCGAATTAAAACACTTAATCACAATAATCACATAATTAATGCTGCCATACATAATCAATGGAATTAATAGTAGTTCATATACACAACAGAATACATGATAGCATTCAAGCATCACAGACATGCATAACATATAAATTAAGCATAGACTGATACTTATCTTTTCCATTGGAGTAACACCACCAACTACGTGCAGACCTTCCATGAACCTTCCAACTATAGACCATGCTGCTCATTGCGCTTAGCAGTGGGTCACCCCCAAGTTGGGACTAAGCTCCACCCAGGGTAAGGGATTCCTAGACTAGACTGAGGTTATAGTAAGCTGCACAGTGCAACTGGAAGGATTCTCTCCAGGAGCCTTCTTATGCCCACTACTGATGAAATCTCATTCCCCACATGCATGTTCCACCCGGGAGTATACACCTTCATTGTCACACAGTCCATCGGCTGCTTTACCTACCTCTCAGGGTCTCGGCAATAGGCTGAATCAGGAATTCTCATAGCTCCGTAGCTGGTGCTGGACTCTCTCTGGGAGAAAACCACTTCCCAAAAAACTCTTTCACCTGGAGAGAGTTGCTCACAAGCCTAGAAACCTGCTTGACAACCCGCTTCTTCAACAAGTTTCAACTCAATTCCCGTAAGGTGAGGATAACATCAACATTGATAGCAATTCAGTTTACTCACGGTGACAACAACAACAGGAGTTTGGGTATGGACATAAAAAAACGACCACAGTCCACACTAAGGCACAACATGGTTTAGCCATTTATAGGGTGCTCGGACTTCATAGGAGACACAGCTTGGTATACGAGTTTTCCACTGGTTTCAGGGTGCGTGACAAGGAATCAACGCAGAGGTCGATCGCGGAGCTAAACAAAATTCACTAAGGATGGGGAAGAATGACCAGCGACCAATATTCCTGTGAGGTTTTCCCTTCACTGTGCGCGGGTATGGAGAGGCAGACATAAAGGCAAAACGGTTCAGACACCCTAGATGCCCATGATCTCAGGCGGAGGATGATAGAATGAGAGAGACCCCCCAACCCGGTTTGACTCTTGGGTTTTAACTGCATGATCCCAGGTCGACACCTGTCTCCATGGAAATGAATTCATAAAATACATAATTAAGCACATAATTGACACTTGTCTTCCTGGACTTGCATGCGTTCCCTTTTGCACATGTTGGAGCTGTGTGTGTTGCCTCTTCGAGGACTTAGGATAAAAACATTTCTTTCACACAACTTTGGAATAACAATAAATTATTGTTCTCAAAGACTTAAGCCCCTGAGCTTAGCCCCTCTTTCCAACCTTTCATCCCCCTTTCCCTTACTCGCTCTGTGGAAGCTTAGTCCCCCATCACTCTTTCTTTGTGGTCGGTCTACACACAACGATGTTTATATTTTATTAATGTTCTTCATAATTAAATATACAAAAGCAGGCTCCTGGCCTTTAACACTTAGGCTCTCTGGCCCAACAAACACATAAGCCCACCGGCTTATCAATACTCGGCTCACCAACCTACAAAATATGTTTACAATTCATAAATACAACAGGGGATCATCCTTGGGGATATTACAATCCCCTCCCCTTATTTTTGCACTATCCTCAGTGCAACTCTTTACACAACATCAACAAGATTTCCAAAATCTTCAGAAAGATGCAGGTATTCTGCTCGCAAAGCATCCTCATGCTCCCATGTCGCATCCTCAGGACCATACCAGGTCCACTGGACCTTTACAAGCCTTATGGATCAATTCCAGAGTTGTTTTCTCTTCCTATCCAATATGTGCACATGATGCACTTGCAAGATGCCTTCTTGCTCCACCTGAATCACATTCCAATCAATTACATGATTAACATCAGGTATATATTTCTTAAGCAATGAAGCATGAAACACATTATGTATAGTCATGGATGCAAGTAATGCAAGCATATATGCAACTGGCCCAATCCTTTCTAGGATTTCAAATGGCGCACAAAATCTGGCTGTCAACTTCGAACAGTTTCCCAGCTTCAAGGAACTTCTATTGGCTTTCACTTTCAGGAAAACATGCTCTCCCACTTTAAACTCTTTGTGGGTTCGGTTTTTATCAACATAACTTTTCTGCCTGTCTTGGGCAACTTTCAAATTCTGCTTAATCTCCAACATTTGCTCTTCCATTTCCTTCAACAACTTTGGCCCAACCACCACTCTATTAGCTGGATTATCCTAGCTTACTGGAGTATTGCACTTTTTTCCATAAAGTGCTTCAAATGGGCTCATCTTCAACGATGCTTGATACCCATTGTTGTAGGCAAATTCTACCAAGTGTAGGTAGTCTTCCCATTTAGATGGTTTGTCCATTACATACATCCTTAGTATGTCTTCTATTACTCGATTCACCCGCTCTGTCTGCCCATTAGACTCGGGATGATAAGCAATGCTGAAATTCAGATTCGTTTTGAACCCTTTGAATAACCTTTTCATAATTTTGAGGTGAATTTTGGGTCCGTGTCAGACACAATTGTCTTGGGAATACCGTGCAATCGTGTTATTTCCCTCATAAAAATATCGACAACATTCGTTGCCTTGTGTGTAGTCTTTAATGGAATAAAATGGGCAGTTTTTGTAAGCTTGTCCACCACCACCATGATTGAATCATGTTGCTTGCCCGTCCTGGGAAATCTTGTGATGAAATCCATTGTCACTACCTCCCACTTCCACTCAGGAATGGGTAAAGGCTGTAGCAACCCTGCTGGGTGCTTGTGCTCAGCTTTAACCTTCTGGAATTCCATACATCTGGCAATGTATTCTGCAATTTCTTTCTTCATACCTGGCCAAAAGTAATGGCCCTTGACTGCTGCGATAGTTTTCTGATATCCAGGGTGCCCTACATAAGGCACATTATGCATTTCATTCAAAATCACAAGTTTCAAGTCCTGGACATTAGGTACATAAATTATGTTCTTGTACATAAGTGTTCCTTTGGCTTCCAATTTATAATTTTCCACTTTTTGTGGCATCTCACCTTATTGTAGCTTTGCTACCAAATCCCTGTACTGCAAATCTGCATTTATAGCCTCTGAAATTATGCCTTTAATATCAGTTTGGTACATGCTAATGGTTGTAGCATGTAATTCATGCATTCTCTTGCTGAGTGCATCAACCACTTTGTTCTCTTTTCCTTTGATATGCTTGATATCAAAGTCATACTCACAAACAAAATCCAACCACCTACTCTGCCTAACATTCAAGGTAGGTTGAAATACTTCAGACCATTGTGGTTTGTTCTCAGTTCGAACCTCTTTCCCATGAGGTAATACCTCCATTTCTTTAGAGAGTGTACTATGGTTTCCAACTCTAAATCATGGGTTGCATAGTTCCTTTCGTGCTCTTTCAACTTTCTGGATTCATAACAAATTACGAATCCATTTTGACTGAGGACTCCTCCGAGTCCTTCTTTGCATGCATATGTGCAAACCATGAAATCCACATTTGGATGTACAATCCTCAAGATAGGAGCACTAGTTAACAATTGTTTCAATCACTGGAAGCTTTTCTCACAATCCTCTATCCATTGAAATTTCTTCTCCTTCCTTTGCAAGGAACTGATAGGGTAAGCTATCCTTGAGAACCCTACAATGAACCTTTTGTAATAACTAGCTAAACCCATAAAGTATATGACTTCTGTCACATTCTTTGGCACTGACCATTCTCTGATGGCCTCAATCTTCTCAGGATCCACGACTATCTCATCCTTTGAGATGATGTGCCCCAAGTAATGGATCTGCTTTTGGTAAAATGAGCATTTGCTCAACTTGGCATGCAACTGGTGCTCCCTTAGTACCTGCAAAACCATCCTCAGATGTTGTTCATGCTCTTCCTCCGACTTGGAATACACTAGGATGTCATCCAAGAAGACTATGACAAACTTGTCTAGATAGTCCCTGAATACACTATTCATTAAACACATAAAAACAACGGGTGCATTTGAAAACCCAAATGGCACCACTGTGAATTCATAGTGACCATACCTTGTTTTGAAGGCGGTCTTACTAATGTCTTCATCCTTTATTCTTACTCGGTGATATCCTGATCTAAGATCTATTTTCGAAAATATCTTAGCATCCTTCAATTGGTCAAAGAGATCATTGATCCGTGGTAGAGGACACTTGTTCTTTACAGACACTTTGTTTAACTGTTTGAAATCGATACACAATCTCAACGTCCCATCCTTCTTCTTCACGAACAGGACTGGGGCTCTCCAAGGTAACACACTTGGGCGTATATACCCCTTCTTCAGAAGCTCTTCAAGCTACAAGTGTAGTTCTTTCAGCTCTGGTGTACTCATTCTGTAAGGAGCTTTTGATACTGGAGCTACTCCAGGCATGAAGTTTATAGAAAAATCAATATCTCTCTTCGGGGGTAATCCGGGTACCTCCTAGAATACATCTTCAAACTCTTTTAGTACCGCATAGTATTCAATATTTGAGACCTCGTCCTTAGATGCTTCCTCCACATGGGCTGCAAATAATTGACATCCTTTCCTGTAGCACTTCTTCAGTTGCATTGCAGAGATTTCTCTGATAGCAACGACTCTGGGAATTCCTTGGACCATTCTTCAGTTCCCCTCCTCATCTAGGCAAGTGAATGCCTTGTTACGACAGTCTAGGATGGCATGGTGTTGGTCCAACCAATCCATACAAATTAGACAATCATAAGAACCTAAAGGCAAAATGTTCAATTCATCCCTTGTGTTCAGTCTATTCATGTCCATTGGACAAAACTTAACCAACTCAACAACCTTTCTCTTCGTTCCTGTAGCCAACTGCACTAACCAAGATTTCTCATGCTTGCTTCTTGGTAAATGTAAACTTTCCACCATCCTAGGGTCTACATAACTATGACTAGCTCCCGAGTCAATTAAAATAGAAATGGGTTGGTTTTTTTATCATACCTTCCACTTCAATCATGTGTGATTGAAATTCAACTTGCTTGTTGTCCAGGGTTGTATAGATCCTTAGTATTCTACTGCCCATGTCCTCCACTGTTTCAGCTTGCTGAACATTATGGACAACTCTCACTTTTCTATTTTTGTGCCGACAGTCTTTGCACTTGTGGTTTCCTTGACAACCCCAATGCCCGAGGTTCCATAGTGAGTGTCAGTCATCGGATGTTGAGTAGACGTGGACCGAGAACCGCCCTACTTTGCGGGTTCGGTAATCTGGAGCTCTAAGAGATTTTTGTGTTGTACTCTGGAAATAAGCTGAAGGCCGAAGGCCCGAGTATGCACCTAGTGATCTAGCGCTTGGTTACGGCCCGTGATCGTATGGGTTGGGGACTAAGAAAAAAGGGGCTAGTGCCCTAAAGTTGCAGAGCAGAGAAGAGTTCAAAAAGATAATGAAATCTAAACGTTTTTCTTAAATCAGATTGGTTTATGAATGTTGTGGGATTTGTTAAGGAATTATGGCTTGACAAATTTCTGTGGTCTACACGTAGTTGGTGGTGTTACTCCATCATAAAAGATAAGTATCAATTATGTATTTTATGCATGATTTGTGATGCTTAAATGTTATCATGTATTTCGTTGCATATCTGATTTACTGTCTATTACATTAGAATCTGAGTGGTAACAATAATTCTATGATTATTGTGATTACATGTTTTAATTGATTAAAATGCATGTTATATATCTATGTATATATGTGAATGTTTCGCGTAGTATCGTTGCCCGACCTGTTGGTGGTTGGGGATGTTACAAGGAGCATCCTCCCGGGACTGTGTGGAGGACAATGAACATGGAGCAGATGGCCCCAGGGGATGTGCATACTTAGAGGGAGTCAAGTTTCAGGAGGAGCATGTGATCTCAGAGTGAGCCTGATCTCAGGGAGAGTCAGTTGACTCATAGGGAGAGATGGTCATCCATAGGGAGTTCCCCCTCAAGTTCAGTTGGGAGAGAGGCATCTTCTAGGACTAACTGACATGTGTCATGTGTCGAGGAGGCCAGACATGATCTTTAGAGGCAGGAAGCTTCTAAAGCATGTGAGACCTACATGGAGGATACACTTGTCTCAACAGGCTTTTTTATAGTGATAGAGGAGGAAACCAGTCAGGAGCACTGGGAATTAGAAATTGCTTTAGTCACGGAGAGAGAAGCCTGTGAGGCATAATACACAATAGGATGTGCTCCAATGACCATGGATGTAGTCAATCAGACACATTGGACAACTAGATGTGTTCCAGTGACTAGGGATGTGGCAAGTCAGGCATAACGGATAGTTGGATGTGTTCCAGTGACCAAGGATGTGACTGGTCAGACATAATTGATAGCATAACTTATTGTGACAGTATTTGAGGACCCATTTGCCACAAGACAGAGGGAGCAACCAGTTTGGATTATTAGAGTATATATAAAGTGGTAGATCCAGAGCTATATCTACTATGTGTGACAATGGTGCATCCAGATGTTGGAGGATGGGATACCTCCCTCGCTAAGAGGGAGTGTTGATTTTTGTAGCTTCAAGAGGTATTCCCACTCGAGGTCAATGTTCTAGGCATGTGGGAATTTTCGTTGGAACCAATTTTGACTTTTGTTTGAGTGAAATTGGCATAGAAATGAGGCTAGGGCCTCATGGGAAAGTTGATGGGCTCTGTGGGTTTGTGTGGGGGTGCCACACCGACAAAGAGGACTAAAATATTATAATTAATTGTGAAGTTTAGGAAGGGATCCTAAACTCACTCATTGGATTCCTATATAAAGGAGAAATGTCATTGTGACATTAGATCATCAATTGTGGAAGAATGGAGTTGGCACAAGTGAGTCTGCACTTATGCTAGGAGGATCGATGATCTCAACAGAGGAAAGTCTACAAGGTGGTGAATCTGGCCCAAGAGAGAGGAGCGAAGAAGGTCTCACATGTGAGCAATTTTTTTGTACCATACGCGATATGCAGGAGGACAAAGCACATATATACACAGGTTGCAGAAGGACAAATCACATATAGAGTATACGCGATTTGCAGTGGAGCAAACTGCGTATGTCCGTGGGTTGCTAGTTGGTAAATCATGTATCTAAGTTTTTGGGTAGGTGCAGATCCATACAGGTTGACAGGTGATGTCAGCAGGACATACAAGTGGTCTACAATAGATTCTTGGGCAAAGAAGATTTCCAAATATTGTTGAGGTTTGGTTTTCTTGTTTGTATATTGGAGGACAAGGTTGTCCTTAGATTTGGTGATTTTGAGATGACTAGTTCTGTCCTAAGTTTTGGTAACTTTGAGAGGACTGGTTTTGGTCCTTAGATTTGGAAAATTTAATAAAGTTACATAACATAAATATTGTGTCTCTTGTGTATTGATGATTCATCTATGATCTTGTTGTTTTCCCTGCATATGTTTTTCAATTAACAATTTTAGTGTAAAGTTGTTCGGTGATAGTTAGATCACTAGGAAGCAATTTTCAAATTTGAAATTAGTCACATAGAGTTGCACATGAAAATTGACACAAATAGGGTACAAAGAGTACATAAATGAAAATAGCATGTGGGTGCACAGAGTTGTAGCAGTACGATTCTATACTAGCCTATACAAAATTATAGTGGAAGTGGTAGTGTACAACAACTGAAGATTTGAAAGATGGTTCCAATATGTATAGAATTTACTTTGTGTAAATTAACCCACAAAATTGGTTGGTTGTTTGAGAGATTTTAACCACATAATGGCCAAGAGTTGGCTTTGATACCAAATGTAGTAAACAAAATCTTGTTTTATCACGATATTGCTATAATATTTATGTAATTGTATAAAATATATTGGGTAATAAATGATTGATAAATTTGATAAGATTGATTATGTTACAATGAGCCTTGTAACAATATACTTATATACATTAACTAGTCACGAGGTGAAGGGGTGTGTGTCAATTGACCTTTCATTAACCTAATGTATTATTAATATTAGTATCAGTATATACCTATCATTATGTTTGTTACAATTTTCCAATGCTACACCAAAAGAAAGTTGGAATTTGATGTGCATATAAACAAAAATACATCACCAATACATGCTTCATTTCTCGTATAATTTCTACACATCAAATAATCAATCAAACTTAAGAAAAAAACTCTTCTGAAAAGATATATTCTCATCTATGGAGGATTATGCTCTGGAAAATTCCCATGATAATGAACCCTTCTCATGAGAGAGTTGAGACTCTTACAAGCTTGGATACCATGTTAAAGAATGGGAATGGAGCAACAACACATGTTATGGATCACATAACCAAATGCACATAAAAAACCACCCAATGTAGTGATGCCACACCTAAATCACGTGAAAGAGTGCATGAATAAGAAGTCTCTTCAAGGGGACAACATACTATTAATATATATCAAATGCATAATATAAGATGACCATTCCAATAAGTCTCTTTGATGTATACATAAGAGGTGAAGAGGGCTATAAAGCAATAATAAGTTGACATAACTATAATTAATATAATGGTAATGAACGAGGGTTATGGTTAGAGGCTTAACATGCCCCTGCCCTTCAAACAATCATTGCCCTCAATGTTTATTAGTGATGGATGTGAATTGCCCTCAATGTTGGCTAGTGGTGGATGTGCATTGCCCTCAACATTGATCAATTGTGGATGTTTATGTACAAAGAACTCATATTCTTGAGTCATGCCATATGTTGGCACGTTATCCACTTGACGAGGTACTTAGTTATTGTGCGAGTCCCATTATGGGATATTTGGGGTCTAAAATGAGTCTCTTGAGGAAAATAATAAAATAAGAGTTAGGAATTGTGGAGGGAAAGAAAGAAAACTAATTTTTCCATGTGTTTTCAATTTATCTCTGTATAGGTTTACTAAGAGTATCAAATGCAGGCACTCATTGGATGTGCAATTGAATTTTGCATCAAACTAGTATGATCTTTATATGTTTAATAAACCAATCATAAGATACATTACAAACACACGAAACAATATGTTTCTCTTTTTTGGAAGCACATTTTCATGTATGATCCATTTATCTCACAATAAGTTTATTGAAAGTATTAAGTATAAGTACCAATTGATGCAAAGTTTAATTTTGCATCCAACGAAAACGTGCACTTGATACTTTTAGTAAACCTGTAAGGAGATAAACAAAAAATATTTGAAAAAAATAGTTTTCTTTCTTTCCCTCCAACATATTCATCTACGGGCCTCGGATGGGGTGTTATTGCAACTTTAATGAGGACACATTTGGGAATAGTGCATTTGGCCACCTGTCAGCACCATCTCCAAGGTGGGCGCGTGGGTGGCAAGCTACACAACTACAAGAGTCATGGAATTAAGGTTATTAGCAGTTTAAAGTGTGTGGAGAGAGCCATGGCCCTAACTTCTAGTATAGTCGAAGAGTGAGGAAATCCTTGTAGAGGTTTTCAATTAGTCACCCTGTTAAATGCACAGTTAATGGTGGGTAGGATCGAAGTGATGGTGGTATTCTCCAGCGGTCAATATTTTAATGCTAGCTTACCCTTGAGGCGTAATTCATTTAGGCTCTATTGGATGCCAGCGACTAGTTCCTCGACTGCCCTAACTTGCTTTGTTGGCTCTCTCTCTCTCTCTCATGATGTTGATGGTAAGGGAAAAAGGAAGGGTTCGTTGAGGTAGGGGTTCTTTATGTCAGGGTGGTTCTCGTAATAGAGAACGGGGAACCAATGAATCTTGCCATGCAACCAAATCTGGATGATGCCTTTTTTTGGGGATGTCGAGTGGAGTGGGTCGAGGCTGAGACAACACTTAAGGGAGATATCAAAGTTCAGTGTGAAGTTAGGGGCAAGGTTTCCATTCAGTAGGAATACCTTCTTCCCAAAGGGTCCTGGAAGCTTCAGCTTGAGGATTGTGCAGAGCATAAGGAATTCTACATGGTGGAGGAGAAAATGCAGGTCATCTTTGAGGTAAGAAGGGAGATGGTTGATTTGAAATTCAAGGTTGAGTAGTTGGACGCCAAGTTAACACTATTGTTGGCATTATGCTTATGTTTCATGGCTCGCCAACCTACCTATGATCTAGATTTCTAGGTCGTGTTCATCCCGGATTTGCCTATCCCTTTACAACCAGGCCTCTCCATCAGCCCACATGGATGACAGGATTGGGACAAGCTACAGGCTAGTCATGGTTCTGCATCATAATCATGTAGTCTTAGCTTCTATTTTGTTTATACTATTGTTGCATATAGTTTGTTTAATTTCTGAGTCTATCATAGAATATCTGCAACATCTTGGCCCCTTAAGGGATGCTTACATTTTGAAATATTCTAAGGCTCGGGTTGGTTTCCATTATTGACGACCCAAGTTCCAACAAACTATGCATGTAATCTCTTTGTTTATATGAAGGTAATACAATTCCAACTTACAAAAAAAAAAAACATATTCATTTGTGGGATTGGCATCACCATCTTAAATCCTATTGGTTATTTAAAAAACAATTACAAGGAATTTTCTTAATAGATCCATTTTAGACCTCAAATTTCCCCTTATATTTAGTTACTTGATCCATGTTTCAATGCCTATTTTTCCAAAGCTTGACGGATAGGTAAAAATCATATTAGAATGCGAAATAACCAAATAGTCAAATAAGCACAAAAAATACTCAATTCAATTATTTTCAATAATGTGACACATAAATCAAGTGAAAGAGTGAATGAATAATGTTGTAACCCTTGAGATGTTTTTGGCTATGAAACTATGCCAAGGCATCCATAAGATTGATTAATTTGTTTTTAAGTTGATCTGTCTTGAAATAGAGTATTTGTGTGCTTAGTTTGGCCTATATAATTAGTTTTTAAATATTTAAATATTTAAGATTAGAAGGAAAATCATTCTATGTTCCAAACAATTTAAGCTTCTGAGGATGAACGAAGAAATAAGAAATAAGAGAAAATAGAAACGGAAAATTAAAATGATGTATCTTATGATAAATATTGCTTAACTTTTAGCAAGAAGAAATTATGTTTGATTATGTATCTAGACAATAATATAGTTTGAACAAAAGGAATGCTTCTTTTTTATTCAAAAGGAAAGATAAATTGCAATCACATGTCTTCTCTATACTCATAGTATTTTTTAAGAAATATGTAACTTTTAATGATACCTTTATAACTTTATGATGGTATTTGTAGTACTAAATCATCACAGTCATGGAAATAAATACATTTAAGAAGAATCTAAGAGCACGAGAATAACATAAGAGAAGGAATCACATGAACTAAAACACATAAATTTGAATCTTCAAAGTTGTATGATCTTATTAAAAACTTAAGATTGAGCCAAAAAGTGTTGTTTTACATTGATTTCTCATAAACATTTATACAAATAATGGTTATTCGATCCTATTTTTTAGGATATTCAGATACAAAAAAATCTTTGACTCCTTAAAAATAGGACAGTTGGAGGAGTCAAATCCTAATTTTCTTCATCTTCTTTGATGAGTCATCCTTTCAACAACTGGACTAGGAGATTCCAAGTCACATCTGAAGGATAACCGAATGACTTCATCTCCCTTAATGCGATATCCATCTTAGTGTATCTTTTGTATGTAGGGGTATGTGAAAATAAGTTTTTCTTCTACCATAAAAGATATAAGTCATCTATGAGTAAGTCAACAATGGTTCGAGCTTTTAGAGTATTAACCATATTTTGAAATTTATCATCTTTTTCCCTGGCAAGGAACAAGGTTGTTCTGTAGTTTTCAGATGACAAGATCTTGCCTTATTTATCCCAAGTTGAAGGTAACCCCATCTTCACTAAGTTCTCAAATTTATTGGAAAAATATTCCACACTTATTTTCAATGCTATGCATTCATTTTGAGCTTGTTGTATTAGATTCCTCTTTGTGAAAATTCTTTCAGTTTCCATCACCATTGTTGTTCTATCTGTGAAAACTTTGCTTGAAAATGTTTCTCTAAAGTTGGAATTTAGGAACTTTATGATTTGAGTGGCAACTTGGGGTTTTGTTCCTAATTAATGAAATGATTTTTGGATTATATCATTTGCTTCATCTATTAGTAACATTTCATTATCTATTATTTTGAAACAATCCCAAAGCTTGCCTACTTCGCTAATGATTTCATTCCAGATGAGATGTTTGGTCCCTACCTAATATCGTTTACCTGACAATTTACTCTTCATTTATTCCATATCAGTTAACATTTTGGCCTTCAATTTTTGATATTCTGCAATAACTATGTCTTTATCTTTGATTTCTTCTTTTTGCTCTGAGATTGTTTTCTTTAAGCTTTCAATTTCAACACCTTTTAGGTTTAGATTTGCTAATTCCTTTGACAGTCTAGTTGTTGGATCTAATGTCTCTGCTGCTTGAAAAGAAGAAGATCCTCCTTTTAGACTTTTGATCTATTTTTCATATATTTCAATACGCTTTCCCATCTCTACCATTTTCTTCGTAAGTTGATGTTTTTCTGACTGGATTGCCTATAGTTGTGGGGTCTGTACATGGTCAATTCTTGGGATTTTAATCTTTTGTTTTAATACTTGGATTTCTTTTTCCTTTGTTTTTACCAGTGCTTGTACAAATGCTTCATCTTTTGGATTAGCTCATAATTCTATTATCCATTGCTCTAGCTCCTCCACTCTTATCTTCCTAGTTATGGTAGCCAATTTTTCATTCTTTAACTGAGTCCCGAGGTTATCATTTATGGCTTGAAGTTTCTTGATTAAAAAATTAGTTATCATGGCATCTTTGTTTCTCATTTATGCAATTTGTCTATGCAAGTCAAATTTATCCAATAGATGAACAACATTTAGATCAATGGAGATGTTTGTTACTTTCTTCTGCTTCTTTGGCTCCATGACTGCTATATTCAACCTTCCTTTCTCATAATCTACAACTAAGATCATTCTGGTCTGATATGCATCATGGTCATATAATTTGGGAATCATTCTCTTTTTAATGCTTGCACCTGCTTTTCTAATTTCCATAAATTGATGAACCTGATCTACCTACTTTGATTGATTAATAGTCCCTGATTCTGTTTCACTTTGAATTCCCACACTTTTGAGCTTTATGATGATGTTATTTCTATAGTCATAGGAGGGCCCTTTTTCTTCATCATTAATTCTCCTGATAACTCTGGATATGCTTCTTGTTCAAGTGCTTCCAATTTATTCCTTTTGGTTGATCCTTCTTCCCCTGTCTCCGAATTCTTTGAGGTAGACTATGAGGTTTTCCTTTTGTATGTCTTCTCAAACTATTGTGGTGTTTGTGTGATCGGAGACTTCACAGACTTATTAGATGCTCTATCATGGATTTGCAGAATGTTTTGCACATCTTGCCAACTTTTTTGATTTTCCAATAGCTCCAGTTACTCTTTTTGTTGATGTTGATAGGGAATATGCCCAATGTGAGATTTTTTTTGAAGAAATTATACCATGAGGGTCATAATTCCATGGCTCTCCCTGTTGAAATCCTAACGCTGAAAGAAGCTTTGTTGTTACCTGTAATGTTGATTTGGTATTGACAATAAAATGACCTATCTCCTTCTTTAATTTGAAAGTTACCTTATATTTATTTGGCAGAAAATGAATTTCATCTGAGTTCAATATTTGCCTAAAATATTCAAGAGCAAAAATTATTGGATTCAAGAAAACAGGTAACAGGAAAGGAGAAAGTTGACAACCACAGATTATGATTTGAATATGATGTTCAAAGATATATCAATCTCCCACTCTTTTGTCTGAGCTTAATTGCAACAATTTTTTGCACTCGGGAAAGATTCTAGGGGGACCTTCATTGTATATGATTTGATAGAATTTAGACATAAACTGGTCAACATATTGTGAAAATTCAACATTCAAAGTCTTCGTCATGATTACAAAATTCCAGTGAGTGAATGAAGTTGGGTTACCAAGATTGTCTTCAACCTTTATCCCTAGATACATAAAATGGAAAAGCTTGTGTAAATAGAAAGAGGCGAACTAGATAAGACTGGTATCTGAAGATTCTAAGAGATTCAAATTTAGAGAGTTGGTAGTGGATTTGGTTTGTTAAGAATTGGGCACAATTGAGTTTAGTAATGGGTTTGGTTGTAATTGGGAATATTGAAACCATGATCCTTGACACAAACTCATCAATTGTCAAATCATCATTTCCCCCAAAATCATAAAGATCATAGAAATACTTTTATGAGAAGTTTCAGGAAATAGATCGGATTGAATGACAACATTATCATTTGAAATAACATGATTTTTACAGGGACACGACTATAATAGGGTAACACTTTCCTTTGGTTTCAATTCTCTGAAACATTTAGCTGCTATGAACTTGTTTAATGGTTTGCTATCGTGGTTTAATGGCCATCTCATAATCTCGGTAATAGTCTGAGGGGTTAATTCAAAGAGGACAGACCCAACTGTGGAAATTATGATTCTTTTGGATGGGGCATAATTTGCAGCACACCAAACTACAAATTCTGGGAAATGATATACCTAGGGTACTAAATTTTTTATTAAGTCAGACTCCCAAGCACAGTAATGGTCAACTAGATCCCTAAAACCTTGATTTGTCTGTTGATATAATTCATAAGGTTCAGACGACAAGACAAGATAAAAAAATATCCTTATCTTTGTCGACCAAATCTTCCTCTACAATGTTCATACTTTTCTTAGTTTCTACAGGCTCAGGAGACTACATTTTGGTAATGAAAAGAAGAAGGGTAGGTAGGCTTCGAATTACCCATGGAGGATGACGACTGAAACAAGTCTCGAGCTAGAGTGATGATAGAGGATTGTGCAAGAACAATTAATGAGCAGCCGACTCTTTGCAAATTCAAAATAAACCAAATGTTTACCTTTAGCCCCTTTTAACTCAAAAATGAATACGTGTCAAATTGTGATTAGTGAACAATTAATCAAAAATAAAAATTACAAACATTTTACCTTTTCCGCCGGCTGTTGTCATGACAGACATGTGTTGGCCCCATGTCAATTATGGGGGGTCGGGTGTGGTTAGGCTAACCAGAGGCCCCAACCGCTGCAATTTATGAATGAGCGCCACGTCAAAAGTGATTTAACTCAGGTTGAGTTTTGCGCTCCCCCTATATGTTAAATAAAATATAAAAAAGGTTTCAAATAAACCTTTAATTTATTAAAACATTTTAAATTTTAATTAATTCCCAAAGTTTTATTCAATATGTAGAAAGACCAAAAACTTCCGAAACATAAAATTTTTAAATTTTAAGGAAAATTTAGACCATGTTACAACAAATAAGAATCCTCTTTGAGGTGAAAACCTCTTATTACAATATATCAAATGCCTAAGATAAGATGATCACTTAAGTGAGCCTCCTCGATGTATATATTGGAGACAAAGATGACTAGAAATCAATAAAAAGTTGGCATAACTATAATTAATGCAATGATAATAAATGGGAGTTGTGGTTGATGGCTTAAAAACACACAATGAGATGGTGGAAAAACATACACAATGAACTTTATAGCACTTTGCCTTCTATTATTCACCACAAACAAAAACACACACATAAATGGATGGTCAAAACATCCAACTTGGCAAAAAATACAAACCACCACATTTTAGTACAGAAAAAATGACTATTGATTGACTATCCAAATGTACATCTTTTAACAATTTCCATTCCCATAGTATTTTACTCGGCACCTTGAGACGACCATGAGACATGTAGAGGCATGGGTTGAACTTATGAAAATGACAATCATGACATATGTATACATGTTATAGACCCAAACCAATTGAATATTCTCCTTAAAACTGATCCGGATTTATGTAGGAACACGATGAAATACAAAAATACACATAAATGCAGAGATGCAATGGAAATAAGACTTCATTTCATTAATAACAAATGACTGAAATACACTTACAAACATAATGGAAATAAACTAGCTAGGGCGTTGGTAGCTTATCTCTGAGAATAGATGTGGCGACTATTGGCCTCTAAACTGTGTTACAATGAGGCTCAAAGGCCTATTATTATTGAGAAATAATGGAAAACCCTAAACGTCCAAAGACCTAACCCTAGGAGATGAAACGCTAAGACTATGGGCCCCGTTTGGGTAAATTGGTACATCAACTTCCCAGGGACGTAACTTTGGCATACGATCTCTGTTTGATGCGCTCAATACCTCGTTAGAAATTTCTATCCGAGGACTACAACTTTTGGGTGAGCAACATTGAACTTTAGTTCAATTGAACTTTAGTTCATGTTGCTCTCCGTTTTCTCAAAAAACGTCGTTTAGGGCCTCAAAACGGCTCCGGAAGTCCAAGACCCGAAAAACTGCGAAAAATAGTAAACTGTGCGAAAACTGAAAAAATGAAAGAAGCAATAGTGGGGGTCCAAGTGGAATAGGTGGGTGGCCACCAATATCCACCTGGACCATTCCTCCCCTCTTAGGAAGAAATGGTCCCCATTGCGTTGAGTTCCTTCATGAGATGAGGAAACTTTTGTTGAACTTGGTCCCTGGTGAGCCACTTGCCTTAGTGGAGGAGTTGGCCTACTTTGACAACTCGATATAGCGGTATCCTTTGTTGTCAGATGCGCTTGATCTGTGTATCCATGATTTGATCAGTTGTGGCTTGTTCCATGCAGTCTGGATTTAACTCTGTTGGTGTGAGTTGTTTTGCCATGTCGGATGTGTCTAGTAGAGGTGGAAAGTAGGGCTGAAGGCAGTCCACAGTGAAAACTGGGTGCAGAACAAGGAATGGTGGAATGTTGAGCTCAAAGGAATTTTCCCCTACAGCCTTGGTGATGGTGTACGACCCATATCGAAGCGGGCGAATCTTGCGGTGGGGTCCAGCGAGGCGCTCCTTTTGCAAATGTAGCCACACTTTGTCGCCCACATGGAAATTGTGTGGCAACCGATGTTGATCATGTCACTGCTTGTACTTCGCATTGGCTTTGTCTAAGATGTCATGAACCTATTGGTGGATGTGTTAAATGTTCTCAATGAAGTTGTTTGCCTTGTCATCCTCAGACTGGACATGAGCTGGATCTTCCCGAGTAGCCACAAATGGCATGGCTACGTCAATGGGACATAGTGGCTGGAATCCTAAGCCCACCTGAAAGGGGTTGTGGCTGGTTGAGTTATGGAGAGCCTGGTTGTAGCTGTGTTGTACATAGGGGAGGATCTCATCCCATGTGCGTGGATGCTTTGCGTTGTGCATGCACATAATGTGTACGATCATCCGGTTGACGACCTCTATCTGGCCATTAGTTTGCGGATGGAAAGATGTGGACTTGGTGAGCTTGGTGTCCAACATCGACCATAGGCTGGACCAAAATGTACTGAGGAACCTGCTGTCCTGATCTAAGATGATAGACTGTAGGATACAAAAGTGTACCCACACTCGTTCAAAGAAGAGTTTAGCAGTGGCTTCTACTGTGATATTTTTCTTGCAGGCCATCATAATGGACATCTTCGAGAATCTGTCGACGACCACAAAAACAAAGTCATTGCTATGCTTAGTAGAAGGAAGGCTCGACATGTAATCCATAGAGATGGATTCCCAAGGTCTACTGGGGGTAGGAAGCTGAGTATAGAGGCCTTGCTTCTTGATGGTCGGTTTGGCAATGGCGCAAGCAGTGCAGGACTTGATGTACTTCTCGACATCCTATTGAAGGTTCGACCAATAGAAATACTTTTGCAGTACTGCCATGGTTTTCTCGACCTCAAAATGCCCAGTGACCGGAGTGTAGTGCGCCTCCCAAATCATCTTGGCATGCTCGCTTGAAGGAACACAAAGGTGTCCCAGGTGACATAGTAGGGCATCCTGGAGGTGAAAATTGGGAACTTTCTTACCCTCCAAGAGCATATTGTATGTGTGGCCGAATTCTAAATCACTTGTGTAGAGAAGCGACCAATCAGAATTCTCGTGCCCACAAGAGTTGAGCACAGTGGTTAGCACCATTATGGGTGGTCGACTAAGGCAGTCTACAACATTATTGGTGTTGCCTTTCTTGTACTTAATGTTCAAATGAAACTGTTGCAGGTATGTGGACCACTTATGATTGCGATCGTTCTGCAACTTCCCTTGTGTCTGTATGAATTGCAGGGGTTGGTGGTCTGTGTGGATGAACGTTTCCTTTTCCAAAATGTAATGCTTCCATTGCCGACAAGCCTGCACAATGGAATACATCTCTTTGTCATAAGTGGGATACTTCCGGATTGTGTCAGAAAGTGCCTGACTGTGATATGCCACTGGATGCCCATGTTAAGTAAGGATTGCCCCAATAGCATAGTCATAGTCATCTGTCTCGGTCTCAAATGGTTGTTGCAAGTCTGGTAATGTGAGCATTGGTGCACAACTTCAACTCCCCAAATGCCTTCTATTGAGATTCAGACCAAAATAATTTTGTTTTCGCTCCTCCCTTGGTGATTTGACTCAAGGGCCAAGTGGTATGAGAGAATGTAATGTTCCTGACTTGGCTAGTCTAGGAAACACTGCTAATGTGTGTGTAGGATCAAAGATTTACAACATATAAATGATCATACAAATAATAAATGCGACAAAGGACTGCGAGTTTGTATTATGATATCTCTGTGGATTACAAATATGGCCGAATGCGGCTGAATACTGACAATACTCAACTAGATCAACATACAAAGGATCTTAGCCAGAATATAAATAAGCAATTGGGACTGAATAACAACACTCGGCTAGATCAAAAGACAAAAGGATCTTAGCTGGAATAAAAATAAGCAATTGCGACTGAATAACAACACTCGGCTAGATCAAAAGACAAAAGGATCTTAGATGGAATACAAATAAGCAACTAAAAGATAATACCCAGAATATGGGAGCATTGAAGAATGATGGAAGACCTGGATGATCTTCCCGGTGACTAGGGTGTGTCTTTCAACACCGAAATCAGCCAACTGGTGTCTTCCTCCTGGAATACACTGAACTATCTCTCCTGAGATGCGCCTCTTCTCCTTAATGACAAGTCATAATTTGCATAATGATGAATTAGGTCACTGACCCTTCCTTTATAGTTTTCCAAAACCCTAAATCACTGCTGAAACCCTAATTCACTGTTGACTTCTATTTTTAGCTCATAATGACTTAAAAGCATTGTTAACTCTTGTTAGCTTAATGTCACTTTCCGAATATAACACCTATGACTGGGGTGACCTCTAGTAAAGCGTTGTTAACTCTTGTTAGCTCAATGTCACTTTCTGAATATAACATCTGTGACTGGGGTGACCTCTAGTAAAGCGTTGTTAACTCTTGTTAGCTCAATGTCACTTTCTGAATATAACACCTGTGACTGGAGTGACCTCTAGTAACCTTGTTTACCCCTCTTTGGCCCTGGCTATAGTCTAACGGGGCGGTTTAGACCATTAAGCCTCCTCTTTGGAGATCCTATTTGGAAAGGGACATTACAGTCCTCCCTTCCCAAAATTGTTTGTCCTCAAGCAGTACCAGTCCAGGGTGCTGCAACACCTGCTTGCTCTCCCAAGTAGCATCCTCGACTGGAAGCCCTCTCCATCTGATCAAACACTCTCTGATGACCCTGCTCCTCAGTTTCCATTCACGGAACTCCAAAACCTCCTCCGGAACTAACTCCAACTGTCCCTCCTCATCCAACAGGGGAAGCTCCTTTGATGTGCTAATGAATTGTCCCACTGCCTTTTTGAGGCAAGACACGTGGAACACGTTATGAATCTTGCTCCCCTCTGGAAGCTCTAGCTCATAAGCAACCTCACCTACTCGGTGCATGATCCTGTAAGGACCATAAAATCTGGGCTTGAGCTTCTTGGCCCCACTCTTCTTTAGAGATGACTATTTGTAGGGTTGGAGTCTCAAGAAAACCAAATCTCCAACCTCAAAGCTGCGCTCTATCATGTGCCTGTCCGCACTTATCTTCTGTTGTTTTTGCGCCATCTGCAAGTTCTCTTTCAACAACTTGAGAATCTCCTGACTCTCTATGATCCAATCCTTGGCCTTGGGAGCTCTATTCTCCCCGAAGACCAAGTCGACCAATTCTGTCACGTTCTTGGGCATCGACCAATCTAGAATGGCCCTGATCTTCTCTTGGTGCACCTGTACCCCCTGTGCACTGATGATGTGGCCTAAGTAAAGTAGCTCTGTCATACTGAACTCACACTTGGACTCTTTGGCATCTAATGACTGTGCCTTCATGATGCTCAATACCTCATCCAGGTGCCTCATATGCTCTTGCCATGACCGGTTATAGATCAAGATGTCGTCGAAGAAAACCAAGACTGATTTCCTTAACTGATCCCTGAATATATGGTTCATGCAAGACTGGAATGTAGCGGGTGCATTGGTTAGCCCAAATGGCATAACCAGGAACTCAAAGTGTCCAAAATGACATCGAAATGCCGTCTTCTCTATGTCATTCTCTCGGATGCTGATCTGGTGATATCTAGAGCGTAGATCAATTTTTGAGAAGAAAACTGCCCCATGCAGTTCATCCATCAACTCGTCAATGCGTGGGATAGGGTACCGATTTTTGATGGTTTTATTGTTCAAGGCTTGGTAATCAATGCACATCCTCATGGTGCCATCCTTCTTCAGAACTAAGACAACTGAAGAAGCAAATGGGCTGCTGCTCGGTCTGATGTGTCCCATCGCTAACAATTCCTTGATTGCCTTCTC
>ML777263.1:1012899-1055387 GCA_009831015.1 Picea engelmannii | reverse complement strand
TGTTGACTTCTATTTTTAGCTCATAATGACTTAAAAGCGTTGTTAACTCTTGTTAGCTCAATGTCACTTTCCGAATATAACACCTATGACTGGGGTGACCTCTAGTAAAGCATTGTTAACTCTTGTTAGCTCAATGTCACTTTACGAATATAACATCTGTGACTGGGGTGACCTCTAGTAAAGCGTTGTTAACTCTTGTTAGCTCAATGTCACTTTCCGAATATAACACTTGTGATTGGAGTGACCTCTAGTAACCCTGTTTACCCCTCTTTGGCCCTGGCTATAGTCTAACGGGGTGGTTTAGACCATTAAGCCTCCTCTTCTGGAGCTCCTATTTGGAAAGGGACATTACAGAGAATCCCAACATGAACCTGCGGTAGAAGTTGGCAAGACCTAAAAAGCTACGGAGCTCTGTTAGGGTGGTTGGGGCTGGAAAATCCCGAATGACTTGGATCTTTGCTGGATCCACATGCACCCCCCTCTCATCAATAATGTATCCCAGATACTAAACCTGGGTCATGCCAAAAGCGCATTTCTCCAAATTGGCACACAACTTGTGTTGTTGCAGTGTTTGTAGGACCCGTCGAATGTGGTGGAGGTGCTCTTCCCAAATCTGGCTGAAGATTAGAATGTCATCCAAGTACACCACTACAAATGAATTGGTTAATGGCCACAAGATGTTGTCCATTAGCCTCATGAAGGTTGCAGGGGCATTCATTAACCTGAAAGACATGACCAACCATCCGAAAAGGCCCTCCTTGGATTTGAAGGCAGTCTTCCACACATTAGAGCGTTCGATTGGTACCTATTGATACCTAGACTTCAAGTCGATCTTGTTGAAATATTTTTCCCCCTTGAGTTTGTCCATAAGGTCATCAATCCGTGGGACCGGGTACCTATTCTGGACAATGATCTTGTTTAGTGCCTGATAGTCAATGTAGAGTCTCCAAGTCCCATCCTTCTTCTACACCAACACGATCGGGCTCCCACAGGGTGAAGAACTCAGTCGAATGTGACCTTTTTGCAACAGCTCCTGAATCTACCTCTTTATTTCGTGATTCTCCAGAACAGAGCACTGATAGATTGGTCCATTGGGAAGTGATGCACCTGGGGTCAGATCAATGGGGTGCTTGACCTGGCAGTGTAGAGGCACCTTTGAGGGGGAGGTGAAGATGTCCTCGTACTCCTCCACGACCTTATCCATCTGTTGTTGTCATGCAAAGGGGCTCTGTTTGGAGGTCATGGCCATAGTATTCTTCTTTCCCTGAGGGTGGATCATCAGGAAAACAAATTTTCTGGTTTCGGAAATGAGCTTACTACATTGTTTTGCGGTAATCAAAGAGATGGTGGTAGGCGGTGCTATCTCCGGTATCCTGTACAACTTATTGCCCAAAGTGATAATAACAACATGAGGCCTGGACTGATACATAGCATGTCGCTTCCACAAGTACAGTTGGCCTAATAATACATCAGAAACATTAAGAGGAGTAATGTCACACAATACCTCATCTGTGAAGGGCTTGATGTTGTAGGGAAGGCGACATTGTTGGCTGACGCGGAGGTCTTGTCCTTGGTGCAACCACCCGATGGTGTATGGTTGTGGGTGTGATGTGGTCAGTAAGCCCAACCGCTTCATGACCTCTATCGAGATGAGGTTCTTCTGGCTCCTACTGTCGACAATGAACTACAACGGGGAACCCTTTACCCACATCTTGGAATGGAAGAGACGCTTTGCCTCTTCTGGGTCTTCTGGATCTTCGTGGTGGAAAAAGTGGCGTTGGGCTTTGCATCGATAATCTACTTCCCCCTGTCATTCCCCTTGTTAGGTTTTGGTCCAGAGTCGGAGCATGCATCCGATTCAGAAGCCTTCAACTCGGCTACCAGTGACTGCTTGGCCCGACACTCACTTGTGTTGTGGGTGGAGCTCTTATGGAACTGACACCACTTCCCCATGTCCTTTTTTGGCTTTGTGATGTTGTTATTTTCTTGTGGCTTTGGTGGGTTGTCCTTGGTCGCCTTGCCTTGGTTTGATCCTTTGTTCTTTGTTTTGGGGGTACCTTTCCCTTGCTTCTGATTTGCAAACCCAAAGTCTCGCTTCTTCTGTTTAAACTTCTGCTCAATCTTGGCAGCATATCGGTATGCTGCACCAAGCAAGGAGATGTCGAGGAACTCCATTTCCTCCTAAATGTATCTATGCAGACAACTGCGGTACTTTAACACCAAATTTTTCTCTGAATCTTTGATACCCAACTTTGTGAGTAGGGTATGAAACAGATTCGTCAGCTCATGCACATCTTGGTCCCTTTGTTGCCGCAACGTAGTCCATTGTATGTATTTGTACTGATAGCTCCCCACGGGATAATATTGTTCCTTGATGGAGTATCAGAAAGAATTCCAAGTGGGTGCGACTGAGAACAGAGAGGGTTCCCCCTCACCTTGTTTCTCCCAGTAGGTTTCCCACCAGTCCTTGACATGGGGGGCGACTTTGAGGAGTGCAAAAATAATCCTTTCTCGGTCGAAAAAGTCATGGACCGAGAAATATCCTTCTAAAAGATTCAACCATCTATCTACGACATTTGCATCTATTTGGCTCTCAAATATGGGAATGTCAAAGTTTACTTGTACCTTAAAAGGAGTGGTGCCTCTAGAGTGGCTGTTGGATGTAGATGCACCGCTAGTGGGCATCCGTTGAAGGATCTGGGCAAAGTTGTCCATCATCGCGTTCCTTTGTTTCTTGAGGGCCTCCTCGAGCAACATTTTGATAGGATCTCCTACTCCCCCATATTTCTTTTCTTCCCCCATGGGAAGTCATCGGGGTTTGCGAGGCTGATCTTACAAAGGTTCAACCAGATCGAGCCCTAACTCCTTATACCCCGACCTCGTTGGGGACATGAAAAGAAGGATCGAGAACGAGCAGATCGCTCTAACACCACTGATCCAGATTTATGTAGGAACACAATGAAATACATAAATACACATAAATGCAGAGATGCAGCGGAACTAAGACCTCATTTCATTAATAACAAATGACTGAAATGCGCTTACAGACAAAATGGAAATAAACTAGCTAGGGCACTGGTAGCTTATCTCTAAGAAGAGATGTGGCGGATACTGGCCTTTGAACTGTGTTACAATGAGGCTCGAAGGCCTATTATTATTGAGCAACAATGGAAATTCTTAAACATCCAAAGGCCTAACCCTAGGAGATGAAACGACAAGACTATGGGCCCCGTTTGGGTAAATTGGTACATCAACTTCCTGGGGACATAACTTTGGCATACAATATCTGTTTGACGCGCTCAATACCTCGTTAGACAGATCTATCCGAGGAATACAACTTTTGGGTGAGCAACATCAAACTATATATCATGTTGCTCTCCGTTTTCTCGAAAAAACGTCGTTTAGGGCCTCAAAACGACTCCGGAAGTTCAGGACCCAAAAAACTGCTAAAAATAGTAAACTATGTGGAAACTGAAAAACTGAAAGAAGCAATGGTGGGGGTCCAAGTGGAATAGGTGGGTGGCCACCAATATCCACCTAGATCAAAAACTTGCTAAAATTGATTTGTTGGATTGTGATTTAATAGTTGAAATAATGTATTGACACAATAATAACCCAAGTTCAACCAGAATCGTTCTCTTATTTCACTAGTGAAACATTGAAGAAGAAAGATTTGGATTTGTGGAGATTTCCCTAAGTAGCAGTCTCAGGGAAAGGTGCATCGACAATAGAAATGGAGAAAGGTTCCTACCTAATACTACAAGGAGAACACCTTCTAGCGGAGGTATTTAGTGTTACAAAATTTGGAAATATTTTGAAGAAAACCTCTATTAGAACCTCTGCTATTGGTTGTAGTGGTTTTAGCAGATGTTCCATATAACTAAAAAAAATTGGGCGAGGGGAGGTTATAGCGAAGGTTTTTTGTTGTTGTTGTTGTTTGTGTCGAAATTCATTATTAACAAACACACACCGACACGTTAATATAATAAAACGCATCGATGCATCGATATACTACAAATGCCCCAGACCGTAATATAATAAAAAAACGCTCTGGTGCATTTATAACTGTTACGTACTAGTTTAGCCTTGTAGTCGTATGAAGTGTCGATGCATTTCATGATTTTTCTACCTTGATGCATTTAAGTTATTTTTAGCCCCAATGCGATCAAGCTGTCGTGAGACCCGATGCGTTTAATATATCATGCACCCCAGTGCTTGTCTAATTAGTACATACCAATATCTGTTTTACCATGTGCACCGCAGGGTAGTGAAATTTCGAATATTCGAGGTGAGATGCTGACACCGTTATTTTTAGTATGCACCGATGTGTATATTATAGTAAATAATCGGTACGTAAATAATATTTAGATTCCCGGTGCGTATAATAACGATAATGCACTAGTACATAAATTAATTTGAAAACCCCGGTGTATATTTCAAACGTGAGCACAATACAATTTTGAAACGATAAATATTATTGTATGTTATATCGTTTATGGAACAATGTGTTTTCTCAATAGTACGTACCGATGCGTTATTATAATTAATATGCACTGGTGCATATCATTCCCCAAAATGCACTGACATCTATGTTATGGCATGCACTGCTAGTGAGTTCAAAAGAATATAGTGCAGTGATATGTATATATTTTGAATATTTTTTTTTTACAAATTTTCTATTGACATTTCAAAATCAAATATTTGTTTATAATAATATTTTTTTTATATTTTTGTTATTGCATTTCAATATAATGATTGCATTAATGTGTTATCCAACCAATTAAACCTCTATTATGTGTAACAATGTAAATCATCCACATATTAATTATTCAACAACACAACATTTTACAATAGTCGACAATGCAATGAAATAAGAAACCCATTTTATTATATATGAATAAGAGACTCGCTATCATACAAAAAGGGACAACATAAAGGTCCAATACAATAATCAAATTGCAACCAATTTGTAGTTGTTACACTTATTGGTAACATGTCCTCACGCAATTGGGACAATATGCCACGTACATTAAATAAAATCCCTGATTTTCAAAGACAAACATTCCAAAACATACAACTTGCAGTAACATTCAATTATATTGATTGTCATTCATTAGTTGAACTGTTGACATTCCTTGAGCTATGTGCATGCCTCATTTCTTAATCATTTGTAGGTGATCTTGTACTTTGTTTTTTTAACATAATGTTTTCTTGATTGACTTATTTTTTGTGTTTTGCTCCTTCATCTTCCATTTATAAACATAGAAATAAATTGTAAGAAGTGTATCTACATTTATATATATAGTAGAATATACATGATTGCGCAAATAAAAAAACACACCTTAGCACCAAGATTTTCATAAATAATACACATTTTTTCGAAGCCATGATTCATGAATTCTATCAAAATCTCCTATGTTGGTTGCATTCCATACTTTGTTTCTTGCATGTTTAATACTACATGAGAAATCCGAGTCGATATAATCAATATAAAGTTTTCTTGTTTTTTCATTAGTTATAAAACAAGGGAAATTAAACAACATAGCTACTTGCAAATTGTTCAATTAAAATTTCATTTTTCAACATATACTCACAATCCACACTTAACCCAATGTTTATCAATTCATGGGTTGGCTCCTCTTTGTATGTTATCACCTAGTAGAAGACATCCATGGACAAGTGTAAATTAATTATTTAAATATAAATATCAAAGCAAACATAAAATCTTAAAAAAGGCCACAAATGTAAATACTCACAAAGTTTGTGATCAACCGTTTTATTCCTCGTTGTCCTGTCTTATGTGTTCAATAAATTCTATTTGTTTTTCTTTTCTGCAACAAAACAATTGAAAATTAGTATTTCATGCAATGCTTAATTCAATGTACATAAAAGAATAAATAAATGATTGCATACCTCTAATGCACATTATAGTTGGGATGGATCCTCTTGCGATGCAATTATGTTCATTTCTTTTAACATCTTCTTCTACACTTTTTTAGACATCTCTATCAACATCTCTTGGTTTTCCCCTTGTTTGTCCCTTGGAATGTTCAATAATCCCCGGAAAAAAAGATATAAAAATTATTAATATCTTTTTTTAAAAATAAGATCTTGGTGCGTATATTAAGATAATATGTATCGGGGCATCATCAATATCTTATGCACCAACACGTCAACCATACATACCCAAATTAGTATAATATAATAGTGCCATTGCAAAATTGAAAACATTTTACAATTTTTTGTATCCAGCCGGTGCTTTATGAATCAAGAAAAGCACAGCTTCCTAAATATTGTTTATTATGCACTATCGAGCAAGGAACAAATTATTTAATAAATGACAATTTCCATATAAAAACAACAAATTTTCCATTTTAAACTCAATGTTGTGCTTTGTAAACAATGTGCCCCGGTGCGCATTCAAGTAAAATGTGCATTGTTGACCGAGAAAAGTAATTTTAAATAATATTTTGAATTGAAATAAAGCGGTGATGTTTACAAACAAATACACGTCGATGTGCTTACCATACATAGTAAGTGCACCGATCAACGCGAAAGGCGTTTATATATATATAATGGGGTTTAATATTTTGAATTGAAATAAAGCGGTGATGTTTACAAGCAAATACACGTCGTTGTGCTTACCATACATAGTAAGTGCACCGATCAGCGTGAAAGGCGTTATATATATATATATATATATATATATATATATATATATATATATATATATATATAATGGGGTTTGGGATCCAATACAATGAGTGGTTTCATTGCAACAGATAGGAAACACCCATATATAAATAAACAAACCCTGTAAATAATTTGTGCTTAAAATTTATATTCTTGTGACATATAGAAGGAGAAAGCAAAAAAAACAGTGAGGGAAATTAGGGCTTCCAATACTAAAGGTAACTATGAAACCCTTTATTTTTGTTTGGGAATGTACTGAAAATTGTTTGAATCAAATAGTAGAATGATAAAAATGATTAATAGAATGAAATCTATGCCTAAAATTTCTCCTTTGCAAACTTCTATGTGATCTACGGTAATCCCCCTTGAATTTTCTCTTAAAAACAAATCCACCCACTTTGAAATATTTGTTGATAAATCTTTGTTGCAAAAATATCCTTTCTAAATTTTGGCAAACAAATAAAAGAATGAATATGTTTTTCCTTTATAAGTACAAAAACTCAAATTCCCGCTCAATGTTTCGTTCTATATTTTGGCACATTCATGATAAATGCGCACACTGGTTTTTTTCTTCGAAAGTTATATTTTCAGTGTGCTCTACTATGTGTAGTGCACCGGTGCGGTCGATAGAAATGAGAGTTCGGGTCTACAGATCCCAACAACCAAAGTATGATAAAGATGGCCCTAACAAACAACCTCCCCAAAACTAGTCCAAGCCACATGAAAATAAAGGTCACATGAAGATGAAGAAGGACATTGTAAAGTGGTGCGATTTCCAAAAAATCCCCTTGCACAACACTGATGTATGTCGCTCAAAACAATCATTGGTGGCTGAGATCAAAGACAAGGAGCCAAACCCTGATTCAAAATCTGATTAAAAAAATACTAGTAGAAGACAGATCATCGACGCAGACCCCACTGCTACTATCGCGACCGCAGTAATTCAACCTGAAGAACCAATAGACCCTGAAGAGGCGGAGTACCTCTTCCATTCACAGATGTGGGTGAAGGGGACCCCATTGCATTTTATTTTTGATAGCGGAAGCCAGAAGAACCTCATATCAATAGAGGTTGTCAAACAATTGGGATTGTCGACAACACCACACCCGCAACCATACAACATCGAGTGGCTTTGCCAGGGGTGAGATCTTCGTGTCAGCTAGTAGTGTCGATTGTCATACGACATCTATCCCTTCAAGGATGAGGTGTTATGTGATGTTTCCCCACTAGACGTCTATAATGTTCTCTTGGGCCAACCATATATATGGAAATTCCATGCTATCTATGAGTCTCGATGATCCAAGTGGATATCGATGGCCACCCACCTTTTCTGACTGGCTCAAAATAGTTTTGTAGCAATTTACTATTTTTAGCAGTTTTTAACTTCCAGGGCCATTTTGAGGGCCCAAATGAAGGTTTTTTGAGATCGAGGTTCTCAATTATAGTTGAAGGCATGATTGAGCCCCTAAAATGAATCTCCTCGACAATACCTTTCCAACAAGCTATCACGAGCCTAAAACGAAGATCGTATGCAAAAGTTACAACCCCGGGAAGTTGATGTACTCACTTACCCAAATGGGGCCCACATGACTTTTGGCGCTTCATATCCTAGGGTTAGGTTTTCGGATTTCTAGGGTTTTTGACATTCCCGTTTATTGTAAAAAGGCCTTCAGAGCCTCATTGTAACCATCTTCTTGCGAATGTGAGTAGCTGTTACATCTCTTCTCAGAGATAAGCTGCCACCATTCTAGCGAGTCTTTCACTCTGTATTTTTACAGTCTCTGTACATTTCTTTCATGAATAGAAATCGTGTATTACTCTATATCTATCTTTATGGTTGCATCTCTGATACATTTATGTTATATTATTGATTATATGCGATATCTCTGTGCATTTCTTTAGTATATCTCTGCTCGCATTTCGTGCCGAAAATAATCCGGATCAGTGATATCAGAGCAGGCTGCTCTTGATCAGTTTCTAGTGCATGTCCCCGACGAGGTCTGAGTATAGAAAATTGGGTCTCGAGCTTGTCTCTCTTGAAGACAATCACTCTCGCACACCCAAGAAACCCTCAATGGCGGAAGAAAAGAAAAACAACGGAGCAGGCGATCCTATCAATCTGTTGCTTGAGCAAACTCTCACACGACAGAGGGACGAAATGATGGAGAATTTTTCCCACATCCTTCAATGTCTGCCGATAGCATCAGACGCATCTTCATCAAGCAACCACTTTGGAGGCACCTCACCTTTCAAGGTACAAGTTAATTTTGATATTCCTGTATTTGAAGGACAGATAGATGCATAAGCCCTAGAAAATTGGTTAACTTTGCTAGAAGGTTATTTCTTTGTTCACAATTTTTTCAACAAAGAAAAGATCACCTTTGCACTCCTTAAATCTCTCCCTCATGTCAAACATTGGTGGGAAACTTACTGAGAGAAAAGTTCCATAGAGGAGTCAGGAATATACGGGGCTGATCCCACTTGGGATTTTTTGTGGATGCAATAAAGGAACAGTATTACCTTGTTGGCAACTATGAGGACCAATACATGAGATGGACCACACTGCGGCAAGAGAGGGGCCAAGCAGTTCTAGAGTTCACCAATACCTTCCATACCTTGTGCACCAAGCTGGGTATCAAAGACTCCGAGTGACATTTGGTTCTGAAATACCATGGGGCTCTACACAGATACATCCAGACTGAAATGGATTTTCCAGACATCTCATCACTTGGTGCTGCTTATCGATATGCTATTAAAATCGAGCAGAAATTTAAGCACCAGAACAAATGGGAGTTTGGGTATGCAAATCCGCAACAACCGAAGTATGACAAAGACGGCCCTAACAAACAGTCTCTCGAAAACTAGTCCAAGACACAAGAAAATAAGGGTCACGGGAAGACAAAGAAGGACATCGGAAAATGGTGCGAGTTCCACAAAAGCCCTTGGCACAACACCGATGAATGTCGCTCAAAACATTCATTGGTGATCGAGATCAAAGATAAAGAGCTGAACCCTAATTCAGAATATGATTATGAAAATAATGGTAAAGGACAGATCATTGGCGCAGACCCCACTGTTATTGTCGCGACCGCAACAATTCAACCAGAAGAACCAACAGATCTTGAAGAGGGGGAGTGCCTTTTTCATTCACAAATGTGGGTGAAGGGGACCCCACTGCATTTTATTGTTGATAGCAGAGGCTAGAAGAACCTCATCTCAACAGAGGTTGTCAAACAGTCGGGATTGTTGACAACACCACACCCGCAGCCATACAACATCGGGTGGCTTCACCAAGGACGACATCTCCGTGTCAGCCAACAATGTCGATTGTTATATAACATCCAACCCTTCAAGGATGAGGTATTATGTTATGTTTCCCCACTGGATGTATTTGATGTTCTCTTGGGCCAACAATATATGTGGAAGCGCCATGCTGTTTATGAGTCTCGACCCCGTAGTGTCATTGTTTTTCTGGGAGGTCATCTCTATAGAATACTAGAGGTATTTCCAACTAGTTTTCCACATAAAAATTTCCGCAAGGTAGTATCTCATACTGCAAGATTTAGCTTCTTCACAATCTGTTCAAAAGGAGAACAAAAGGACACTGCAACCACTACAGCCTCGCCCCAAGCACCTTCTATCAAACATAAGAAAGTCGACAAGGTTGCAACAAAGCACAAAGATTCCTTTTGCACATCGTCCTCTCATGTAGCCCGACTTGTTGAATAGCCTCAGCCTCAACAGGTTTGTGACAAACTTCCACAAACTGAGTAGCATGACGTCTCCAGCAAGGCAAGCAACTCACCAAGATGCAGATTCAACAAACGCTTTTCCCTCTCCCCCGGGAACTCAATGCAATGGAGACCATTTCTTCCCAAGGAGGGGGATTGATCCAGGTGGATATCGGTGGCCACCCACCTTTTCCCACTGGCTCAAAAAAGTTTTCTGGCAATTTTGGCAATTTACTATTTTTAGCAGTTTTTTAACTTCCGGGGCCATTTTGAGGGCCCAAATGAAGGTTTTTCGAGATAAAGGTTCTCAATGATAGTCGAAGGCATGATTGAGCCCCCAAAATGAATCTCCTTGACAATACCTTTCCAACGAGCTATCACGTGCCTAAAACAAAGATCGTATGCAAAAGTTATGACCCTGGGAAGTTGATGTACTCACTTACCCAAACGGGGCCCACATGACTTTTGGCGCTTCATCTCCTAGGGTTATTTTTTCGGATGTCTAGGGTTTTTGGATTTCCTGTTTATTTTAAAAAGGCCTTCAGAGCCTCATTGTAACCATCTTCTTGCGAATGCGAGTAGCTGTCACATCTCTTCTCAGAGATAAGCTTCCACCATTCTAGTGAGTCTTTCACTCTGTATTTTTACAGTCTCTGTACATTTCTTTCATTAATAGAAATCATGTACTACTGTATATCTATGTTTATGGTTTCATATTTGATACATTTATGTTATATTATTGAATATCTGCAATATCTTTGTGCATTTCTTTATTATATCTCCACTCGCATTTCGTGCCGAAAATAATCCGGATCACTCGACCTCGTAGTGTCATTGTTACTCTGGAGGATCATCTCTATAGGATACCAGAGGTAGTTCCAACTATTGTCCCACCTAAACAGTGCCACAAGGTAGTATTTCATATTACAAAATTCAGATTCTTCACAATCTGTTCAAAAGGTGAACAGAAGGACATTGCAACCACTATAGCCTTGGCCCTAGAACTTTCTATCCAACAGAAGCAGATTGCAAAAGAGAAAGAAGATATTGTTTCTTCACCTACGAGGGTGCCTACAAACTACCCAGTGAAGCCAAGATACAACAGGTTTGTTAAACATATTCAACCCTGCCAACAACAGGTTTGTGACAACTTTCAACAAGCCAAGTAGCGCAAGTTCTCTAGCAAGGCAAGCATCTCACCAAGATTCAGATTCAACAAACACTTTCCCCTCTCCCATGGAAAATCAACACAATGGAGACCATTGCTTCCTAAGGAGGGAGGATTGATCCAGGTGGATATCGGTGGCCACCCACCTATTCCAATTGGCTAAAAATATTCTTATGGAAATTTACTATTTTTAGCAGTTTTTCGGTTCCTAAACTTCCGGGGCCATTTTGAAGGCCTAAATGAAGTTTTTTCAGGATCGAGCACCTCAAAGTTAGCTGAAGACTCTCATAGAGCCCCCAAAATGAATCTCCTAGACGATACCTTTCGAACGAGCTATTGTGTGCCCCACATGAAGACCGTATGTCAATGTTACGCCCCTCAGAAGTTGATACACCAAATTACCCAAAACGGGGTCCACAAAACTGTTCGATTTTCATCTTCCGAGGTTAGGGTTTTGGATTTTCTTTATGTTAAAAAGGCCTTTAGAGCCTCATTGTAATCATCTTATTGTGAATGTGAGTAGCTATCACATCTCTTCTCATAGATAAGTTGCCACCATTCTAGCGAGTCTTTCACTCTGTATTTCTACAGGTTTTTACATTTTGCTCATTCATAGAAATTGTGTATTACTGTATCTATGTGTTTATGGTTGCATCTATGACATATTTCTATTATATTATTGGATATCTGAGATATCTCTGTACATTTCTTTATTACATGTTCGCTCTCATTTCGTGCCGAAAATAATCCGGATCAATTCATTAATGTGTAAGTACATTATAGGTAAGAGATCAAAATAAGTTTTGTTGGATCAACCAAACAAGCTATAGGATTGTTGTCCACCTCTATGAAATATAAGCAACCCAACCATATCTTGAATTTTCCCATTATTGTATTAGGAAATTGTGGCTTCATGCCAAAAGAATTTCTGAGTAGAACTCACTTAACCATTTTTATACAAGGATGTAGCTTACTCTATGTGCATGCCTATGTATATAGTAAATGAGTGGTGGATGAGACTACTTCAACCTTCCAAGATTATGCACATATATCATAAATTTGATGCCTGAATATACTTTGTAGCAGTCACCATAAATCAAATCTTCACTTTCAAATATTCAAGCTTGCATTATGGCCTAAATATATGAATGGCATGTATGCCAACATCATATAGTTCATATATGTAACTCCTTAGGCATGTTGGAAAATTTCTGGACAACGTGTTTATTACACTAATATAATCCAAAATCTTGCACATTCACCACTAATTCAGAGCATTGATGGACATAACAATGTTGGCTATGCATGAAACCCTTCAAACCATTTATGGGAATCAATACATATACACCAACAAAGAATCTAAAAGTGTAATAGGATGGCCAAGTGATTTATACTATCTAGGCATGAAATGCTCATTTCCCATTAAATACAAATTGTTGAGCACCCACAATATTCACAATCAATTATACGCATACATTCATTTACAAATCAAAGAGTGAAAATCTATGTAATGGTCTTAATAACTAGTAGGCAATCACTACCTCCTTCAAGTCTATTTCTCATTCAAGAGCACTATCCAACCAATTAAAAAATAAAAATAAAAAAATGTATAGGTATGAACTCTAAATTACATATTTCCTCCATTCACCAAGCCACACAAACTACTATTCAAGGATTCAAATTACGGGTAACCTAAATCTTTGACAAAGTAGCCCATGCATGCAAACATAATAACCTCATCAGGGCATGCAACCAATACTATCGAGAGCATAGTTTTTCCATAATTTTTTAAGTGAAACACAAAGTATCATGTTCATAAACCAAGCTACTCATAGTTGAATCAAAAGCAATAACCCATACCAAGAATTCATGCCCAAAAAACCAAAAAATTGATTAGGATTAATGAGCTACCAACATATTTTTCCGTGGCTAAATTGGCGTTTGCAAAGGTTGGTCAAGGACATACGAAGAGTGAGAAATTTGTGGGATTTTTTCCCAAGATTGGAAGACTATGAACTTCTTTGGGGTTTGACACAAGAATGGTCAATGCTAATGTGATAAGGAGGGGATAGGTTCAATATTAAAAGCTTAACAACTTCACAATTATATAGATAAACAAGTGTTGTGGCCAAGTGTAAATGCAGTGGAAAAATAACAATGGGTTGTAAATGACACATGTAAGCACAACCATGTCACAAGTATAAGGGTTAAGATGATAAGTACAAGTCACTATGAAAATATGGCTTTAATTTCACCCAAATTCAATCCCATGCAACAAACCAACGTTATCATATACAGATCAAACCATAGGTAAAAATACTACTTGAAGTCCAATTCTAGTGTTCGAAGTAATCCTTGAGACGAGTGCATCCTCCATGGCATGGTTGAGAACATCAATAATTTCATAGGTCCATAACTCTTCCTCAAGTAAGTGACAACTGAAATTGGAGGCTCATGTTATTTATGAGAGCTAGACTCATGTTATTTATGAGAGCTAGGCTCTCTTTCAATGCTTGTGAACTAAAGAAAGAGAGATAAACTTGATAAGACAACTTGAATCTTCACCCAAAAATATATATGTGTATGTTGTGCCCTAGGTTGACCTTGAGAGCATGTGAAATGTCCACAAAAGGAGCACAATTCCACCCTTAATAGATCCAAAGTGAAGTCTCAACAAAAGGTTGAATGAGCCAAGAATTAGGGTAATGGAATATATGAAAAGGAGGGAAATTTCCACCATTGGATCTACATGGAGAACCACAATCCTTTCATGCCAATCTATGCAAACAAATGACATTAACTCCAAATTCAAATACGGTGTATGGAAAATTATTGGAGCACATTTGTTTCCCACTATTAATTACCAAACCCTTTTGCAAACGCCAACTATCATATCCACATATTTTCCAACTGCTTGAACCACATCAAGAATAATTTCCAAGAACATGAAGTATGAAAACAAGTACTTTCCAAGTATGTAAAAAAACTCCCAAGTATTTTCAAAAGATATGAACCACATTCCAAAATTTCCAAATATATACTTTCCAAGTCTATAGTTAGCATGATTACCATTTTGTTCTAGTTTGAGGTGAGGCTAGGACTTGAGTTCAAATGTTTTATCCTCCATTAAGTGTAAGTGTTGAAATAGCTTATACCTTGAATACTTTAAGCATTGCAATGTAACTTTAAAATAGGCATTGGCACATTTTCTTGCACACTAACATTTGCATGTGTTTTTGCAAAGGTATCCATAACAACCTTAAATAATCAACACAGTCATGAGTAATTATAAATGAAGCATGCCATAAAATTATCAACATTAAAACATTTTAGCATAATCACTATACAAGACATACATAAACTGAAGCATGATCATTACACCTAAATAGATATAACTCAATGTCCTTATCATCCCATCACTTAAGTTCACATTAGGAGGTGGACCCTATAGTAGACAAAGGGAATGGAATTTCTACCTCTTTGGAGGAGCAAGAGATCGAGGATAAGACATCACTTTTTCATCTACATGAGTGGGAGGAACCAAAATCATAATATAAATCATCATGTCAATCATTCAAATCAATTGCAATTAGAAATTAAATAATAACTCAAATACATGAATATTCGATGGTTGTCCTCATATGATATTCGTTTAACACCGCTCCAATAGATATCCTTTTGTAGTTGTTCTACTAATTTAACCAACACTTAAAGAATAAAAAAAATAATAAAATAAATTAACAAACATTTTTATGACTAAATAATAATTAAAAATATTTGAGTGCATGAATACCTAGATGACCTCCTCTTGGTTTTAAGAATAATTTATTGGAGTAGTCTAATCTAGGAGAAAACCTCCCTCAATTTGACGGAGTAGCAACGAAGTCAACATTGACTTTGTTGTTTCTCTATTAGATCAAGGGATGTTTACTCCAAGATTATCCAAATCCTAATTCATTCTCTACTGAACATGGCCAACCACGTGAAGGTGGAAGCTCTTATGGTCCCCCCCCCCTCACATCACTCTCAATTCCCCAGTGCCCAATCTATCTACTAGACTAGTTGAAAGCAACACATTAAGATTCATGCATAGACACTAGCAAAATAATAAACTCATAAAGAAACATATGTGGTTTTTTGCATAAAGAAACATATAGAAATCATTCATCAATATATAAAATTCATTCATTAATCATAGACACAAAATACTTCATCTCTGTTACGAGGAAAATCTCTCTATGGTTAGGGGCAAACCACAACGGACGGAAATGACTGCAGAAATCAACTATATTCTCAAGTATGTTAAATAAACAAATATGCTAGCAAGATAAGATAAAAGGCCTATCTCATCCAGACGTTTGATGAAGTCCACCATTGAGAACTTGAACCAAAGCGATATACCTATAACTAGTCCTCAACAACCAAGCAAAGCAAGCACATGGTGATAATATATGATGTTAGCACATATATCTGAATGAGACATCCTTTGAACAATAACATGAGACATATGGAAGACTCCAACAACATAGACTCAATGATGAAACCATGAGATGCAAGAGGCATCAATCAAACTCTCCATAGGGATTGGAAGAGTAACCAGTTGGGGGAGAAAACTCTTTATAATGAGCTCAGCTTCCTAAGGCCATGCTAAACCCAAAATTATGATGACAAGTGGACTCACTAACTTTGTGCTCTATTCAAAGGTGTCATGACTACTGCCAATATAAGATAATACTCCTTTCTCGCCCGTATTTTTTTGTTTTTTCATAGTCAAATGAATGTTATGATACAGAGGAGGAAACAAGTGTCGCAAGTAAGAAAAACTAGTTCCACCAGTGGAACATACCTATGCTCAATGCAAGGAGGTGCATGCAGGAGATGGACACTCAAGGGAATGTTCCCTTCTGGGTATAGGGTGTCAAGTTTCAAAGGATATAAACGAGGCTCTACTTGGTTGAGGATGCAAAACTGCTGAAGCAAACGACTTATAACACAAAGCGAGAACCGGCTATAGGCTCAATACTGCAAGAAAGGGCATGAGATGCAATCACAACTTGATGCCAAAAAATGTCATTTTTCATAATCTTAGTCTACTTGGTGTGAAAAAAGGATAAACTTGTACCAAATAGACGTCCTTTCAAATCCAATTTATGAGTGTGAAAGAGACAAGTTCACTCGGCAATCTTTTCACTTTTTGAAAACGAGTCGGAAAAGAGCTTAAATCAAACTCATTTGGAAGTCCTCTAGGTATAGGGCAACATGTTTATGAGTGAGAAATGAGGCTCAACATAAAGTCATGTATTAGCTATAAGGGACTCCCGCTCCTACTAAAAAAATCTCTACATGGGCAGCGAATGGAGCAGAGGATCTAATTAGGGCACCCATGTTTGGTAAGTCTCTACCACTTGATAACGACACATTTTGTAGCAGACGAAAGGTTCTGTGTCACAACAAATGGGTTCATACCTAAGTCATATGAGTGACAGTTATAGGACAATGCAAATATGCATGATGGAATGGATACCTATCCTATATGTTGGGTAGCGAAAATACCTGCCTGTGGTTACGAATGATCAACATAACGCTGAAATCCGCAAGAATCCTTGGTGAAAACTACAAAAACCAACTCAATCCACTGCTATATTAGTCCATGAGGCGAAAAAACATTTCGAAACTATAGAAAGTGGGTAAAAACTTCTATAAATAGTAACAAAACTAAAATTTACTATGTCATTTTGACTTTTTACCCAAATAGTTAAAATTGGACAAAATTACCTCCGATCTTCAACTGGTGATTGCAGGAGCGTCGGGTGACGAAATCAAAGACCGTCTGGACCAAGTAATTCGTCTTCCTCTCCTATTCCTTTCTAGTGGATCACATTTTTAATTTAGGTTTCAAAATTTGAGTTAATTAAGGCACAAATTGATTATTTCGGTGTACGCGTGCTACCACTCATCGAGTCGCGTATATGCGACTATGTAAAATATAGACCGCGTGTACTCATTCCTATACGCGATTGCGAATGCTGCAGCCCGCGTACAAGTCTGTAACCAAGGTTTTTTATGGTTACTAACTCAAAAATTGATGTTTGTATGGTAGGATGGTGCTAGAATGGAGGGAAAGGGAACACGAGGAGGTAGATGCTGCTGTGGAAAGAGATTCCGGGGCCCAAATGGCCTTGAAAAGATGCGGGTTATACAAATTTTGGGCACTCAAAGGGATGAGGGCCTAGGTGAGATTTCTGGATTTGCTTGATGATTACTGGGATCATGACAGTGAGAGCTTCAACCTCGATGGGCAACCATTGAGGATTGAAGTCGAGGATATATACTTTTTGAATGGGTTATCCCATCGGAGTGAGGTGGTTAACCTCAAAGCCCGGGGAGATAGGAACGATATGAAGATAGAGGAGTACATAAAAGCTCACTGTGTAGCAGGGACCGAGAAGGTCGGGAGTCAACTCCCCATCCGAGCGATAAACAATCTCAGCCTCAAGCTTGTTGTCCTTGTTTTGACCAGGATCACAGGGTCGACCTCGTTGCACTAGGCATCAAGGTTGCTCATGTTCTATTCTATAGATTGCTTGAGACCCACAGTATACTATTGGTGCACCTCACTATTGGCTAATATGAAGAGCCAGTTGACAGAGTGCAAACACGGTGACAAGAGGAACTTCGGGTTTGCCTCTATCTTGTGTATCTTTTTCTTCTAGTGGGTTCCAAGTTTGGGACCTAAAGTGGAGATCGTTCCTAGAGGACATCACGATCCAGACATGGCATGATGGATTGAGGTAATGAGATGACAGGGGGGAGGTAGGGTGTCCACACCCTACAACGATGATTTCTTTTATTGGTGGAGGTGACAAGTCATTTCTCTAGATGACTACCCATATGCAGGGATTGACTTTAGAGAGGACCCTGACATGCCACTACCACTAGGGAATGCCTACGGGGACATAGGTATGTCACTGTTTTTAAATATTTCATTTTTTTGTATTTTTGTATAGTAAAACAAAAATATTTTTGGATGATGCTTAAGTACTAACTAGACACTTGTGTGACATAGATGTAGGTCTACGATGACTGAACATGTTTACATGACATCGTCGGAGGCACCAAGGAGATGAGGCGGTGGGAGGAGAAGCAAATAGAATCCTTCAAAACGTGCATGGCAACCTATCTTGTTTGACACATAGGATTCCAATGGTTCAGGTAGAGGATCTGCCGGAGGCCATGTAGCGGCAAGTGGTTGGTGTGCCTAGAGCTTGGGTGCGAGTCTTTCAGTGTCTTGCAAACACTGTAGTTTGTTATCATGACACACATTTGATGCCACAAGTGTAGATGTCATGGATCTTGTATTATCAATTGTATATGTGTTTTGAGGGTGTTGGCCCCAATTTTGTACTATAAACATCATATTTTTTGAAATATATATAAAACAGGGTTCATTGCCTTTATTTATATTATAATGTGTACATTGATGAGATGGTTTTCTTTGCTTTAGTTATGTGACAAATGCCAATCTAAAACGAAGTTAGCATAAGTATCGAATACATAATTAGAACTTCTAGGTATATGATGATAAGTAATAAAACCAAACTACTGTTCTAAAAGACTCACTCGTAGGAATTGTCAGAGTAAAGTAGGGTCACGCATGCGGTAATTGTCGTTCAACTGACATACTACTAACTGGGAATCCAGGCGAACCTCTAAAAATCAAGTACCATGTGAAATAACATCGTGCAAAAGTTCTATAACGATGCTATATTTAGATACATTATTCGTGGATGGCCCTAGGCATACACCACCTGAAGACACCAATAGACCCTCGGGCGAGTAAACCACACAAGCGGTGGAAGCCAAGTTCCATGTATGACAAATGGCTCCATCTGCAAATCCTAAGTAGATCGAAGACTTCGTTGACATCTACCAACTAAGGGAAAACTCGATAAGCAAGCTGAAGACAAAAAAGAAATGAAAAATATATATACACTAAATTACATTAGTATACAAAGAGTTACGCCCAAGCTTGGGGCTCAAGCGTAATATCTTTTGAAGTAGAGCCCATTCCTAGGCTTGGGCAACATATTTCCTTCATAATTTTCTAACTCATAGGCTCCTTTTTCTAAGACACATCGCACGATATAGGGACCATGCCACATGGGTTTGAACTTGCTTGCCCCCAGCGGTTCTTTGGCTTGATCATATAAAAGGACCAAGTCACCCTTAGCGTACAACCGAGGATAGACAGACTTATCGTACTAGACCTTGAGACATCTTTTATTTTCCTCGATAGCCGTAGAGGCGTCTCGACGTTGCTTGTCAAGACCCTCTAGGTATACAAGGTGTTGCTCAAGATCGGAAGTGTTAGGGAGGAGCGCGACTACCAATTTAAGAGAAGGGATTTCACATTCAATAGGTAATATCGACTCCATGATGTGTACTAACTGGAAAGGATAAAATTCGGTGGCAGTCTTGACCGAGGTTTGATATGCCCAGATTGTGGGATATAGCATAATATTCCAGTCAGATTTACTCTGGCTGACAATTTTTTGCAAAATGGTCTTAAGAGACTTTTTGACGACGTCTACCTGTCCATTTGCCCGTGGGTAGTAAGGGGAAGAATGACCATGCTTAAACCACAGCTTGGATGCTAGCGCTTCCATCACTTTATTCTGAAAGTGACTGCCATGATCAGTGACAATCTCACTCGGGATACCAAATCTGGCGATAATTTGATTGAATACGAATAAGGTGACAATCTTGCAATCGGATTTAACTGTAGGCATGGATTCAACTCACTTAGTAAAGTAGTATACGACCACGATAATGTGTTGATTCCCCCCAGCTGAAGTTGGGTTGAAATCCATGAAGTCCACCCCCCACTTGGTGAAGGGACCGACGATAATGACTAGGCGAAGAGGGGTTGGATGCGAGCGCATTTTTTGAGTGAACACTTGGTAGGGGTGACATTTCTTAACTGCTTCAACACAATCTTTAAAGATAGATGGCTAGAAATAATCGACTCACAAAATGTTCTGGGATGTCGCAAGCCCGGATAGATGACCACCACAAGCACCACTGTGGTAATTGTTTAGAACTGAATCGACTTCTTCATGAGTTAAACAACGATGCATGATATTGTCTATTCCTCGGTGGTACAAAGCGTCATCGACAATAGTGTAATTCTTGGCTTGGTATCGTACACGCCGCTGGTCATCTCGTGAAAGATGCTAAGGGAACTTCAAAGTTTGAAGATAGAGAACAATGTCTCCATAATAGGGGTTGGACGATGAGACAAGGAAAATGTGTTCATCTGCAAATGAATCAACATGGATAACATCCTCATCCAATCGCAGGAAGTCAGATATTAACTTCGCAAAGACTGGTGATTTCTTGGATTTCGCAGAAGAGAAATTGAGATCAAATTCTTGTAAAATGACAATCCATTTATTATATTTTTGATCTAGGTGGATATCGGTGGCCACCCACCTTTTCCAACTCGCTCAAAACAATTTTTTGGCAATTTTGGAAATTTACTATTTTTAGCAGTTTTTACTTCTGGGGCCATTTTGAGGACCTAAATGAAGGTTTTTTGGGATCGAGCTTCTCAATGATAGTTTAAGGCTTGATTGAGCACCCTAAATTAATATCCTCGATGATACTTTTCCAACGAGCTATCGTGCACCCCAAATAGAGATCGTATGCCAAAGTTACGCCCCCGTGAAGTTGATACACCAAACTACCCAAAACGGGGTCCACAAAACTGTTGGATTTTCATCTTTCGGGGTTAGGGTTTTGGATTTTATTTATGATAAAAAGGCCTTTATAGCCTCATTGTAAAATCATCTTCTCACGAATGCGAGTAGCCGTCACATCTCTTGTCAGAGATAAGCTGCCACCATTCCAGCGAGTCTTTCGCTCTGTATTTTACAGTGTTTGTACATTTTCGCTCATTAATAGAAAATTGTGTATTATTGTATATCTGTGTTTATGGTTGCATCTCTAATACATTTATGTTATAATATTGGATATCCGAGATATCTTTGTACATTTATTTATTATATCTCCGCTCTCATTTCGTGTCGAAAATAATTCTGATCAGTGGTATCAGAGCGGACTACTCTTGATCATTTTTTCCAATGCATGTCCCCGACGAGGTCTGAGTATAGCAAGTTAGGTATCGAGATTGTCTCTCTTGAAGACAATCGCTCTCGCACGCCCAAGAAATCCTCCATGGTGGAAGAAAATAAAAATGACGGAGCAGACGATTCTATCAATTTGTTGCTTGAGTAAGCTCTCATGTGACAGAGGGACGAAATGATGGAGATTTTTTCCCACATCCTTCAATGCCTATCGATATTAACATGCGCATCTTCATCAAAAATTGACTTTGGAAGCACCTCTCCTTTCAAGGTACAGGTTGATTTTTATATTCCTGTATTTGAAGGTTAGATAGATGTAGATTCCCTAAACAAGTGGTTAAATATGTTAGAAGGTTATTTCTTTGTTCATAATTTTTCCGACAGGGAAAAGATCACCTTCGTACTTCTTAAAGCTCTCCCCCATGTCAAACATTGGCAGGAACCTTAGTGGGAGAAAAGTTCCACAGAGGAGTCTGGAATATATGGGGCCGAGCCCACTTGGAATTTTTTTGTGGATGCGTTAAAGGAACAATATTACCTTGTTGGCAACTATGAGGACCAGTACATGAGATGGACCACACTGTGGCAAGAGAGGGGCCAAGCAGTTCCAGATTTCACCAATACCTTCCATACCTTGTGCACCAAGCTGGGTATCAAAGACTCCGAATGAAATTTGGTTCTGAAATACCGTGGGGCTCTAGAGAGATACATCCAAACCAAAATGGATTTTCTAAATATCTCATCACTCAATGCTTCTTATCGATATGTTGTTAAAATCGAGCATAAATTTAAGCACCAGAAAAAATGAGAGTTTGGGTCTGCAAATCTGCAACAACCAAAGTATGATAAAGAAGGCCCTAACAAACAGTCTCCCAAAAACCAGTCCAAGCCACATGAAAAGAAGGGTCACGGGAAGACAAAGAAGGACACCGAAAAATGGTGCGATTTCCACAAAAGCCCATGGCACAACACCGATGAATGTCGCTCAAAATAGTCATTGGTGGCCGACATCAAAGACAAGGAGCTGAAACCTGATTCAAAATCTCATTATGAAAATACTGGTAAAAGACAGATCATAAATGCAAACCCCACTACCATTGTCGCGACCGCAACAATTCAACCAGAAGAACCAACAGATCCCGAAGAGGGGGAGCCCCTTTTTCATTCACATATGTAGGTGAAGGGGACCCCGTTGCATTTTATTGTTGATAGCAGAAGCTAGAAGAACCTCATCTCAGCAGAGGTCACCAAACATTTGGTATTGTCGACAACACCACATCCACAACCATACAACATCGGGTGGCTTTGCCAGGGACGAGATCTCCGTGTCAACCAACAATGCTGATTGTCATATGACATCCAGCCATTCAAGGATGAGGTATTATGTTATGTTTCTTCACTGGACGTCTGTGATGTTATCTTGGGCGAACCATATATGTGGAAGTGCATTTTGTTTATGAGTCTCGACCCCGTAGTATCATTGTTTCTCTTGGGGGTCATCTCTACAGAATACCAGAGGTAGTTCCAAATGTTGTTCCACATAAACAATGCTGCAATGTAGTATCTCATACTACAAATTTCAACTACTTCACAATCTGTTCAAAAGGTGAACAGAAGGACACTGCAACCACTACAACCTCGGCCCAAGCACCTTCTATCCAACAAAAGCAGGTCAACAAGATTGCAACAAAGTGTAAATATTCCTTTGGCACACAGGAATATCATGTATCCAGACTGGTTAAAAAGGTCCAACCCTTCCAACCACAGGTTCGTGACAACCTTCAACAAGCTAAGCAACATAACTTCTCCAACAAGGCAAACATCTCATTAAGATTCAGATTCAACAAACGATTTTCCTTCTCCCCTGGGCACTCAACGCAATCGATACCATTTCTTTCTAATGGGGGAGGATTTATCCAAGTGGATATCAGTGGTGACCCACCTTTTCCAACTTGCTCAAAACAGTTTTCTGGCAATTTACTATTTTTAGCAGTTTTTACTTCTAGGGCCATTTTGAGGGCCCAAATGAAGGTTTTTTGGGATTGAGCTTCTTAATGATATCCAAAGGCACTATTGAGCACTCTAAATTAATATCCTCGACAATACCTTTCCAACGAGCTATCGTGCGCCCCAAACAGAGATTGTATGACAAAGTTACGCCCCCGAGAAGTTGACACACCAAACTACCCAAAATGGGGTCCACAAAACTATTGGCTTTTCATCTTCTAGTGTTAGGGTTTTGGATTTTATTTATGATAAAAAGGCCTTTGGAGCCTCATTGTAAAATCATCTTATCACGGATGCGAGTAGCCGTCACATCTCTTCTTAGAGATAAGCTGCCACCATTCTAGTGAGTCTTTCACTTTGTATTTTACAGTCTTTGTACATTTTCGCTCATTAATAGAAAATTGTGTATTATTGTATATATGTGTTTATGGTCGTGTCTCTGATACATTTTTGTTATAATGATTGATATTTGAGATATCTTTGTAAATTTATTTATTATATCTCCATTCTCATTTTGTCCAAAAATGATCCAGATCAATTTTCCTCCTATGATACGCCTGGTAAGGATGTATTGAAATGGATTGACATCGACAACCACAATAGTCTTGCAAAGAAATATATAATGGCGTGAACATTGGAATGCGTGAACGACAACCAAATCTATCTTTTCAATGTGACAATAATTTATCTCAAGACCGACTAAGTTTCGACTAAGATAGTAGATGACGTGCTCACAGAGCTCATCATCCTCCTGAACCAAAACCATACTAATTGTCTCTTCGGAAGCGGTGACATAAAGCAAGTAATACCTACTGCAGTCAAGAGACTTCAACAGAGGCATCGATACCAAGGATTTCTTCAAGGTATCGAAGGACTCCAGGGCTCGCTCATCCCAGATAAAAGGGGTGTCCTTCTTCAAAAGATACATGAAACCCTTAGTGATATTGGCATAGTTTACTATAAACTAACGTAAAAAGTTAGGTTTCCCCTATAAACCTTGAAGTTGTTGAATAGTGCGTGGGGGAAGCAATCGAAGTATTTCCTCAACCTTTAACAAATCTACCATGATCTCGGTATCAGAGACTAAAAATACCAAAAGACGTACATACCTAACACAAAAGATGAACTTATGAGGGTTCAACTAGATTCTATAATAATGACATCTTTCAAAAACTAGCCGAAGGTGCTTAGAGTGATCCACTCTCTTACGAGAGTGAGCAGCAAGATCGTCAAGATAAGATTCAACTATATTCTTAAGATCATGGAATGCAAAGTTCATAGCACATTAGAAGGTTGCTTCGACATTTTTAAGGCCGAAAGACATATTCCGCTATGCGAAATTACCCCAAGGAAAAACAAATTCCGTTTTGTGTTGATCATCGAGTTTAGTTTGAATTTGGTTACACGTTGAAAATCCATCCATGAAAGAAAACACTTCGCTTCCTGCACACTCGTTGAGAATCTGATCGATGAAAGATGTCGGGAAGTTGTCCTTAGGACATGACTTGTTTAGGTCACAAAATTCCATGCATACACGGATGGTTCCTTGTTTCTTATTCACAAGAACGAGATTGGATACCCATTCACTCAAGGGAACCGGGTAGATAAATCCATCATTAAGTAGTTTATCTACCTCTGCCTTATTAACAATGGCATTCCTAGGGTTGACAACTCTAAGACTTTGTCGAATAGGCTTAGCATCCATATAAGTTCTAATCTCATGCTCGACCTTAAGAGGGTCGATTCCTGGCATCTCTTCATATGACCAAGCAAATACATCTCTAAATTCCTTTAAGAGTTCAGTGTAGATCATGATTTCTTCTGGCGAACAATCCGCATTGATATGTACATTTTCAAACTTGCTAGGGGTATGAGAGATATCAATCGTGACGGTAGGAGAGATAATCACCATATTTCCTTCGACATAAATGTCGTGCGTATCAAGTGGAACTACATCGTGACCAACTATCTCACTCAAAGTATATCGAAAGTAATCTTGTTCGATTCTGGCAAGCTCTGGGAGAAAATAAGAGCGATGATGCATATTATCCCAAGGTTTGTCAGAACCATTCATGGCTTCAATGATAGCTTCGTCCAAGGGCATGTTGGCCCTTGACCAAGTTGGAGGATCCTTGGTCATGTTTGACCTACTTTTGGGACTTCGACAGGCTGTTGAATACAGAGCACAAGTCGAAGCAGAGATCACGAGATCTCAGCCCCCTTTTAGGGATTTTTGGGTTTTGGGCTTATGTAATGGGAATGGGGATATCGGCCCATGGTTTTAGCCATGTTTAGGCCCATTTTGTAATGTATAAATAGAAAGCTAGGCGATGTAGGAAGTGGTTAGTTTGATCTATGTGATCGAAGGAGGGACAAGTATGTGATGCTAAGTGCTAAGTGCAAGTGGTAACTGTAATTGCTTTGTGCATACTGTGTGAGGCTTGCAGCGCTAAGTGCAAGTGATTGTAAGAGACCATGGAAGGCTTTGTGCTGTAACTCAGGGAAAGAGGATCTAGCGAGGGGTGCATATCTCTTGTCCTCTATGGAGTAAGATCTCAAGGATCTATGCATGTAGCTGGTTGACCTAAGATAATAAAAGAGAAGAAGAGTTGGTGGACGTAGCCCCAGGGTGGGGGTGTACCACGTATATCCCGCATTGTGGTTTCTATGTGCTTTATGGTTGTTCTATTGTCTACGTGATTGAATGCTTAGTGCACTGATGTATGCTTAGAAGGATATAATATGGTAGCTTAGTGCTGAATAACATGAATAAATGCTAGATCAGATCTATGTTTGTATGATTAGTACTTGAATCTATTGAATCTGTATAAATACTGCGCTGATCCGTTGTTAGGGTTTAGCTGTGTTGTAAACTAAGGCTAAATATTAACGAATTGTAATTGCTAAGTGCTATGTTAAAGTGTTACAATCACAGATCTGTGTCTCAGCTAAGGTTGCAGACACTGGAGTCCTGCAACCACCCCTGCCTCTATTGTTAGCCTATGGCTTACCTTTACCAATCACTAAGTCTAAATTGTCACCTATATTTGTATTATTCATTTAGGATATTAGTAATATATCCTCAAGTGATGACTAATGATTTAGTTAAGATTGCCTAGCCTAGTCATCATGCATGATTTTAGGATCTAGAGCAAATCTCTCTATGAGGTGGCATCACCCATTGTACTATAAATATGTAACATTGGAGTGAATACATTTGAGTGTTGGCTAGTGAGCCTTTTCTGCCATGTTGTTGTTATTATTTGTTTTATCAATTGGTGTCTATATTTTATCAATTGGTATTAGAGCCATGGTGAAAAGAAGATGAAAATATTAGATCTCTTATAGTTCTTAAGGGCCTGATAAGTGTTTCGATTCATGGAATGTGAGGTATTGTAGCACCTCATGGTAATGATTGATGAGAGTGTGGCTTACAGTGAAACGAAAACTGATATACAGTGTGAGGCAAAGACAAAAACAATCTGTCAAAGGAATCAGATTTGCATATCAGTCAAAGGCATCAGTTGGAACACAACCAAATTCAATTCAACTCAACCAGATTCATTCTTCTCAACAAGAAGCTAGCGCCCACTCTGTGGCTTTTTCTTGATTGAATCACATTTAGATTATCTCAAAAGTGAACATGCAACAAAGCAAAGGAGCACATGCATCCAAATATGTTCTATTGTGGATTTGAACTGCAATGAGCAATGATTGCACTATGCCATGAGATGAAGAAAATTAGTTTTCAACGCCACCAGTGGAGGATTATTTCTTGGTAATTTCTTTTCTCATTCTCATTCTATTTCATTTTGTCTTCAAACTCTTGGTTTATTAAATCATCCTGGAGTTGATCCTTCATCCTTTAAGTGATATGATCAAATTTGAGCGATCTTATTAGTCGTTACCTAATTTATCGCCTCGTGGACTAATTGTTGTGGAAAAAATGACTTCTGAGAAAATAGATCCCATGCTTTTCTTGATAGCAGAGATATCTCAACCTCCTTTGAACACAGTTGACCCAAAACCACAATCTCCATGCAGTTAATTTGCAAGGAACCGCCATTTTTATGCAGTGGACATCAAACCCTCCTATCCATTGTACTCTAAGGACATCGATCTGTAATAATTTTTGTAATGAAAAAAAAAGAGGAATGCTCTGCCAAAGTTTGTGCGTGATCTAGCGTCAACAGAAACTCATATCTAGCACCAGATCACGAGGTCGTTGAAGATCAAATCATGTGGATGTCATCTTTATTGAAGACTGTGTGATCAATGCACTAAGGACTGATACTCTTTGAGTGAAGCAAATCTCTTTTGCTTGACTAGGTGATTTACCAAGGAAGACGACTATGTGAAGAACACATGGAATCGCCTTGATATTTTGAGCCTTGTTGTTGTGTAATGGGTATTCACGGGTTATACCGTTGATCTGGTTGAGAATGTATTGGGTAAATCATTGATACCAATGATAGCCTTCAAGAAGTCGTTGATGTAACGATGGGCTTGTTTGTCAACCAATAGATTCGATCTTTTAGATCCGAGCTGAATCAAATAGATAGATTGCTGGGTTGAATGCCATAAGTCAATGCAAAGTCATGTGTGGCATGGTTTATCCATCCAAAAAAATAAATGCAGAGATCTATCCAAAGAAATTGACCTTTCTAACTGATTTGCAGTCACTGAATTCGTTAGACACCGTGAGTACAAGAGAGAGAATTCCTGCATAAGTGTTTTCAACAACTACTTCCAAGATCTTTCTAAAATGCATGATCGATGAATTTCCAACAAAAAATCCCAAATGAGGAACAACTGCATTCCAGGATACTAGCAACCAAAAATTGCAATCTCTACGTGATTTGAAATTTACGATCTAGTATTCACCTCCAAATCTCCACGTTTTTCTCTCGAGCATTCTACATATCAACGCTGTGTGACCTCCATATCTCAACGATTTCGTCAACAACTAAATGGTGATTTTATCATGATTTGCTCCAAATTTTGCTCATGTGCTATCAAGTCAATGAATCCGCATGGTATGTACCGATTGGTTTCAAGTTTGAATTGCTGCTTTAAAACTCTTTATTTTCATGAATTATAAAACTATGCCATGCATATAAAACAAACAAACACACATTTTAAGGGAAACATATTTTTCTTTAAAAACTTTTGGAGAAAGATTGATATAGGAAAAGTATATGGAGTAGATTAGGAAGTTTTAGTTTTAAAAACTTTAACATGAAGTATATCACTTTATATCATATGGTTTAAAACGTTAACATAAAGTACTACTTTATGTAATGTATTTTTATGTGATTAAATGATAAGGAGATTTTGAAAATCTATATATTGAAGTGATATGAGACTAAAATAGAATTGATAAGTGGATTCAATTGAACATTAAAATAATGTTTTTTAGGGGGGCAATTTTATATGAGAAGAAATTTGTTTATCAAATTTGGAAGTTTCACTTCTAATTGTGAAGATAAGAGGGACGGTTTGTATAAATTAGCCAATTTTGTAATCTTGATATCAAGAAGTTGGGAAGAGTCCAGTACAATACTCTCTCATACTTTTTTTCGATGTGACTATAAGAGGGTCAAGGCCAAGCCCTGATAGTTCGTCTTCTTTTTCCAGTGCATTGTGTAGTGTGGTTGGTGGCTATTTTCTTGAATGCTTGGATGTTTAATGTCTAGTTTTGACATAAACACAATTGTAACACATTACACATGGAGTACACAACAAGTTAAGGAAATTCAATCAAATCATATCAGTCAATACAATCAAATTAATCAAAGGGGCATTTCAAGTCGTTGCAACATTGGACACATCAAGATCATAATCAAGGACTCAAAGCATCAACAAAAAAAAATTAAAATTTTAAGATCAATTCAACTTTGGAATAAGCAATATTTGTAGCTTACAAATAGTCCTTTTGTAAGTTTACTTGTCATTTTAAATCAAGTGAAGTTGAATTTGTAATTGGGTGCATTCTCGGTTGAACTCGACACCCAAGAGTCATTGTCATTTTGAGTCGAAATTGACAAGGTTGAGTAGTTTAAACTCAATCAATCATTGTAAAATCACAAGTTTGGGTGCATTTTCAGTAGTATTCGACACCCTCAAATTCCTGGAAGCAAGTTCAAGCGAGCGTGAATAGAAAGCGAGCGTGAAGTATAAGCGAGCGTGAAGTTCAAGTGAGCGATTCAAGTGAGTGAGTTGTAGATAAGCCTTCTTCTGTCGAGTCAAATTGTAATAAGGATCCACCTGCACAAGGAGACCTATTTTAGTGTTTTTGAAATGGCTTGAAGTCTCGAATTATTAGAGTTACTGAACACTCTAATAAACACCACTGAAGATAACACTGTGATATTGAACAAAGCAACTCTTCAATCAGTGCTAACTTGTTTGCAAGTGATGCAAGCTAAAGTTAGACTTCTTCAATCTCTATCCCAACTATTGAATGATGAGTTGACTAATCTAAAAAATAAACAACGAGTGAAGTGTTTTGAACTAGCTTTTGTTCAGCATAATCCTCTCTATAATGATGATGAAGATGATGTTTTTGATCAACAATTAGTGAAGGAGAAACTCAGTAATACAACTCCAGATGCAGACGAAGATGAATCTGTTCATGAACCTACGTTTAAAGAGTTTTCTTTTGACTTTAGTGAAGAAAACATTTCAATGCTGCAACAACATGCAGTAAATCCACTTCCACGGATTTCAAAGAAACAGGTTCAAAATACTCTTTCCAAGCCCATCATCAAACCTTGGGAAGAAATCATCTACAACAAGAATAAAACAAGACTTGGATATGACAAGGAAGTTACCTTTCATATTCCCGATTATTCCAAACCAATCAAGTTCCATAGTGTTGGATTCCTTCAAGAAGCTTCAACTTCACCTGTTCAAGTTCAACATCAGAATGATAAGTGCCAACATTGTAATCGAGTTGGTCACAAGGAGAATCAGTGTTTTTATATCTATCCTTGCCAGCATTGTGGTAAGCATAACCATTGTTCAGAGAGAAGTTCAACACTGAAGAAACCTGCAAGATTGAAGATTCACTATGAGTGGATTGATCCTTGGCAATGGTCATCAACAACCAAGCTATTATATAAGTCTTACTGTAGAATTCAATCTCGAGTAAAGACCAATCTTGTAGCACATAAAATTTTTGTACCTCACATAAGTGGTCCCCTTATGATGTAGCTTTCGAGCATGGCCCTCACGGTATGAGATAACATGTGGTTTTTTCTGCATGCCCACTTTGTGTTGTACTCAAATGGAACAAGTATGGTACTCTATTGAGCATAGAAGGGGGGAGTACAATGATGAAACTCTCATGCACCTTAAGGGGGGAGTTCAAAATTCCAGTGACGATGGTTCATGAAACCACTTGTGGTCTCTCCTTTCAGTTGAAAAAGGGGGGAATTGATGATGGAATTGAAGATGGTTGTCAGACAAAAAGTTTCAGCAACAACAAACATCAAGTATGCTAGATGGGCATGAAATTTTCCAAATGGGCAACTGTGGTCTGTAGATGAAAAACTTTGGCAGAATTATGGTTCAATAAGTTTAAGTTGAATCATACGTAATTTGGATGCCAAATTTTGATTTTGAGAGCAATGATGTGGACGTTTGGTTCAGATAGATGGTCATTCGACCTAGCAGAGGACAAGAGGATCCTTCTACATTGCATCTTGGCATTTGATTGAGTTGTTAGGAATTTTCAGGGATGTGTCAGACTAGAAGCTGATTCACTTCTCTTGGTTCGCTCTCATTAGATTGGAGTTTACATTAAGTGAACAAATTGCATGCATCCTGGCTCACATGATTACATAGTGAGATTTTCCAGAGATGGAAAAATTTGGCAAGATTATGGTTCAATGACTTGCAATTGAATCATACACATAATACATTGGGATGTTGTTGGACACCTAAAAGTGTCTCAATTGGTTAGTGGTTATCCAAAAACCATCAGATACATGGTATCAATTGGTCAGTGGTTATCCCAAACCACAGATTCAGACAGAACTTTCAGTGATACATTGATAGTAGAGTAGTGATACTACTTGTTCACCAATTAGCAGAAGACATCATATTCTTCTAGATAAAATACTTGGCAAAATGATCAAATTGTCAAGCAATCAGGGAATGTTTAGATATTACAGTTGTTCACTTCCATATCTCAGCTCTCTTCCAGTTCATTTCAAATGAACAAGTTCAACATCCATATTGGTGATTTTTCAGGCAGTTCTTCATTGAGGCTCAACTGAGGAGTTTCAGTATGAAGACTTGGAATTGATACCAGTTTATGCTTTGTTGTTGGTATTATCGATCGAACTTGTGATTGAGGGGGGGATTGTTAGTCTATGGCTTACCTTTACCAATCACTAAGTCTAAATTTTCACCTATATTTGTATTATTCATTTAGGATATTAGTAATATATCCTCAAGTGATGACTAATGATTTAGTTAAGATTTCCTAGCCTAGTCATCATGCATGATTTTAGGATCTAGAGAAAATCTCTCTATGAGGTGGCATCACCAATTGTACTATAAATATGTAACATTGGAGTGAATACATTTGAGTGTTGGCTTGTGAGCCTTTTCCRCCATGTTGTTGTTGTTATTTGTTTTATCAATTGGTGTCTATATTTTATCAATCTCGGGTGAGACTTCATTTGCTTCGCAGGTGTTGCCGAAAGGGCCGGTAGTTAGGGTTTTGTTGGTGCACTGTTGTAGCGTTGAACCCTGGGTTTGCCCCTGTGCTGACAAATGGTTCTGTTCTCGGGAACTGAAACTGTGATTGCTGGGAACTGAGGTAAAGAAAAAGAGAAAGGCCCTATGCGTAGATCTACTGTTGAAGTGCGCAATATCCGACCTGAAACTGTGATTACTAGGAACTGAAGGAAAGAAAGAAAGCTCTGTGAGTATATCTGTTTCCTTAGTGCACAATATTCTACTTTACCTGTAAATATTTGTGCTAAGAAGAGAAGTCAGATTCGAAGAAAAGAGGTAAGATCTCAAAGCTTTGTGCCGTGATAAAGGGAAGAATATTGAAAAGTTTTAGATCTGGAAGCTATAAAGTTAAGAATAGTGAAAATTTTTAGATCTGGAAGCTTTGTGCTCTGCTGAAAGTAAGATTAGTGGAAATTTTTGTTTCAAGAGTATGGATCTTGGTATGTTTGATAAATTTTATCCTAGTCTGAAAAGGTTTGATATTAGTAGATCTTATATAAATAATGAAAGATATGTTATTCCTATGCATAGAAATAATGTTTGGACTAATAAATGGATGTAGGATCCTAGAAATATTTTTTTGCAGGTTAGGTACTATGATCCTAGTGCACAGTACAAGAAAGGCTGGGGATCGTTTAAGAAAAAAAGAGGATTAACCCTTTGTTACAGTTGCAGAAGACGTGGACATCTTGCTAAGGAATTCCCTGGAAGAAGACCTAGTTGTCTTTGTTGTAAAGCTATGGACCATGAAGTTTTAGATTTCCCTAGAATGATTGCTAAGTTTGAAAGAATGAATATGAGACAAGAAAACTTGAGGAAGGTCATGAAACTGAGACCATGGCAGAACCCCAGACATAATCAAAGACTGTACTACTGCAAATGAAAGAAACCCTAAATGATCACAGAGATATTCAAAGAAAAAGAATGCATAGAAGCAAGAATAAGAGACTTCGACATAGACTGTGTTTTGGATGAGGAAACACATGTAAATATCGTGATAGAAAGAACTTGGGAAGCTTTAGGAAATCCTGATATGACTCCTTCATTGGGAGGAATAGGACTATTCAAGGGAAAGTTGATAACCCTATGTGGAAGACTCACCCAGGTATATATGAGTGCTCATGGAGCTTCGACAGAGGAATATTTTGAGGTTGTTAGATTCATTGAGAACAACGCTCCATTACTATGTTATTAGGAAAAATCTTGATCGAGAAAACCAGACTAGAAGAAAAGAAGAGGAGGCCCTAGAACATAAAAGGCAAGAATTAAAAGATTTCATGACTAGGAGGTTAGCACACTTGATTGCAGAACAAGTGAACAGATTGAAGCTACTTAGAACCAAAAACTCGGATCACGAAGTTGAAAGAACACAAGAAGATTCACAGACGAGTAGAACACCTACCCCAGATAAAGAAGACATATTACTCTCTAATCCTATAAAATAATCTCAACAACACGAAGCTGCTATGCCAAAAGAAGACAAGAATCAAAATGGAAAGAGGAATATCGAGACGAAGATCACCAGAAAGAAGGCTAGAAAACTCAACAAGAAGAGAGCAAAGATCGAAAAGTTACAGAAGGACCCAGAGGGAACTTTGTGGAAAGAATATTTGAAAAATTGGAACTTCATCGGGATATCAGAACAACTCCCCATGACACTTCGCCATGACAAAGCGATATGACCGATGAAAGCATTATAATCATTGGACCGACGTTCCAGAACAATTAGAACAACAATTATGACTAGAAAGCTTGCCATCGGACCGTTGGGACCGTGCTGCAACGGACATAACCGCATTGATGGAAAAATTCTTATCCGTTGGAGAGATCCGTTACATCGTGTCTACTTAGTCCATTGACTATTGCACCGAGAACACTTTTGTGAATTGTATCAGAGTTAACAAGAGAACCCATTTCTACCACACTATGCTTAGTAAGATTGACACTGATTCTATTGCTTTGAGCACTCATCCATCCACCTGAGTTTTTCGATCGAGAGCGTGCATGTCAGACGAGCTCAACACTGTGGAGAAGTCAGCCGAGGAAGTTTTAATTGATCTGATGGCCGAGAGAGTGATGTCCACAGGATTTCAAGCTTCATCGATGTAAGGAGTGCAAGCCTCTTTGTCGACTACTCACAGATTCAGACCATCCCGACCGATAGTAGAGAAGAGAACCAAGCATAGATATGATCTAACAAATGTGAAGTTAATCTCGACCATCTTACTCGACTACATCCTGCCTCTGGCCGGTGCAATGAGTCATGACAATGTCCTGAGGGACTTTGATTACACCATGGTTACTGTGTACCTCTCGAAGGGGATACATTTAGTCAAGACACAATAAGATAAGATCACGACGTTGAAGTTCAATGACTTCAACCTAGGTGACTGCAAGAATTACAACATGCTTGCTCCTTACAAGTATCTGACCAGGACAAAGGGGAACAACTGGAAAATAATTCCCCAGCCATGGAATATGAACCTCACGTAGTCCACCCTCTTGAATGTGATGAAGATCCCACACTTTGGAAGGCACTAGGAGGTTAACGCGTGTGTTAAGCTCCTTCTCTCATGTTACCATGGTGGTTATCTATGGCTAGATAGACGCATCATAGTCGATTCGATTATGATCCATAGGATCACTGGGTTGAGCATGTAAGGACTCGACCCGCAAGACTTCTACCCAGGGAAGGCTTCTGACTGTGCCCTAGCACAGAGAATTAAGGACACTTATGACGATGTAGAAAAGGGAATGTGAGGCTACAAGGTAGCTTCCATCTAGAATGGTGCAGTGCGCCTGTCCTTCCAGCTGATCGTAGGGAAGCTAGTAAAAAATAGCCGACCTACACAAGTCACAGGATTTGTTGTTGACCTAGCTGAGAAATCTGTAGAAGGACTCCAGATGAACTGGGCAAAGTACTTGGTCAACCAGCTGGAATTAGAGTGCCACGAAGCTCAGGGTCAGGGCTATGAGTTCCACTTTAACTGTCTCCTGATCCTCATCATATTTACCACTTGGGAAATGCCAGAAGGTGCGATCTTCCCAGACATTGAGCCATTTGAGCCACTCACTACGAATTTCACCACGCTTTGGTACTCGAGTTACATGGGAAAACAGTGGCATTCGAACACTATCTTTCATACCTATTATCTCCAGCTGAAGAGGGCTATTGAAGATATCTCTCGCATGACGTCAAACACCCTGCATTGGTTTCGACCCCTCATTTAGTTCCACGTAGATTGAGACTTCACTTATATCACTGCGGATGCAGATGAGCACAAAGAAGAGCTTCAATTGTACTACAAGATCACAAAGGAGGACCTTGAAGAGATCACCAAAGACTGGTCTACAGAACTCCTCATCCTCGCAGACCCCTCAGAAATGTCAGACCCTGAACTAATCGACATCCCTAAGACCACTCATGAAGCAAAGGATCTTCCTGGACCTAGCAGAAGGAAGAAGACTGAGGAGGTCCAAAACTGGAGCAGCACATCAGAAGGAACTGATTCAGTATCACCTGGATGAGGGGTTGATGACGAAGTAGAAGAGACAAAGAGAAAAGAAGACCAAAAGAAGCAAGGCGAAGTAACACCACTTAGGGACCCCTCTAATGAGGCTGATCCCTTGAAGAAAAGGAAGGTTTCTCGCACGAAACCCACTTCCTGAAAGAAATCCAGAGCAACCTTGACTAAGATGCAAACTATGCTCACTATAGATGACTTTGACTTTATCATCACAGCTGTAGCAAATGCCTCGTAGGACATCTTGCATAAACATGAAGCCAGAGGGGTACAATAGGCCCATCAATCCAACCGCGCAGTATCGACTATGCCCCCACCATCAGAAGAACCTCAGTTGGGAGATGAGTCTGCCCAACTCCGCAGAGTAGCTGATGCGACCGAAGCTCACCTTTGTTCCGCATAGGAAGAAACTGAAAAGGCCACATAGGCCCTAAAGCAAGTACAAAAAGTAGTCATAGAGCAATGCCAAGTTGCACAGTAAGATAAGGCTACCCTCCAAACTAAGTTTGAAGAAGAGAAAGCATAGATCCAATAAGAGAAAAAGCAGTTGCTCGCAGTGCAGGTGGGAGTAAAAGAAGAAGTCAACATAGCACATCACTTTGTGGCAGGTGTTAGCACTAGGAATCACCTTCAGATTGCATGGAAGGCAAGCCCAATACCCATCAGATTATATGTGAATGTAAAAGAGTTATGAAGGGTCAAATGGATAAGACTCAAAATGATAATGTTCCAACTCATAAATCAGGGCTAGCATGCACGAGCAATCAAGGTCTTGGCTAAATTCAATTAGTAATTAGGAGTAAGTATGAACAGAGGGACGACTTCAGTGAGAGGAATGTAGGGGTTGTTGTAAACATCAGATTTGCAAACAACCTAAGGAAGAAAGACTCTTAACGCAAGATCTTCTTGAGTTCAGAACTTAAAGACACTAAAGAAACGTCATGATAATATAATAATCAAACATACATCATAATATCACAACAACCATTCATGTGAATCATTCAAAGCATGAACACTTTAGCATCAGAAGCAAATAAGATGGAAAGAGAAGTTGATTTCTATTAACCAAGATGTCTCAAATCCAGTACATCACCAGTTCATAGTAACTTCATCAAAATATTACAGTATAAGGGGGCCTTTCTCAACCATTCGAACCTACTCAAGCATTTCATCTATCTATTTATAGCAAAAAGGGAGGCAACAACTGGAGGTGCGAGCTGACCTCCTTCCCATAAAAATTTCTAAGAATTTATTCCATATAGAAACTTGACTAACAACCTATGCTATAAAATGGGAAAGTGTTGGTGACTAATCCAACCAATCTTCAAACTAACTTGATCCCCCTTGTGTGTGAAAATCCTTGTTTTCCATGTGTCCTTCAGGGGCTTGTGGCTGTCATCATGTTTCCAACTATTGTTTATGCAATTCTCTCCAACATCAGCTATCCAAAAAGTTGTTAGCTTGACCCACCTGGATTTTTGGTATCTGTTGGTAGCATCTTTGGGTAGCAATCTGAGTAGCACACTTTGTAGTGCCTTCACCAAATTTCATGAGATTCTATAGCGCAAACTCAAAACTAGACAAGTAGAAAAAGTAGTGCCAAACCTTCCTATCCTATGTGAAAACTTCAGTCTCTGCAAGATTTTAGGTGCCATTCTGGTGCGTTTCTGTGCAAATTCCATCCCTGCCATAAATTCGGTAGCGAATTTAGGTAGTGCCCGCCTGTGTGTTATGTCAAACTTTAGGTAGCACCATTAAAATACGCAAGACCTTCACTTGGACATGTGCAGAACGATTAGCAACCTTGAGTAGTAGCAACACCATTAGCTTAGGCGATTCGATAACATTGTAGGTAGAAAATCAGTGGAACATCAAAAATAGATTATTCCGTAGTGCCACAACGCTACAGAATGTATGCACTATTACTGTTGAAGGAGTTAACTCTTCATAAAAAGCCCAAAACTCTGAACAATAAGCACTTAGAAGCCTATATAGGTGGCAGAGGTAGTGTTTCAACAACAAGTTATCCTTACAAAAAGGGACCATCTTAAAAAATAGGGCTCACCTTTCACCAGTTACTTCATTAACATGACACTCTTTCTTGGAGAAGGAGGATCCTCCTTTGGCACAACATGCTTATTCCTTTTAGCAGTGACAAGCTTCTTCAATGGAGCTATGCTCTCCTTGGCTGTTGGTATCTCCTTTTCAATAGCATCTTCAACCAATACCTGGAAGTTCCTTTGAGCCACTTCATCTTGTAAATGCTGCAACTCTGCTTTGAGCTTCCTATTATGAGACTAAAAGCCTCTATTCTACTTGTAAAGGTTTTTGAGTTGCTTATGGAGAGGATGGGCCTTTCTTGCTGCAAACCTTGCTAGGTCAAGAGTGTGGTTGTAGCCATCCATGAGTTCTTTCATCTTAACCCCGTTAGAGATGGCTTCTACTTTCAACTGAGCCACCTCCTTCCTAGCATCCCTAAGTTGCCTAATTACTCTTTTGAATGTCTAGCTGTCAGGTGGAGTAGTAACATGCACAGTCTCAACAAGATTTTTCATGGTCTCCTCTTCCTACTGCATAGGAATTTCCTTATCTATCTCATTAGGCTTCTTGATACCTTTGTCTCTATCTTTATTCTTTTGCACAAGGTGTTTCTTCTTTATTCTCCATAGGCATTACAATGCCTTTGCCTTTCTTCTTTTGTAGGATAGAGACTTTTGGTAGGGACTGTTCTTCAACAACCTCTTTAGGATTTGATGATCTTATGAAAGGTTTCCTGACCTTGGTACCGACTACTAGAGGAGATGAGGTGAAGTGTAGCTTCTTCCCTTTCTTTGCTACTGTTTTAGTAGTAGAAGGGATTTCTTCTAACTCTGGTAGAGGAGGGGGTGAAAAATCTCTATGTGGGGAATGACAAGCTTCCTCCTCAGTTCCTATGACCTCCTAGATGACCTCTGAATCTTGAACAAGAACTTTGCCCTTTCTCTTCTTGATGGTACCTGCTTTAGCAGCACTGGTGGATGATAAAGGGCTTGCTTTCTGTGACCGAGGAGTGGATGCTATATCCAACTTGAAGTGAGAAGCAATAACAAAGTGTTCCCATGAGATATCTTTCTTACCCAGTTCTTCAAAAACTAGCATTCTAATCAATCTAGAGTGGAAGATGCTAGTATCCACATCCTTAGACTTGGATTGAATCCTGTCTGACATCTTGCCTATGCTCCTTAGCAAATAGTAGGGAATATTCATTTCAATTTTACTAGTAAATGCAATAGAAGCCTTATATGGTATTGGTATAATGTGTTGAACCTCCTTTCACATGTAAAGTATCTCTGAATAATCCTCAATATCTTGTCAAAATGATTAATTAGCTGATTCCTTAGCACACCTTTAGACAAATCACTAGCTTGATGTTCATGCTTAAGGAAATCTTTGGCATAGGCTACATTCAAAGCCATGGATTTAAACCATTTCTCACCTGTGATAGGGATTCCTGTTGTAGCTAAAATAGAGGCCTCAGTCACCTCAAATTATAAATCCCCTACCTTGGTCTTGTGACCATCAAAATGTAAGGCAAACTGCCTTGTCACCTCAGGATGACCTTTTTGCATATTCTGGCAGAAAGAGAGGCATCCCACTCTTTGGAAAACTTCTCTTGCCATGGGCTTCGTCTAAAAAAGATGCATATCCACAGGTTTAGTTCTAACTACCTTACCTCCCTTGTGTGACTTATTCATTAGAGGATTATCTATAGTTTAGTATGAGAGCTTATTATGGCTATGGAGTGGTAATAACCAAGAGAACCTAAATTTAAGGTTAAAATGGACAAGGCTGCACTTTTACAAGAACTTCCCTTAAACCAGACTGATTGCTAGTAAGCTATAATTGGCTGTAGAAATCCCTCCCTTGGATTTGTGCAGGTGTGAACACTTAGAAAATGAGAGGATACTCTGTAATTGGCCATTGAAACTTGGTAGAAAAACGCCTGACTTAAGTGTCAGAGGAGACAGGGGAGAAACAATGCGGTTAAGAAGCACCTCTAGGTAGCGAACTACGTATGCAAAGGATAGAACTGCTTGGATGCTGTGAGCTTAGTAGCTATGGTGGGAGGATGTATTAGAATTTCACATGCAAGTAGTGAAATTTACAGGTTTGAAAGGAGGGGAGACAAGTATAGAATAGTGTGAGAAAAAGTCTCCTTCAACTATGCAAGCCCGATAATCCAAAACCCTGAGCACTAACTCTCTTTGAAAATTATGGGCAGAGGAGGAAACACAGAATACCCGTGGAATAAAATCTATTTGAATCCTTAGCAAGATTTTAGGAAGAAGTCACGAACATCCCGGCCTCCGAATCTACCTCAGCATCAGATCTGGTAGCACATTTGTCGACTGGTCAAAACTGGGAGTTTGCGCAGTGTAGCAATCTTGAGTTTTTCAAAAATCACAAACCGTTATCAGAGCTCGTAAATATGAGATCTTGAAGGCATATTTTAACCAACTCCTGGCGCTGAAAACAAGGAACATGACATCAACGTTGTAATCATAAATCATGGTTGAATATGATGAACAACAAAGGCACTACATAAACTTTTGATGAGTGGGTGGCGCTCCAGTTCAAAAAATGATTGGACAGGTAAGAAAAGGATAATAAGGCAGGGGTACGAGGGCATGAGTGAGGAAAATGGTCTGTCAAATCAAGCTATTAGTGGAGTGAATCGATCCTAGTGACAAATCATGAGGGGGATCAAAGTTAAGTCATGAACAAAAAAGGTCCTAAGTCCAAATTTGAATGAGGATCAAAACATAAGTCATGACTCAACACTTTATTTATCAAGGGGGTCCTAACAAAAACATTTTTTAAAAGGGGTGAAATTAAAAAAAAAAATTAAAATCTAAGGCTTAGGAAAAGATGAAAACAAACTAAAAAACTTAGGGCAACTTAGTGTGATAACAATAGGCTTAGAGAAAAAGGAGGAAGACCTAGTGGAACATCAAGTAGTGAATCTTGCGGAATCTATTGAATAGCTTCAACAAAGAATCACAGACTTCGAGCTACAAACAGTGCCAAGTGCCTCGTAGGACGTGCAAGATCAACGAGAAGCCATTGCCCGGAGCGCAGTCGAGAGTATTAGAGCATTTGATCTGGAATGCAAACAACTAAGTGCTCGCAACACACATAATTATGAGCGACTTACTGAAGATACTGAGCTAAAGGTACTAGAGTCATAGCTCCAGGAGGCAAAGAAGAAAGCAACAATAGTACAGGTGCAGTTGAAGCTCCTGTCTGTAGTTGAAAGGATGAAGGGATCCCAAGAATAATGCACTGCTCAATAGCAGGTCCACACCATTCATAGAAAAGTCATGTAACTGACTCAAAGGCTCCAACCAGTCCAGGATGAAGCTTGCCAACTGTTTGAGGAGATTGAAGGCTGAGGCGCAGAGTTGGAATAAGTAGTCGCTGCAGTCGAACAACATATAGAGGGACATGACAACGAAGCATTCATCCAAGAGTTCACCGAGCAGGAGGCCCTGACGCAGCAACAGGTCGAAGCATCTCAAGCCAAGCTTGAAGCTTTTGAAGCACAACTACCCAGACCAGAGTGACTCGGGATGAGTCACAGGTGAGTGTTGGGGGCCTGTTGGCCCTTGACCAAGTTGGAGGATCCTTGGTCATTTGTGACCTAGTTTTGGGACTTCAACATGCTGTCGAAGACGTAGCGCAAGTCGAAGAAGAGATCGCAGGATCTCGACCCCCTTTTAGGGATTTTTGGGTTTTGGGCTGATGTAACGAGAATGGGGATATAAGCCCATGGTTTTACCCATGTTTAGGCCCATTTTGTAATGTGTAAATAGAAATCTAGGCATTGTAGGAAGTAGTTAGTTCGATCTATGTGATCAAAGGAGGGACAAGTATGTGATGCTAAGTGCAAGTGGTAACTGTAATTGCTTTGTGCATACTGTGTGAGGCTTGCAGCGCTAAGTGCAAGTGATTGTAAGAGACTATGGAAGGCTTTGTGTTGTAACTGTTATAACCCTAAATTGCACCACACATGCTTACCTGGCATCTGGCCAACTCATATCCCTTCTTTCCCAAAAAAATACTGAACAACTCTTCTAAAAACTCCATTTTTAAAAAGCAAACTCTAGTAGGCTCACTACAGCCCGCGGGCCCTGCAAGCAGGCCCACTATAGCCCGCGGGGGCCCCGCTAGCAGGCCCACTACAGCCCGCGGGTGCCTTCAGAATCACAAAAAACGAAAAGTTGCCGACGGAACGAGAAGCTTTTGGTCAGTTAACTAGAACTCTCCGCCATGCATGGCCGAGAGTTTGTCTAAAACCCTAGCTCCTTCTAGCCTATAAAAGGAGGGGTAGGGGTACTATTCAAGGAGGAAAAATCATAGCAAAGAAACTCTGCCAAATTGCCAAGTTAGTTTTGTCCCAACCCTTTAGCCTTGCCTCAAGCTTTAGGAGAAA
>ML777263.1:944108-1010566 GCA_009831015.1 Picea engelmannii | reverse complement strand
ACACAGTGGAGCTACATCTCGAAATCCAAAAGATATACATGCAAAGTATCCATCTTCATAGAAGCTGATAAGGTCTGATGGCTAGAGATGAGGACTTCAGAGCTCGAGCAACAACTTCAAAATCTTCAAAACTCGGGTAGGAGGGTAAAAGTGTACGACTGCACTACCCAGAGGTCTTCGACGACTCGTCGGGCATAGACAAAATTGATAATCTTGATGATCAGATTGAAGGCTTCAGTGATTTCGAACAAGGACTTGATTGGACGTTCAGGATGGCCAGGTATGCAGACAAGAGACATATTGCAGAGTGGCCGACTCAGGCTTCATTGTAAGTTGATTCATATTGAGATTAATGAAAAATATACTTTTCCCGTCCCGAATACATGAGTCTTATCTATGTTATCTGATTTGTGTTTAATCTCTAACCCCCTAGTAGATCAATAGCATGCATGTGTAGTTTTGTCTTGATTGCAGAAAATCTTTGTGGAAGGAGCAGCAGCAGCAAGGAGATAAAGGCTCAACGGAGGATCTACTTCAATCGTCGATAAAAAGGTTAGTTGATTCTTCCCATGTTTGCATGAGAAAAGGGGTTGAGATTTCGGGTAGAAGGTTAAAAGTTAAGTCTTGAGGGTCATGATCTGCGTACAAGTTTAGAACCCTAGCTTGTTAGTCCGTAGGGTAGAATACCCCACAACAGTAACTCAGGGAAAGAGGATCTAGCGAGGTGCATAGATCTCTTGTCCTCTGCTGAGTAAGATCTCAAAGCTCTGTGCATGTAGCTGATTGACCGAAGATTGTAAAAGAGAAGTAGATTTGGTGGATGTAGCCCCAGGGTGGGGGTGAATCACGTATATCCTGCGTTGTGGTTGCTATGTGCTTTATGGTTTTTCTATTGTCTATGTGATTGAATGCTTAGTGCGATGATGCATGCTTAGAAGGATCTAATATGGTAGCTTAGTGATGAATAACGTGAATAAATGCTAGATCTGATCTATGTTTGTATGCTTAGTACTTGAATCTATTGGATCTGTATAAATATTGCACTGATCTGTTGTTAGGGTTTAGCTGCGTTGTAAACTAAGGTTGAATATTAACGAACTGTAACTGCTAAGTGCTATGTTAAAGTGTTACAATCACAGATCTGTGTCCCAGCTAAGGTACCCATAAGGGATGAATACATTTCGACACTGATATTCTTAGTTGTCGATTGAGAATTGTCGACCACAGGGATCGACGGTCCAACAAATGCATTGGGGCTAGCATACACAAAGGATAACTGGTCGATTGTCACGATCTTCCTATCGTGAGGGAAACAAAGAGTACGGAAAATGAACGATATGACAAAAGTCATAGCATAAGTCCAATTATGTCCTAGTAATAAGTTATAATAGAGGGGGGTGCATCAACCACCTTGACATCCACCTCTACCTTCTTACCACCTAACAGGACCGGAAAGGAAGGAGAATACTGTGAGGGTGGAAGGAATGATCATCAAAAGAAGTCAACATGGTCAGAAATTGAGAAAGAGTCAGAGAGCCGAGAGCTTTCCAACAGATTAAGGACATCACACATGTAGTAATGCCTTCATCAACAACTGCACGTTTGATGGTATACTCTGAGTACCCCAAGTGGATTAGGAATTCCACATGGTAAGACAAGCGAGGCTTCACATCTGTGACTTCAAACTTGATAACTTTCGAGCCACTGGGGTCTAGAGATCATAATGTAGATAGAAAGGCATTCCTCTGTGAAGGACACTTCTGGAGTACCTCCAGAGCCGACATCATACAAGGGGTTTGATCCAGGTCCTCAACAATAGAGTAATTCTGGGTGGCTCTAACATTTGGATTGTGGGTAGAGCGGTTGATTACTCCTTTCGGATACGAGGTGGTGGATCTAGTTTTTCAATCTGTGAAGTCATCTCTGGAGGAGGATGAGGATATTCTAAACTAGGTACAGGCTGTGAGGAACTATAATCGCGAGACCGGGTGGCTACATTAACCTGAGAATTAACCATATTGATACACAAATGATCACCATCTTGTAGCGGGGGGTTTTGACTCCCACCGACTGCATTTTCGGCATTAGAGGAGCTCGAGGCCAAGTGATAGTTATGTGGGAAAGGATTCGTTAGCACGATGAGAGGTAGAGATAATAGCCTCGCAACTTCCGCAAGTTTGGGGCATAAATGAGTAAGAGGATCATTTGTACAAATATTACAGGGAAATTTCACCTTACACCTTTCTTTCTTTCCCTCATCATCATTATTATTCATCTTCTCATTATTACCATTGTCCTTGGGTTTATTATTATTCTTCCCACCCTTACGATTATTATTACGTCCTTTCTTCTTATTCCTGACTGGTTGCTGGTTACCATTTGGGGTGGTCGACGATTGCACGAAATGCACATCTGCCGGCTGAGTGGGATTGGAAGACACACACAAATATGGCCGTCCTATAGACTGGTTTAGAGACAACTCTTTCAAATGGCTTGTCATCGAGTCTGTGGATTTCACATTGGCGGAGCCTACAATGCCATCGGCACGAGGTCAGAGATTTTTTCTAGGGTCATAGGTTGACCTCAGTGTGTCCGAAAGAATGTGCTATAACATCCCAGACTAAGCATATATAAGATCTAACTGTTGGGCTTTGAAGATTTTTTCTTCGTTAGATGTAACCCTGAATGTAGCAACATCCTTCGAGATAGGAGGCTACAAAGACTTAAGGAACCACTCTAAAAGGAAATCCGGAGAAATGCATGTCTTGATAATCCTCTTCCGTCTAAGCCACTCCTGGATGTGATTCGAGATATAAGTGGCGGTGTCCTGGCGTAAAGTCGACAAAAGTTTTAGGCCAACATCGTAACGAACCGACAATTGGAAGTGGTTAAGGAAGACTAGCACCATTTGACTAAAGGTCCCATAAGCTCCCCTAGATAGCTCTATATACGATTTTACAGCAACCCCAATGAGGGTGCGTTGAAATAATCTTAACCGAATGGAATCGTCATTAAGGGAATTCGAAGAGCACCATAGGTGAAAGGTGGTGATGTGATCATCGGGATCCTCGCCATTCTTAACTTCGAATTTTGGAATATACAAAGGAATCTTGGTGGGGAAGGGGGGCCTATCTATTATTGAGAAACAATGGAAACCCTAAACATCCAAAAAACCTAACCCTGGGAGATGAAATGTCAGAAAATGGGCCCTGTCGGGGTAAATTGGTACATCAATTTTCCGGCGTTGTAACTTTGGCATACTATCTTCGTTTGACGCATATGATACATCATTAGAAATATCTATCCGAGGAATAGAATGGTTGGCGAAAAATATCATGAAGAAATTTGTTGACCTAATCATGCCCAAAAGCCATCATTTAGGGCCTCAAAATGGCTCCGGAAGTTCAGGACCCGAAAAACTGCCAAAAATAGTAAATTGTGCTACAATTAAGGAAACTGAAAAACTTAAAGAAACAATGGTGGGGGTCCAAGTGGAATAGGAGGGTAGCCACCAATATTCACCTGGATCATTCCTCCCCCCTTAGGAAGCAATGGTCCCCATTGCGTTGAGTTCCTCCATGAGATGAGGAAACTTATGTCGAACTTGGTCCCTGGTGAGCCACTTGCCCTGGTGAAGGAGTTGGCCTGCATTGACAACTCGATATAGCTGGATCCTCTGCTGGCGGGTGTTCTTGATCTGTGTGTCCATAATCTGATCAATTGTGGCTTGTTCCATGCAGTCTGGGTTTAACTTTGTTGGTGTGAGTTGTTCTACCATGTTGGATGTGTTCAGTAGAGGTGGAAAGTAAGGCCGAAGGCGGTCCACATTGAACACTGGGTGTAGGCCAAGGAATGGTGGGATATTGAGCTCAAAGGCATTGTCCCCTACAACATTGGTGATGGCATATGGCCCATATTAGAGTGGGCCATATTAGAGCGGGAGAAGATTGCAGTGGGGTCTAACGAGGTGCTCCTTCTGCAAATGTAGCCACACTTTGTCGCCCACCTAGAAGTTGTGTTCCACCCGATGCTGATCACTCTGTTGCTTTTACTTAGCATTGGATCTGTCCAATATGTCATGAACCTGTTGGTGAATGTGATGAATGCACTCAATGAAGTTGTTTGCCTTGGCATCTTTAGACTAGACATGAGCCGAATTAGCCTGAGTAGCTGCAAATGGTATGGCTACGTCAATGGGACATATTGGCTGGAATCTCAAACCCACCTGAAAGGGGCTGTGGTCGGTTGAGCTTTGGAGGGCCTGGTTATAGCTATGTTTTACATAGGGGAGGCTCTCATCCCATGCACATGGATTCTTTGAGTTGTACATGCACAAAATGTGTATTATCATCCTATTGATGACCTCTGCCTGGCCATCAATTTGGGGATGGAAAGATGTGGACTTGCTGAGCTTGGTGTCCAACGTTGACCAGAGGTTGGACCATAATGTACTAAGGAACCTGTTGTTTTGATCTGAGATGATAGACTATGGGATCCCAAAGTGTACCCACACTCATTCAAATAAGAGTTTAGCAGTGGCTTCTGCTGTGATATTCTTCTTATAGGCCACCATAATGGCCATCTTCGAGAATCCATCGACGACCACGAAAACACAGTCGTTGCCATTCTTAGTAGGAGGAAGGCTCGACATGTAATCCATGGAGATGGATTCCCAAGGTCGACTAGGGGTAGGCAGCGGAGTATAAAGGCCTTGCTTCTTGATGGTCGGTTTGGAAATGGCATAGGGAGTGCATGATCTGATGTACTTCTCAACATCTTGTCAAAGGTTTGGCCAATAGAAATACTTTTGCAGTACTGCCACTGTTTTCTTGACCCCAAAATTCCCAACGACTAATACTCATGAATATGGGTCAAATATTAATGACTTACACTACGCAGTTAATCCCGAAAATAATATCTAATATCTTGCACTGCGGAAGCCCCTATATGCTTAAATAATAAGAGTCAAGGGAGCTCTAACTGGGTAGTTCATAAGGCACAATACCTGCTAAGGTTTTGCAAATGGGGTAGCAAGATAAGTGGGCTTGATTGTGGGGAAAACTCCATAGTTAAGCGCGGTTGAGCCAGAGGTGTCTTGGGATGGGTGACCACCTGGGAAGTCCTGGTTACCGGGTGCAAGCCCCGGAGGTGATGATTGATGATATGCGATTCATTTTGTTGGCTTCAATCCCATTTCTTCACCCCTGTGAGCATCACCCGATGCAATGAGTGCTAAGTGGACTATTCAAATCATGAGAATTATTGGTCAGTTGCGACTAATACTCATGAATATGGGTCAAAGATTAATGACTTACACTACGCAGTTAATCCTGAAAATAATATCTAATATCTTGCACTGTAGAAGCCCCTATATGCTTATATAGTGCGCTTCCCAAATCATCTTGGCATGCTGTCTTGAAGGAACACAAAGGTGTCCCAGGTGACATAGTAGTGCATCCTGGAGGTGAAAATTTGGAACTCGGTTACCCTCTAAGGGCATCTTGTATGTGGCCAAAATTTGGATCGGTCTTGTAGAGAAGTGGCCAATTAGAAGTCTTGTGCCCATAAGAGTTGAGCACGGTGGTTATCACTACGATCAGTGGTCGGTTGAGGCAGCTTGCAACATTATTGGTGTTTCCCTTCTTGTACTTGATGTTCAAGTGAAACTGTTGCAGATATGTGGATCACTTCTGATGGCGATCGTTCTGCAACTTCCCTTGTGTCTGTATGAACTGCAGGGGTCGATGGTCTGTGTGGATGATCATTTCCTTCCCCAAAATGTAATGCTTCCTTTATCAACAAGCCCGAAAAATGGAATACATTTATTTGTCATAAGTGGGATACTTTCGGACCGTGTCAGAGAATGTAACACTATGATATTCCACTGGATGCCCCTGTTGAGTAAGAACTGCCCCAATAGCATAGTCAGAGGCATCTGTCTCGATCTCAAATGGTTGTTGAAATTCTGGTAATGTGAGCAATGGGGCACAACAGAGGCGATGTTTCGATTATGCAAACGCTTTCTGTTGAGATTTTGACCAAAAGAATTTTGCTTTCTCTCCTCCCTTGGTGACTTGACTCAAGGGCTAAGTGATATGAGAGAATCCCAACATGAACCTATGGTAGAAATTAGCGAGACCCAGAAATATACGAAGCTCTGTTAGAGTGGTCGGGGATGGCCAATCCTGGATGACTTGGATCTTTGTTGGATCCACATGCACTCCACGCTCATCAATAATGTATCCTAGATACTGAACCTAGGTCATACCAAAAGTGCACTTCTCCAAATTGGCACACAACTTGTGTTTCTGTAGTGTTTGGAGGACCTATTGGATGTGGTGGAGGTGCTCTTCCAAAATCTGGCTGAAGATCATGATGTCATCCAAGTACACTACTATAAATGAATTGGTGAATGGCCGCAAGATGTCTTCCATCAGCCTCATGAAGGTTGCGGGAGCATTCGTGAACCCGAAAGGCATGACCAGTCATTTGAAAAATCCCTCCTTGGCTTTGAAGGAAGTCTTCCACACATCGGATGGTTCAATTGGTACCTGGTGATACCCAGACTTCAAGTCGATCTTGCTAAAATATTTCACCCCTTTGAGTTGGTCCAGAAGGTCATCAATCCGTGGGATCGGGTACCTATTCCGAACGATGATCTTGTTCAACAACCGATAGTCAATACAGAGTCTCCAAGTCCCATCCTTCTTTTGCACCAACATGATCGGGCTCCCACAGGGAAATGAACTTGGCCAACTATGACCTTTCTACAACAACTCCTGAATCTATCGCTTGATTTCATCATTCTCCAGAACAGAGCACCGATAGATCGGTCCATTGGGCAGTGACACACCTGGGGTAGCGAAACACCTGGGTTCAGATCGATGGGGTGCTTGACTTGATAGTGCAGAGGCACCCTTGTGGGTGAGATGAATATGTCCCTTTACTCCTCCACGACCTTTTCCATTTGTTGTTTTCATGCAGAGGATCCCTGTTTGGAGGTCGTGGTCACAGTCTTCTTCTTGCCTCGAGGAGGGTGGATCATCAGGAAAAATAATTTCTCAGTTTTGGAAATGAGATTACTACATTGTTTTGCAGTAACCAAAGAGATAGTGACAGATGGTGGTACCTCTGGTATCTATTGAGCACTCAACAAACCCTAAAAAGTCCATGTCAAATTTTACTTTTTGGGTACCACTTGATTTTTTTTTGCCATGTTTGATTCGTCTTCTTTGTGGAAAATGTTGTTTTTTCTTACCATTTCGAATCTCATTAAGACTTTAAAGGTTTTCTTAAAACTATGAAAATCTACGACTTAAAAGGTTTAAATTTTGAATAAGAATCAACAACTAAAACGTTTCTCCCGACGCATCCAATATTGGAATCAGAAAGGATTAAGCGTGAAATAAAATCACTCGAGAAAACCGAAGTAATCGACTGTTGATCTTCGTTAGCGTCGACAGACGAGAGTTTTCTTTCACGACAAGTATCACCAAGGATATCGCCGATGATCGATCCCTTTGGCATCAACAAAAGGCTGAAGGAGTAAGCACTTACGAAGGAAGAAAAAAAACACCAATAGCTGATCCCCGAAACTCTCGGCAACGACGAGTTTTTTGAGAAGGTAGGTCTGTAGAAAGGGCGAGATAGGTTTATTCTCCCCTCCGACCTCCGACCCCAATACTTTTCGGCATCGAAAGTCCTAGGTTTATTTTGACATGGATATTTTTGAAAACCCTGACTCCGATTGGGATACATGATCAAACCATCTGCCTCCACCTATCACGTGTCATTGCCAAAGTGATTAAACATATGATCGAGTTTTCCCTTGAGTCGTTAGCATTTCTCGAGGCCTGAGTCACACCCCGAGTCAGTTTTTCCACATCAGCTCCATACGACAAAATCAATCGGCATCGAAATTTCTAAACAGGAGGTTGCCAACGAAACATTCACCATGCATCATCGATCCCCGACCCGCCCACTCGAAAAGCGACATGATGGGACGTTTTAATGCTAGATACGACTCATTTAATCAGCTAATTAATTCCAAAATCTTGCATTAGTTGCTAATTATCGCACGAATCAAAAGGACCATTTGAACCTACTGATACAACACATCACCCTCCGTGCCCCTGTCGTCAACCCACGATGAATTAAATTGTAGAGATTTGGTGGTAGATTTGTTTGAATTTCACTCATCACCTAGATTAATTGGTTGATATGACTCGTAAGATCTTCCCATCAAATTATTTTGAGCCATTGTAAACAAGATTATTCTGCGCACAAATAAGTTCATGTCAGACAGAGGAGTGAGGTGAGTAATCCAGAACAAGTCTCCAAGATCCTGTGAGTATTAAACCATAGAGTTTAGCAAGCGTTACAGGTATGTGCTAGTCTGGATTTTGCTGCATTTTTATCTCACATATACAATGTGATCCAATATTTCTCTATATGAAGGCCCTAAAGGATTCTTTCATTTGTAGGAACAATGCCTCCGAGAAAACCAACCACCAGGAAATATCCAAGAGAACCAAAGCTAAACAAACCAGAGGTGGGAGAGAGTTCTTCCCCAACAGTAGTGAAACAATTGGAATTCGCTCCAACGCCGGTGCCCATCATCAAGACATCTACCAAGAAGGTTTTCATTTATCCCCCGGGCCTTCGGAGCACAATGAGGAAGTTCAAGAACCTGATATTGAACAAATATACACCACCGGAAGTTTGGGAAACACACTCACATGGGGTGATCAGCATATTCTCGAACCTGTGGACGAGGTAGCCGATATATATGCGATCACCTATGATCGAAAGAGGAAGGATATTGTCCAATGGACCACCAAGAAAGGGAGGATTAAATTGGATCTCTCCATCCTTACCACTACAGAGGAAAATTTGATAAAGATAGAAAATGCTAGAACATCCGAACTTATCAGTGTAGGGAGAGCGATCTCAGATGCCACCCTAGATATAGAAAAAAATGATGAAAAGGAACTGGACACCACCCTAAAAGATCTGGAACATTTGCGCCATCTAGCTAAGTATTATCAGGACACCACGAATGCCACAGTATATTTAAGGAGAGATTTCCAGGAGGCATATAGCAAGTTCACAAATGAGTGACACTTATTTACCGCAAGAATTGTTGAACTCCAGGATGATACTCTCATGGCACTTGCAACGTGAAAGGATATGGAGCGATGGTATGAGAAAGCACAACAAGTCGCATAAAGAATCAACTACATTGGTGCAGTCCAGTAGGGCGGAGATAAAGAAGAACAGGACATCCGAGTGTTGAGTGAAAACAATCTTAAACACATAAAAAGATCAACCAAGTATTGGGCCAAAATGTCTTGGGAACCACATTGAGAAATTCAAGGGAAATGGGCCAATTGCGAGAGACACTAGGTTAAGATCAATCGGGTGATGAAAGATATCAGACTGCCTTAGTTCGACACACTTGACGACTTTGTCGAATTATGTGACATAGTTGAATCGCACATGAAACAAGATTCTTCGTGGGCCGAAAGACTAGTAAAGGTGATCGACACAACGCTAGGACATGTGCAACAATTTCTGGAACATTTGATCAGAGCTTGGGCTGTGCTTCAGCAGTTAAGTGCTAGTTTGATCATGTATCAGATGCATGCGGTGGAGATCAGAGAAGTTTACACGACCCCGATGGAACAACACAAATTTCCATACGGTCAAATGTGCGAGGAGTTGTTCATTAGTTGGTCGGAGTATGAGAAAAGTCACTCTTTCAAGTGATATCTTGAGTTAACTGTTAGAAGAGAAGGCCACATGGCGAATTTTGTTTACTTATATTCACTTAGCCGTTATTTTCAGTTTAATTTTATGTTATAAATAAGAACATCGACCAATTGGTTAAAGGTCGATGGTTGTTGCAAGAAACTCTCTTTTCTAGTTTGTTAAGAATTATTTTGGAGCTACCCTTAATTGAGAAGTCCTTTTGGACCAGAGACAAAGTTATATTTTCATCAAATGCATGTGTGATTGGACATGGAGAAGGACTATTTCCTATCTTGTTTCATGAATGGATGCTGTAATGAGTAAGAGCTATTAAATCTATTGTTAAGTTATCTGATGCAATGTTTTACAGTTCTTTGCTTTAATGATGAAGATGAATCATTGTGTTATTATGTGATGGAGGACTAGAGTAGGTGAATTATTTTTCTTGCCATTATCTTATCGCATATGTTTTTTCTTTTTGATAATTAGTATCTTAGGCAGTAATTGGATGCTCACATGGTTAACGTATTAGTACTAGGCTTGTGGTATAAAATTGTCGTCTGCATACTTGAGTAGCGGGTTATCCCAAGATCAGCCTCTTTCCCAGTAGTTAAACTCAATCCTATTTGTTGCCAAGTTGGCTTATACCGACTTACATCTCATATCGGTCCCACTTGAGTGAAAATAGAAAAAGAGAAAGTCCAAACTGACGGAGGAGACGCCTTCACAAGAAAATGTAAAGCCCATCAATTAATTGGTCGGATCGCAAGATTTGGAGAACCATTCCACCATTAAACACTATAGAGTCTAATTGGGCCTCGGTGGTAGGTTTGGTTCCTGCTGTTGAACTAAAGGGATCTAGGACCCATCAACAATATCCTCTACAACTTATTTCCCAAAGTAACAATAACAACACGATGCCAAGACTCATACACAACATGTCGCTTCCGCAAGTATGGTTGGCCTAATAATACATCACAAACATCAAGAGGAGAAATGTCACATAATACCTCATCGGCGAAGGGCTTCATGCTGTAGGGAAGATGACATTGTTGGCTGACATGAAGATCCCATCCTTGGTGAAGCCACCCGATGGTGTATGACTATGGGTGTGCTGTGGTCGGAAAGCCCAACCACTTCATGACCTCTGTTGAAATGCGGTTCTTTTGGCTCCCGTTGTCGATGATGAACTTTATCGGGGAACCCTTTACCCACATCTAGGAGTGGAAGAGGCACTCCTCCTCCTCTGGATCTTCCAGTTATTCCTTTTGGATCTTCATGGTGGAAATAGTGGCATTGGGCTCTGCATTGATAATATGCTTCCCTCTGTCATTCCCCTTCTCGGGTTTTGATTCAGTGTCGGAGTATACATTTAATTTAGAATCCCTCACCTCTGATTCAGAATCCCTCACCTCGACCACTAGTGACTGTTTGGGCCGAAACTCACTTGGGTTGTGAGTGGAGCTCTTATGGAACTCACACACTTTCTCGTGTCCTTATTTGGATTCACGGTGTTGTTCTTTGCTTGTGGCTTTGGCAGGTTGTCTTGAGCCACCATGCCTTGGCTTTGTCCTTTGTTCTAAGGTTTAGGGGCACCTTTCACTTGCTTTTGATTCACAAATCCAAAGTCTCGCTTCTTCTGTTTGAATTTTTGCTCAATCTTGGAAGCATATCGGTATGCCATACCAAGTGAGGATATTTCGAGGAACTCCATTTCCTCATGAATGTATCTGTGTAGAAAACTATGGTACTTCAACACCAAATGTTTCTCCAAATCTTTGATACCTAAATTTGTGCGCAGGGTATGGAATAGATTCGTCAGCTCATGCACATCTTGATCCCTTTGTTGCCACAATGTAGTCCATTGTTTGTACTTGTCCTCATAGCTCCCCATGGGATACTATTGTTCCTTGATGGCATCTCGAAAAGAATTCCAAGTGGGTACAGCCGAGAACAGTGAGGGTTCCTCCTCTTCCTTTTTCTCACAGTAGGTTTCCCACCAGTCCTTGACATGGGGGGAAGATTTGAGCAGTGAAAAAATAATCTTCTCCCGGTCGGAAAAGTCATGAATCGAGAAATATACTTTTAATAGATTGAACCATCTATCTATGTAATCTGCATATATTTGACCATCAAATATGGGAATGCCAAAGTTTACTTGTACCTTAAAAGGGGTTGTGCCTCCAGAGTGGCTGCTAGATGCAGATGCCCCGCCAATGGGCAATCGTTGAAGGATCTGGGAGAAATTGTCCATCATCATGTTCCTTTGTTTTTCAAGGGCCTCCTCAAGGAATATTTTGATAGGATATCCTGCTCCCTCGTCTTTATTTTCGTCCCCCATGGATGACCATCGAGGTTTGCGAGGATGATCTTGCAAAGGTTCAACCAGATCGAGCCCCAACTCTTTATACCCCGACCTCGTTGGGGACATGCAAAGAAGGATCGAGAAAGGGAAGACCGCTCTGATACCACTGATCCAGATTTATGCAGGAATGCAACAGAATACACAAATAACCATGAATACAAATATGTAGCGGAAATAACACTTCATTTCATTAATATCAATGAACTGAAATTTGTTTACAAACATAATAGAAATAAACTAGCTAGGGCGCTGGTAGCTTATCTCTGAGAAGAGATGTGGCGGATACAGGGCTCTAAAATCTCTGTTTCAATGAGGCTCGAAGGCCTATCTATTATTGAGAAATAATGGAAACCCTAAACATCCAAAAAACGTAACCCTAGGAGATGAAACACCCGAATATGGGCCCCATCGGGGTAAATTGGTACATCAATTTCCCAGGGTCGTAACTTTGGCATACTATATCCGTTTGACGCATATGATACATTGTTAGAAAGATCTATTTGAGGAATAAAATAATTGATACAAAGTATATTGACGATATTTTTTGATCGGACCATGCCCAAAAAATGTCGTATAGGGCCTCAAAATGACTCTAGAAGTCCAGGACCTGAAAAACTGCCAAAAATAGTAAATTGTGCTACAATTAAGGAAACTGAAAAACTAAAAGAAACAATTGTGGGGGTACAAGTGGAGTAGGAGGGTGGCCACCAATATCCACCTAGATCATTCATTCATCAACTTATAGAAGTCTGGTAGATTAAGCGTGGTCAGAAAAAAGAGACGAGGTTGTGACATCTGGCCCCAAGCTCCCTGGAAAGATTGTGTTTGGGGAACTGTAACCCATCCAGGGTTTTTGTAAGCACCATGTCCCTGTCCGATATTGTAATACCCTCCTCCAGAATGATTCATAAGAGGTTGGTTGAGCATCATTCCAGTAGGAATGTTCTCATGGGGGTTATAAAAATTTCCCCCAGCTGGAGTGGCTCCGGGTTGGCGGTTGCCCAAGGTGTGAAACTGACCTCCTCCAGGTGTGAATCCAGAGGATAAAGGTGGATTCGTCATGAAAAACGTGTTGGTCAGAATCGACACTGAGGAGGTAAGGGTATAGGACGAAACTTGAGCAGAATCTTGTTCGTCGGGTTGGTTGCTCCACCCAGAAGCAAGAGGATTAGAACCGAGGTTAAAAGAAGGAATGCCTCCCATAGTAGGAGTCGTTTGAGGGATCTGAGAGTCACCAAATGAGAATGGAGTATAGGGAGGAACTATGACCCCAAGTCCAATGCTAGCATAATGTGGCTGAAAGGGGCCTCCCTCCCTAAAGTAGTATGGCTCGCCCAAGAGGGGCCTAAGACTCCCTGTTAAAGATCAGAGGTAACATGATCATTTACAAGGTCCCTCGTGGGATTAACAACTAGTCGGTCAGATCCCCCCAGAGAGGTAATCCTCCATAAAGGCTACGTGCTGTCCGACTGTTATCTGACCCAAGGTACCTGCAGAATAACCCCTACAAGTAACCTATGTGGAACCTAAGTCAAACAACTAAGCAACCACTGCATAGCCTATGCACAAGCGAGCAATTGTAAGTCCGATCCACCATATGGGCAGGGTAGAAAATCCCAAAACCTTGAAAGCACCACCTCTCACGGAGGTAAGGGAACTAACACGATCCCCAAATACGAATATATCCCTAGAAATATCTCTAACGCTAAGAAGGTATCGAGGGGATATCCCTTCAACCAATTTCACCTGACCTCGTGATTAATTCTGGTTTAAGCGCAACCTCCTCATATTACCAATTATACAATGGATTTCTCCACTCCCTTAGTCAGACACATATGTTGATTTAATAGCCTTGGAGAAGTTTACTCACAAAATCCTATTCCAAGGCACTAAATCCTAAGATAATTTGTGCACCCTAGAAAATAAAATCGTTACTAATCAGTTTTAAATTATAGAATTAATTTTAATGGCCGTGCTTACTCAAAAAATGTGTGGTAGTGAAACTCATGATGTTATGACTCAGCAAGTAAAGTAAATATGAATACAATGCAAAGTCCTAACTTCAATTTTCAATGAATGATATGCTTCTTAAAACAATGCAATTTTCAATTTCAATTCTGAATAAAAATGCAATCTTTCTTTACATGCACTAAGCTAAATGACAAAGACTCAAAATATCAAAATGCCAATCAATGTAAAATGCCTAATATTTTTGTATTTTCAATATAATAAAAATGAAAATTCATGGACTGAACAACAACTTGATATATAAAGACTCTACTGTGTATAGAAAGAGATAACTCAAGTAGGATACAAAGGAGAAAAACACCCAGCCCAATGTACAAGGAAAATCAAAATGAAAAGATGATGAGAAAGACACTTCCCAAAAATTCAACCAAAGACAGGTTTCCTGTCATCCCACAGACACTTAACAATCACTACAGATACCTAAGAAGACTCAACAATCATCAAAACCTACCCAACAACCACCAAACCCAACAAACAAGAAAAAAAGGTTGATGTACGCGACTATTCAAGGAAACAACACGTATGTACGTAGCTTGCAAAAGGAAAACACACGTATATACATGACTATTAAGCAAAACCCACATATATGTGTCAAAAACACAACTAGGAAAAGGAGAAGGCTGAAAGACTCAAACCCAGAGTGAACAGAGGCTGTCAAGCAATGATACGACAAGAAACATAATATGAACGAGAGCAATCTAAGGAGAAAAAAAATCCAAACCCTAAGAAAGAAGATTCAATCCCCAGTATGGTTGCCAATTTTGTTACGAGGAAAATCTCTCTATGATTAGGGGCAAACCACAATAGACGGAAATGATTGCAGAAATCAACTCTATTCTCAAGTATGCTATTTAAACAAATATGATAGCAAGACAAGATAAACAGCCTACCTCATCCATACATTTGATGAATTCCACCGTTGAGCACTTGACCCAAAGTGATATACCTGCAACTAGTTCTCAACAACTAAGCAAAGCAAGTGTATGGTGATAATATATGATGTTAGCACATTCAATACCATAATCCATTAATATACATAAAAAACACGCCCATGGAATAATAATTCAAATATTCCCAAGATGTCCATTGGATGGGAAAAGAGTATTTCTATTAATATATGATCAACCAAAGTGAATAAGTTACAGACATCTGTGTCGGCATGATTCAAAACCGAGAAACTAAGTTCCTTCCAGCTGGGCCTCCACCACTTCAATCCTCCACCAAAGGCAAGCTCATAGAAGAGAGACAATGAAGTTCTCAATCAATAAGGGAAGATCTTGGGGGCTGAACACTATGTTCATACTTAAAGGATAAGGGGATGCAGACTTAATGTGAAGTGAATAATTCCTCCAGAGTAACTTTGCTCTCAAAGTTGAATTCTTTCTCCTCTTTTCCATAGCTTGTAATTGGCCCATTTATAGCCTTCAAATGGAATTGAAGGGCCGAGTCAGAATGTTTCTAGTATATGGAAGGCCGAGGATCATTGATCTCCTATCGTGACATGGAAACCTGACACCATTTTTCATTTCTGGGAACATTTCCCGATGTACGCGGGCTGTAGTGGTGAAACTTGCATATACACATGCTGTATAGTAGGAAAGGTGCATATATGTGGAAAACATGTATTTTTAGCTCTGGTATTTGCAAAAAGGGATGAAAAGTCTACATAGGGAAATGGAAAAAAGGCCTTCTGTGCAAGATTGCATAGGGTGAGGAAAATATTGCTATAACAATCTCAATAAATTTTGTCATCAAAAATATGTTTTCACAATATGGTACATGATGTTTCTAATTATATAACTAGTACAATCTTTTCTTTTTCAGTTTCTTTATTTTTTATATTAATTTAGAAAGGATGTCATCAGTTCCTTCTTCCCCTTCAGTTGCTTTGTCCTCTGCATGTCTTATTGATGACCTGGTCGTGTACTCATGACGTTGAGGTTGTTGCAAGGGGGGATCATCAACTACAATAAGAAATAAATGTTAAATTGATATTTTTTGTTATTCTTTTTACACATATTTCATTAATAAAAAGAGCATTAGAGTGTTCTTTACATGCTTGAGTAGCAGAGAAATAAAATTAGTTTTGGATGTGGCCAGATGTTCCTCTTCTTTTCTAGCCTCATCCTCTACATGCTCTCGAGTTGAAACATGAAAGGTTATAATTAATACACCATTTGCAATTAAATATTTTTAATTGTAATCCATACTACATTTTTTACAACACATGAAATACCTCCAGTACTGAGCTGCACACCACCTTCATTGGGTGGCATTCCACCATCACTAGGTTGTGTTCTGCCAGTGGGGACACTTGTTTCTTCGTTGGTTTCCCGCTTAAAACAAACAAATACATTACTTTCTGGCCGAAAATAATAATCAATAGATTGTACAAATAATAAATTATAAATAATCTTCGTTGATTTTATTTACCTGTGTGTCAGTTTGAGTGCTGGAAGGTTGTGTTTCCCCCAAGTTTTTTTTGTGTTCAACCACGACTTGAAATCCTTGCTTGAAAGAAAGCTTGAGGTGTTTCTCTGTTGGATCTTGTTTGAACCCCAAACCTTGCAATTTTGCACAAGAACATGAATTTTGCTTCTTCCATGGAATTAAATTAAAATTGTTAACAATATATTATTTGTATGCAATTGATTTTTTTATAGTTACAATTCATATGATCAGTTTCTAGTAACCACCTGGGCCAAGTTTGTGCTACCCATGTTTTTGTTGGAAAATTGATTATCATTGACGACAACATTAGAGGAAGTCTAGAATCCTATATAAGTATTGGGTATAATTGAAGAAGTCTCTAAAGTGGTCCCCTTATGACATAACTTTAAGCATGGCCCTCACGGGAAGATGTTTTGAAAAATTCTACAAGAAACCTAGAGGTGTGGTCATGAGGCCCGAAGTTGACTAAGTAAAATGAGTTTGAAGAATACTTCAAGTGTATACAAAAGCCTGATAGATGGATAGTCTTTGTCACGTCGTTTCCAATGGTAGGTGATACGCCACATAGTTCCTCATGGTTAGGGAGATATGTTCTCATGAAGTTGGAAGCCTTGAAGAAGGGTTAAGAAGCCCCTAATTAGTTCCAAGTCATTAATGAAAGGGTAAAGTGGTTGTAACAAGAAAGTTCAAGAAGCTCTAAAGTTAAGGAAATAGGTTACTTGAAAAAGTATAAATGCACCTCAAATAAGCTCTCATTTGTACATACACAAGATCATTGAATATCCATCTAAGGGAGAAAGTGATTCTTCTCTAAGGTAACCAAGGAGATCTGAGGTGAATTTCAGAGGGAATATGAAGTGAAGAAGGGTGAAATTTCAAGGGAGGATGAAGTCTTGTGATGATTTGTTGTCTTTGTTTTTGCTCTCACCTAAGTTGATTGCTCCATATAGAATACCAAATCCTAAGTACCCCTAACACTTTTATGGCCAATAACATGTTAACCCCTAAGCCTTTATCCCTTGACCCCTTATAAACCCCTAAACCATTAAGTACCCCTATCCTTGACCCCTAATTACCCTTTAAACCGTAACCCCTTAACCCCTAACCCATAACCATTGCAAGTTATTGGCTTGTGATGAAGGGTGAGATTGTAGCTACAACGATGATTCTGATGAAGATGAAGAGATGGCCAACTTTGTAAGGAAGTTAAAGAAAGGAACTGACAAGTGCAAATGTAAGTTTCCTTTTAAATGTTTTAACTATGGTAAAATTGGTCATATTGATGATAAATGTCCATATGCTAAGAATAAAGAGAATGATGAAGAAGAAGCTCCTAAGAAAGAAAAGAAATATCAAAAGAAGAGAAGAAACAAGAAGAAATCCTTCAAGAAAAACCTCTATTCAAAGGGAGACAATTCATCATCCGACGAGGACGATGATAACGAGAGTGACTCATAAAATCTACTCTTTATGGTTTATGAAAATGATGAAGAGGATTATGAAAAATAAGGTGAAGTAGATCTTGACGCAGAACTAACCAACACTTTAATCGAATTAAAGAAAGAGAGAGAAAAATAAATCACTCAAGTTGAAAGAAAGCTCTCAAATCCTAAATCTGAATAATAGCAACATATGATTTTGAAATGCCCAAAGGGATTGGATCCAATGGTGGAAAGTGAGGAGTTTTTCACAGTTGGACAAGGTTCAATTCTCGTGAGGGCTTTACCTGGAGCCATGGGGACACCTTGAGGTAGTGGTTGAATGTGTGGTTGCACCCAAAGATACCATATTAAATGATATCAGCACTCATACACACATAAGTGGATCAAAGCCCACCCCCATGTCCTTCAAATTTATATTCCCAAAGGGGTTGGATCCAATGGTGGAAAGCGAGGAGTTTTTCACCGTTGGGAAAGGTTCAATTCTCGTGAGGGCTTTACCTGGAGCCATGGGGACACCTTGAGGTAGTGGTCGAATGTGTGGTTACACCCAGAGATACCATATTAAAAATGGTATCGTGACCCATGCACACATAAGTGGATCAAAGCCCACCCACATGTCCTTCTAATTTTAAGCCCGCAGGGGTGTAGATCGATTGTCAAGTGCCATGTAAATGGAAGGAAATATGTAAAAATAGGTCTCAAGGTCGATTCTCACCCTAATTTACTTGGAGGGCATGCTTGTAGGCTATGCGTTTCTCCCTAGGGGTTATAAGGAAATCGACAGGATTCGACCCCGTGTCATGCGAGTACGATATTGTTGTTGTTACCGATTCCCCTAGTTACAAAAAAAAAAAAAGAAAAAAAAAACATATGATTTTGAAACTAAAATTCCAAGTTGAAGAGGCTAGAAGGATTGAAGTAATACTCAGAAGCCAACTGGAACTAAAGAAAAAAGAAATCGTTTCTCTAAGGAAGGAGATTCATAAAAGAGATATGTAGTAGAACAACACCAAAATACTAGATGAAATCATCAATGCTAAAAGGCCGTATCATGACAGGTCTGGAATGTGATACAACCAAACATATAAAGATAAGGGATCGAGCTCCGTGTCTATAAAAAAGGAAGCAGAACAAAGGACTTATGTAGAAGTCATGAAAGGATTCACCAGGAAGGGAGAATGCAAGCCCTCTCATGAGAATCAATGGGAAGAATATTACAGAAGGATGACACCCTCTAGAAGACCTATGTTTCAGAGTCAACAGTCACCCATGGAAAGAAATCAAGAAGATAACTATAGAGGAGCAACACCATTATGAATATTTCCCAGGTATCAAACTATATTTCTTGGTTCATTCTATTCTTGTAATAATTTTGTGCACAAGGCTATAAATTGCAAGGCATATGCTAAGAACATAAGAAACTATGAAATTCACCATAGAGTTAATCATCTTAGAAATCCTCATGAAGCATACACCATAAACTATAACAATTTTCACTCACTAAATGATGAAATATAATGTTATAAATGCAACAATTTTGGACACATGGCCAAAGATTGTAGATTGATAGTTCCTCCAAAGGAACCAAAGCATGAATTCAATAATCATCAAAAGGGATCAGTTTGGATAAGGAAGTTAGATAAACTAAATGTTGAAGAATGTTCCCTTGCACTACAAGCACAAAGTAGAATAAGTGATTGGTATGTTGACATTGGTTGTTCAAAACATATGACAGGTGCCAAGAACATATTTATAATTCTGAAGAAAGAAAGAGAAGGATCAATTTCATTTGGTAATGTCAACTCAACTAGAATTATAGGGAAAGGCACAATCAAGCTTGGAAGTAAGGATGCAAAGACATAGAATGTCCTTCTTGTTGAAGACATGAAGCATAATTTTCTAAGTGTGAGTCGAATGTGTGATCAAGGACATAAACTTATATTTGACTATGAGAAGTGTGAGATAAGGAAAAAAGGATCAGACAAATTGGTGGCTACAACAGTAAGAACTCCAAACAACATATACATCCTAAATGAGATTGGAAAAGAAAGGTGTTGGTTTGGAAGGGAAAATGAGAGTTGGGTTTGGTACAAAAGAATGGGACAGATGGAATTTGACAATTTGGTCAAGATTAGAAAAAAGGAAGTAGTAAGAGAAATGCACAAAATCTCAAAACCAACCAGTACTATGTGAAAGCATTGTCTACATGGAAAACGAACAAGAACAAAATTCATATCAAAGGAATACTCTACAACAAAGCCATTAGAAATTGTGCACACTGATCTATGTGGACCAATGAGAACAAAAGGACTAAATGGAAAACAATACTTCATACTACTTATTGATGACTATACAAGGATGACTGCAATATCTTTTCTCAAAAGGAAATCAAAGGCATTCACAAATTTCAAAGTATTCAAGGAGATGGTTGAAAAAGATATGGATTCAAGAATTAAGTGCTTAAGATTAGATAATTGAGTTGAATTCATATCAAAATAATTCATGGAATTCTGTGAAGGGCATGGAATAAAAAGACAGTTTTCAGCAGTTAGGACACAACAACAAAATGGAGTCATTGAAAGGAAGAACAAAATTGTATTAGAAATGGCCAGAACCGTGTTGAAGGATTCCAAGTTGAGTACCATATTTTGGGTACAAGCAATGAACACAACCATTCATATATTGAACAAAGGAATGCTCAGAAATAACGGTGACAAAACTCCATATGAGCTATGGAAGGGAAGACCAACAAATGTCAAACATTTTAAAGTATTTGGAAGCAAGTGCTACATAAAAGGAGAAGATGACAGAGTTGGAAAATTCGATTCTCAAGTTGATAAAGGCATACTAGTTGGATTCTCAAGAAAACAAAAGGCATACTAGTTGGATTCTCAAGCAAACACAAGGCATACTAGTTGGATTCTCAAGCAAACACAAGGCATACAAGTGTTACAATATGAGACTCAACAAGATAGTGGAAATCATAAATGTAAAGATTGATGAAGCAGATGTGTGGAAGATGAAAGAAGAAAACACAAATGCTCAAGATCAGTAAAGAGAAGAAGAACTAAAAGAAGAATAGGTAGAAGAAGAAGAAGAATAACTAGAAGTAGAACATGAAGAAAATGACCAACACGACTTTCTGATTCCCTCTAGAACACCTAGCTGCCGGATTCAGAAGAATCATCCACCAGAACATATTATTGGATATAAAAATGCAGGAATAGAGACCATAGGAAGTAAAAGGTTTCATACACTAGATTAGAGACACCTTGCACTACTATCCACAGTTGAACCCAACAACTTTGAGGAAGCCAATAATGATGAACATTGGATCAAAGCCATGGAAGAAGAAATACATCAAATAGAGAAGAATGACACATGGGAATTGGCACCAAGACCAAAGAACAAAAATGTGATTGGTAGAAAATGGGTTTTCAAAAACAAACTAAATGAAGATGGAAATGTAACAAAAATAAAGGCAAGATTGGTATGCAAAGGATATGCACAAGTTGAAGGTGTATATTTTGAAGAAAATTTCACCCCCATTTCTAGAATGGAAGCAATCAGACTGATCTTGGCCTATGCATGTTCCAAGAGAATCAAAGTATATCAGATGGATGTAAAATCAACATTTGTAAATGGTGAATTAGAAGAAGAAGTCTATATTGAACAACCAAAAGGTTCCTACCGTCAGAAAGGGAAGATTATGTTTGCAGATTGAAGAAAGATCTGTATGAACTCAAACAAGCCCCTAGAGCCTAGTATTCAAGACTGGACATGTATTTGCAGGAACATAGATTTAGAAAGGGTAATGCATATATTAATCTCTATGTAAAGGTTGTTAGAAACAACATACTTATCATTGAAGCATACGTGGATGACATTGTCTTTGGAAGTGATGATGACATGATGAGTAAAACGTTTTCCCAAGACATGCATAATGAGTTTGAAATGTCACTTCTTGGTGAATTGAAATTCTTTTTGGGACTTCAGATATCTTAGCAAGATGAAGGAATTTTCATTTCCCAAACCAAGTACATCAAAGAGATGTTGAAGAATTTTGGAATGGAATATTGCAAACCAGTGAGTACTCCGATGATGACACGTTGCAAGTTGAGAAAAGATGATTAAACTAAAGAAGCAGATCAAAGACTCTATACATCAATGATTGGAAACCTACTCTATGCAACAACTTCAAGACCATATTTAATGCAAGAAGTTGGACAAGTTGCAATATTTCAAGCAACACAAGGAAACTCATTTTCTAGCAGTAAAAAATATCTTCAAATATCTTAAAGGAACAACAGAGTTTGGATTGTGGTATCCAAAAGGGAATGAGATGACTATGGTTGCCTACACAGATGCAGATTGGGAAAGAAGCAATGATGATTGAAGAAGTACTAGCAGAGCAACCTTCTATTTGGGTGAGTGTCTGGTATCTTGGTTAAGTAAAAAGTAGTCTTCAATATCATTAACTACAAAAAAAGCATAATACATTGTGGCAACATCATGTTGTACTCATGTTATATAGATGAAGAAAGCCTTGAAAGATATACAAGTAAAGTATGATGAGCCCATTTCAATATTTTGTGACAACACCAACATTATCAGTATCTCCAAGAATCCAATGATGCATTCCAAGACCAAGTGTATTCTGATCAAGTTTCACTTCTACGGAACATGTTACATAAAAGAATGTCAAGACAGAGTATATTGGGACAAATGAACAGATTGTAGACATATTCACTAAACCTCTCCCAAGAGAGACATTTGAGTATCTTCGACATAAACATGTAATAGTTTCTCTCCAGAGTGATCTACATGTTTTTCACTCAGAATACAAGGGAAGAGAAATCATCTGTTCAGAGACGATAACGGAATATTAATATGAATTCTTTTCTATATGTCAACAATTTAATTCATCAGGAAGCACTAATGGACAAAAGCACTGGAAGAGAGAAAATCCAGAAGTATTTTGTCAGAGGGATTTCCCTTTTCCATTGATTTCAAAGGGGGAGAAAGAACAAAAGCATGCAGACAGGGGGAGCATGAGTGTTGCCATCAATGCCAAAGGGGGAGATTGTTGGAAAATTGATTGTCATTGATGACAACGTTAGAGGAAGTCTAGAAGCCTCTAGAAGTATTGGGTATAATTGAATAAGTCTCCAAAGCGGTCCCCTTATGGCATAGATTTATGCATGGCTCTCACAGGAATACACTTTGAAGAAGTCTACAAGAAACCCAGAGGTGTGGTCATGAGGCCTGAAGTTGAATAAGGAAAATGAGGTTGAATAATACTTCAAGTGTATACAAAAACCTCATAGATGGATAGTATGGGGATGAATAATACTTATATTTCAGGGTGGTAGGACAGGGAAAGGAAAGGGGGTCGTAACCTCCTTTCGGTTGGTTCCGGAGAACTCATGGAGTTGGTGCTTCCTTCAGGTTGGTGCCTGTAACTTTGGGGGTTGTAACCTCCTTCTGGTTGGTGCCAAAGAACTCAGGGAGTTGGTGCTTACTTCAGGTTGGTGTCTGTAAATCATGGGGTTGGTGTTGGATAATTTGGAAGTTAGTGTTTCCTATGAATGCAATATTTTATAGATAAGAAAGAATTTCGTGGTTTTCTCCCAATTGGATTTCCACATAAATTATGGTGTACTATGTATCTGTGGTTACTTGTTATGCTCTCTTGATTGATACTACTGATAAAGTTAATGATTACAAGTTCTGATTAAAAATGGTAAAATATTAAATAATACTGATTCATCCCCCCTCTCAGTATTCCAACAATTTTTCTATTTTGGTCTGGGAGATTTTATTGAAAAGTTTCAAATATGTAATTAAATGTCACAATGACTATAAAGATTAATAATTACATTATTAGAAGTGTCACATACCTACCTGAGCTAGGAGGCATCTTTCCTTCTTTTCATAGAATCTTCTCCTTTGTATCTTTCGTCAGGGCCTTCCACTCCCTCTCATGAATCATTGGAGGAAGCTCATACTTAGGGTTCTTTTGTAGATGAACCCTATATTGGTCCCACAAATATTTTAAATATGAGCCTACTTTTGAGGAGACTCCATATTTGTTGAAGGAACCCTCACCGAACAAGCCAACCAACTTGTTAATGAGTTCATCTATTAACTTGGAACTTTGAGAATTCCACCTCGTGTGTATGTTGGGCCCAAAGATATATAAGGTCAGGTCATTCATGCATTTATAAAATGTATCATTTCTTGCAAAATGATATTATCATTAGTTTAAAATAATCACACATTATACGTAAATTTCAATTAGATTGTACATAATAATTAAAGCACATCTTAAATAACTGAAAGTTTTTCTATTTTCATAGGGATGAGCTCATCGTTTACCAAAAAGGTAACTAGTAGTGTTCTCATGCTAGTGACATGGGAAGATCCATGAAATCATTCTTAAAAATGTGCAATGTCATGTTCTGCATCCACAACATCCCATGCACATTCTAGCATGTGTTGGTTAGGGCCAGGTATAGTACCGACATCGAACCTGGGGGGTGTACTTCTCTGAGTGACTGGTGTAGTACTGACATCGACATTGACCCTGGGGGGTGTACCTGTATGATGCTGTTCCGGTGTAGAAACAACATTGGTACCAACACCGACCTCCCTAGGCACATCTTGGGGATCAAAATCCTGTAAAAAATCATGTGAAAATAAATAGTAGTTTATAAAGGACTTGCACGAGTATATAAATTAAAATCCAAAATAAATAAATGGGATAATTAAAGATATTTATTACCCCATAGCGATGAATTTTTTCCATGAAGGCTTTAAATATTTCATTTATCTCCTATGTTCAAGGCCAAATCTGGATCAAATAAACAAGTTCGATGTTTGATTTTCTCACAAGCTTCCTTATTGTTTGCACTTGGTTGGTGGAGGAAATTTTTTCTTCATTAATAAACACTTCCTCTGTAGGATTTGGGGATTGATTTAAGGCTATTTAAATCCCCCTATCACCCTGAGACAATGGTCCTCCCAACAATGCAATGTGAATATAAGAATTAGAAAAAATAGAAGAAGTTCAAATGTATGTGAAATAAAGTTAGTTCATGAATAGGCATGGGACAAAAACATGACATGCTAAAAACATCAAAGTAAACAATGACTAAAGAATATAAGGAGTGATTGGTGTGGACATTGTGTATTGTAGAGTTTAGGTTGTTAGAAACTTCTAGGCTCGTGTGATTAGTCGTTAATAATGGATGATTTTTATGATGCCTTGTTAAATATGGCCAACAAAACCCTTGAGTCTAAACACTTTTACATTTAAATTATACAATGTTTCATATGATCTCATGGGATCTCATTATGGAAATGTGTTAGGAATTTGGCTTTTGTCTACTTTTCATGAAAGTTATTGAATATTTTTTTTTTAATTCTAATTGATACACAAGAAAGGGTTGGTGCCCTTCGACCCTGATCACCCTGCCACAATATAAGAACCATGACGTATTAAAATGTTTTTTTTCAACTACAAGATGCATGACAATATATTAAAGTAAATGATAATCATAAAATATTAGAGTCATTGCTTACATGTTGGGTAAAATAGTATACGTACCTCCCCCATAATAACAATGTTTGTATCTACTCGATTTAAATTGTAATCAATCAACAACTCTTCCCTTGTAGCTATTGATTTTATTGCACATACAAATACACAATTTCCTTCACGCCCCTCAAATACACAATTGGGTTGCTTATTTGTGGTCATGGGTCTTGTACTATTTATAAACCTTGCAATATTACCCACTGCTTTTTTCCTTCAGTCAAATACATAGATGCTCCTTTATTTTGATCATTGTCTTTTAGTTGTATATAATTTGCAGCCACGACATATATTCACATACATTTTGTATACTGGATTAGCCGTATCCAATATTTATAGATGTAACATAGTCCTCCATACTCCATCAATTCAATTAATCCACTGTAACAAACATTTATACCATCCATGGAAAATAGCCCCAAACCATGTAATGACGATGGAGCGATGTGGTATATCCTTTCGTTGACACAAAAATCAATGTTTATTTGAGGAATATCCTTGGGTACCCATCGTTTCACTATATGTTTGTACCTCAAGGGTACCTTGATGTTGTCTATTCTCTCATCATCATAAGAACATGACCCCCCTTTAGCAAGAAAAAATTCCATGCGTCTATGGAATTTTCTTCTGATCTTCTCACCTCTAGTTGATCTCCGCCTGTTAAACCTGCTAGATGTCTCACTTTCCTCTATTCTACTTGAAATTTCCTCACTCAACAAATATAGATCTGACAAATACATGTTTGGTTGTACGTACTATAACACTCCATCAAATGAGAGAAATTGTTAGCGAGTGTCATAAGGGTTGTGATGAAACATCTTGAGGAAACCACAAGAACGTAATAGTACAAGTGACTTTTGTTGTTACAATAAAATTCTCAACCCACTCATTTTTTTGCAAACTTAAGAATAAAATAATACAACTGAGTTCATTTTTCATGGATTGACATAGACCATGATTTCAAGAGAATGGAGGAAGGGATTTCTTTTACATTCCAACATATTCTATAAAGAACTAGATATTTCTACAACAATGAGTTGCAACCAGAAAGCAAAACACATTTGAATTTGACCATAAAGAATATGTTTGCTTCAATATCTTATTGATTTTGACATGAATTACATCACCATATCAATTTTCATAGGCATTATTGACTTGGATACATGAAAACAATATCAGAAAACATGGTTTCAGTGACAAGGAAATACAAGAAGTTTATCTATGTCCAAGGCCCGTCTATCGTATGTAAAAGATTTAATCTAAATGATAAAAGCATCGATTGGAAAAATAAACTCAAAAACTTCTTTTGTTATATTCAAGCTAATAATTTGTGTATATTCAAGCCTTAATCCCTTTGACCATTGAAGTTTTTTTTCCTTTGCATTGAGGTAGGACATCCAAAGGCTCTTCCCTCTTGCATTGGCCAAGCTTTGAGATCACCTTGATAGTAATTGGAAAGGATTCCTAGAGGACTAATCCCCCCATCCACTCTTGAAGAATCCTATTAGCCCTAGCTAACGCTTGAGAGACAATCATTTTAGGTTTCTTTCAATATTGACTCATCTTCAAACCCTAAGATTCACCTAGAAATTGTGTAGTGACACCATAACCCTTTTCTAGACACGGGTCTATCGTTCTCTTCAACCAAAAAAAAAAAAAAAAAACTTTTATTTTCCTTTTTTTTTTTTGCAATCTATGGTTTAAATGTTTGATCTCATATTGGATTGTTAGATCTAGGTTATTTTGTTTGATACATCTCATTAAAATTGGATCTTTATCGTGCAAACTAGCCTTTATTTGATATATCATTTGAAGTTGGCATAAATTGGGTTATTGATCATATCCTTAACATGTTTATCTTGCGTATCTAACCTAAGTAACAAGGTAACCATAAGCATTTCTAAGTGTTACCATTTCTCTTGGGTTACTTTGATTTCATGCTTAGAAACATATGCATTAGTTTTTCTCTCCATTAAGCTCGTGGTACATGGATTTATACTATCATTAGGATATCTCCATGATCTAAACATTTGACAAAGATAAATCGATGATAAGGTAAGTGGGATGACCAACATCTAAGGTGAAATGACTTGTTTTATTTGGCACCTAAATTTCACCCTTTAAGCTTGACATCCAGGGTTCTTTAAAGCTGTTATTCCAGATCTAAATTTGTCATGTTGGGTATATCTCTTTGAATAAACTATCACTTTAACACTCACAAACAAACAATTTTTCTTTGATCATCTACAATGGAAAAGGGTTTAAAAAAGCTATGCATAAAAGTTAAATTTGGACTCATTTCTCCAATCTTATTGCAATGTTTGGGCTCATTGCTAATCTAGAATATTTTCTTAAGTAGAACGATTCAAAGCTGTGTCATTTGAAGGTTAATGTAACACTTATCACAAGAGTTTCTTGAGGGTTTAACACTGGTTCTAATGTAGAGTTGATGGTTTCTCTAATAATCTCAATGCAACATTTATAATACTTCATCACTAGGCATCAAATACTTGTTTTGTTTGTTTACTGTCTAGGACATGTTATATTATGAGCTTGTGGTAAAAATTATCCAAGTAATGTATCTTAATGGTCGATCATGACATATCGTGTTTTTTGCTGTTATATTCTTTGCACAATCATTTTAATACTAAGCCCCTGAATGTTAAATTGCTAATTGTGGATGACAAGTTTAAAAACTGTGGACATTAACATGGCACCATTATATTACTCTGAATATTAGATTTGAAAGGTGTAAATCTACTTTGAACGATGGTTACTTGTCTTGAACATGGTCTGAATATGCCTTAATTTTTGTGGTAACAACACCATGGTTAGATGATGTTGATTTCTCATTATATTTCTGAGCAATTTTGGCACATATATTTCACCTTAAATTTGTATTGAGCAATGCATTTTGTCCAGGTATGATAATGATTTCAAGGGGTGACGTTTTTCATACATTTCATCAACATTAAAACTGTGGTATCATTGCTCTAAGAATTGATCTATGGTTAAACTTTCCTCTTGATGACATGGATGGATGATTTTTAAATGTTGGCATTGATCACTGTTTATGATATATGGATTGTGGAACGCATGTTGTCTTGAAATATCTCTATATATCTCATATTTATAAGGCTTGACTTAGTGGTGGCCGAACATACTATGGATGCAAGAGTTTACTCTTTAACTTGGTTACGATCTCACCATAGTTTGGATGTATTGAGTCTAGTTTACTTATATGAACTTGTGTTGATATAATATAATGCTCACCACTAATCCATTGCCCCAAACATATGGTAATTAATTACCTCTAATTGATGAATAATTCTAATATCATTGTCCAGAACAAAATTGAGTCCACAATCCAAAAACCATGTCCAAACTTTACCAGGTGCCACCACACCATCCATTGCTATTGTTGCAAACAAGTAAACAAAAAGTCAGATATTTATTATGAAACTTCATGCCCAAATTTTGACTATAACATTGTCCCACATAACTATTAGTGACACCACTATTAGGTCACCATGAGATTTCTTCTTGTACCATGAGATTAATGATCAAAGAGCATACCCACACGATTTGGTGAATCAAAGTGGTTAGGGGCACCCAAGATATGGGTTTCATGGTTTCACTGAGCTTTAATAAAGGCCATTTGTAAAAAATAGGATTCTTAACTATGTTTGTATTCCCTATATGAACGACTATTACTATTACTATTTAGGGTGAGAAATTTACTAGAAATTTTCTAGGGTGAGAAAAATTTACCGATTTGGATGACATTGTTGGTCTAAGTGGGATCCTTTGTCACTCTCTGCCTCACTATGGCTCCTTTCACTCTCTGTCTCTATGGCTCTTTGGTGGGGTCTGTTGGAGAAATTTCTATTTTCGACACACTAGTTCAATGGGAGTAACACTAGTTCATTGGGAGTTAACTGACTAGTTCTATTTTTACCATCACTATTATGCATGCATGCATTCCTAAGGAAAGTTAACTGCTTGATTGCTTTTTTTAATTATGGAATGCTTTGCCCTATATATGAGTGTATTCCACTCATTCATTGTATCATATTGATCATGATCTATGTATCAATCATCAACTCATTGGAGTAGTGTGAATATATTTTCTCATTCTTCCATATTAAATCTCTCTTATTTTCTTGATAAGCTTTGTTTGTAATTGCTTTAGCTAGATCTCCTGTGCAAGTTTCAATGAAACACTGACATGGTATCAGAGCTATGTTGCTTGGAGCAAACCAGACAAGCCAAAGAATAAGGAAATTTGGGGTTTCAGTGAGTTAAATCCGTGGTCGTAACTTTAAGCAATTATTCCTCCCAAAATATTACGTTTTTGAGGAAATGACTCATGTGTAAGTAAATCGGCCCATTTTGGAAGTGGGTTTTCAACCGTTTTGCGAGATTCTTTACGGTTTGCTCAGAAAGTGAGCCGCAAGATAGCCTCCTAAAATTGATACGAATCCGTGGCTGTACCTTTCCACATTCATTGCTCCTAAAAATATTAAGTTTTTGGGGGAAACGGTCCACAAAGAAAGTAAATAGACCCATTTTGGAAGTGGCTTTTCAACCGTTTGGCGAGATTCCTCAACGTTTGCTCAGAAAGTAAGTCACAAGATCATCTCCTGAAACTGATATGAATTTTTAATTTCTTAATTTTTCACTTGCAGATTGAGAGTAAATTTTTAGGGGTTCTTGGAATTAGTGGGAGAGATGGATATGACAACTATTATACAGTCAAACTTGGTGGTAATCCTCACACCATACAATTATTCTGATTGGAAGCCCAAGGCGACATTCCAACTCAAAATAAAAGGACTGTATAATTTGACGATGGTGATAGAAACAAAACGTACATCAACGATTGAGAAGATGAGATGAGCGAACCGTAAGGATGAGGCCACATGACTACTTCTTGAATTAATATCCACTGATTTATGGTTTCATGTTGTTGCATGCAAGACTCCAAACGAGATCTGGACCACCTTGGAAAGACTCTTTGGAAAGTAGGATGAGATGCGAGGTCATATGCTTGAGGTAGAGTTGAATACCTTAGACCCTGAAAGTTTTGATAATATACAAGATTTTTTTACTAAATTTAAATATTTGCTATTAAGCTTGGGTGAATGTGGTATTGATAAGTGTACACAAGAGAAAGAACTTAACAATATTGGCCAAGCTAGGACCAAAATACACTGTATATGTCTCCAATTTCCATTCTGGCAGATGTCTTTTTGGAACAAATTGGAAAATGCCTACATTGGCTCAGTTCATTGAGTCTCTTACACAAGAGAAGACAAAACTCATACATATGGGCCTCATGAAAGATCCCAAAGCACATGCACTCACCATGTAGGATGGAAAATGGTCATTCAAGCAGAATAAGAAGGAGGGATATTCCAAATCCTTTAATGATTTTTCAGGTTCCAAAGACTCTTCAAATTCCAAGAAGAAGAAGAAGAAGAAGGAAAATCAGTGCACTTACTGCAATAAACCGAATCATGAAGAATCCACATGCATGAAGAAACAAATCGATCTTATGGCACATGCACTTTAGCAGAACAACCTTGGAAACTTCATTCCAGAGGGAGTCAAGAAGCAGAAGGAAGCAAATCCTGCTCCTGAGAAAGGTAATCATCATGCTCTTGTTGCAATTAATTCCTCATCTGATTCATGGATTATAGATTCTGGTGCAACCCATCATACGGTAGAAAAAGAGGAAGTTTTCTCTTCTTTGAGTCCATGCTCAAGACCCCCATATTCTCATGGGGGATGACACTCCAATAGCGGTAGCAAGAGAAGGGAGAGTGGAACTCCACAATGGCAGTTTTGAGAATGTTCTACATGTTCCAAAGCTTTCTATGAATCTTCTCTCAGTTTATCAGATCGCTTAGAAAGGTAAAAAGGTTGAATTTACATCAGATTCAATTTTAGTAATTGACATGCATGACAATTCCATTATTGCAATTGGTGAGGTGGACCACAAGTCAAGGTTGTATAAATTCACTAAGTTTTATGACGATGACTCTTCTATTCTACTTACACGTAAGGAGAGTACTTTGCATTCACCTCCACTGAAACATGCATATACTCTTGTTCTTCCATTAGTTTCAGACATCAGAGATGATTCCATACACTCAGATTATGTACATGGAAATAAGAAGGTAGTACATCCAAATAAGAGGCCAGCGTCGAAGCTTCAATAGATGCCCAAGAAGGCATGTACCACACTTTAGGAAGCAGTGAAACTTGCAGGGAATCCATTGGATTCGAGGAGGACTCGATCTCAGCATGAGGAGCCTTCTCATGTATTTTCAGCTTCAGAACCTGCGATGCCCATGCATTGCTATATGGTTCAATCTACTGATCCATAGAACTACAATAGGGTTGTGGGAAGTCCATTATGACAAGCAACCATGCAGAAGGAGTATGACTCACTCCTACAGAACCAAACTTGGAATCTGGTTCCACGTCCACTAGAAAATAATATTTTCAAGTGCAGATGGGTCCACAGGATTAAGAAGTACAAGGCCCGACAGGTTGCCAAAGGACTTCATCGGATCCATAAAGATTTCTACATCTTCACGAAGACTTTCGATGAGTAGGAGTTTCAGACTTTGCAGAATCTTCTTGTAGTGAAGAACACAATTGTCTAACAACTGTTATTTTCTTCTTTTGATACATTATCTTTTGAGGGGGGGTTTTGTTCCCACGTGGTTTTCCTTCTTTCCTCACTTTTATTCAGTGTTCATTAATTGCATTGTACATGAGTACCTAAAATGGCCTAGTAGACGAGACTCATTTTTACTCCATAGTGATGTTCAGGGGGGGTGTTAGAGGAATTTCTATTTTCGACACACTAGTTTAGTGGGAGTAACACTAGTTCATTGGGAGATAACTGACTAGTTCTATTTTTACCATCACTATTATGCATGCATGCATTCCTAAGGAAAGCTAACTACTTGATTGCTTTTCTTAATTATGGAATGCTTTTCCCTATATATGAGTGTATTCCACTCATTCATTGTATCATATTGATCATGATCTATGTATCAATCATCAACTCATTGGATTAGTGTGAATATATTTTCTCATTCTTCCATATTGAATCTCTCTTATTTTCTTGATAAGCTTTGTTTGTACTTTCTTTAGCTAGATCTCCTGTGCAGGTTTCCATGAAACAATGACAGGGTCAATGTATCTCATGTTTTCACTCTCTGTCTCTATGGGTGGGGTCTTGCGAGGGTTCTGTTTGCAGGCAGGGTCGATGCGAGGGTTCCGTTTGTAGGCAAGGCTGATGCGATAGTTCTGTTTGGCAGACAAGGTCAATGCGAGGGTTCCATTTGCAAGCAGGGTTGATGAGAGGGTTATGTTTGTCAGGCAGGGTCGATGCAAGTTTTTGTTGAGTGGGTTATTTGCTATATATATATATATATATAATGTGTTGTTTTTTGCCTTTTAAAATAGGTGCAACTCCTAATACCACTCGAGGTGTGTAAAGACATGACCAAGATGTCATGTGTATGCTATCCATGATACTCCTAAACGTGCTCAATATATCTGCAAGTGTATCCTAATAGACATCAATATGCACCTAGACACCTAGGGTAAAGACACCATCCCCAATCTCAAACAAGAGATGAGGGACACAAACATTGGTGTGTAGCATGAAACTAGTCAAAGAATCAGAAGAAAAACACATCACAAAAGTTCATAATTTCCATTTTGATATATCTTTTTCTTTGATTGTAACTTCAAGATGCTTGAAAAAAAATAAAATTCCACTTTTAATATTAGAGAACAAATAAATCGTCATCGCAAGGAAGAATATACCTATATTTGATGGTGACTTAGCTCAAAGTTTTATAGTGTCTAGATAGTCTCTGAAAGCCAATTTTCTTTTCCAATACAATCAAATGTCGATGAAGTGCGTGGGACCCATAGGAAGTACAAAAAAACCTTAATATATAGTTTTTTTAAATAACACATCATCTTGCAATAAAATAAGAATGATATGTTAATTTGTAGGTAGGTAGGTTTATAAATAAGTTAGAGGTTAACATGTCTCCATTTTCCACAGATTAGGGTTTTTTTATAGTCCCCCCCCCCCCCACACACATTAATGGTTAAGAACATCTATTTCCTCATAAGAGGTCAAAAGTTCAAATCCAGAGGGGGGTTGGGTATGCATACCTCTGTAGACTTTAGCAATCAAATGGTTGTGCGGAGGGGGTCCCTTGTCCCACAAAAAAAGGGGTTTCATACACCAATTTGGTGTTTGGCTTGGACCTGACCTTAAAATTAGGTTACTACTACTACTACTACTACTATTATTAGTACTACACACACACACACACACAGTGTATCCCTCAATGTACCCATTTGGAGGGGCGTCATGTTTTTATGCATTCCCATTTCTAAAACTAATACATGTTTCAATGTTTCATTCAACTTAGGTGGAAAGATGGGAAGATAACCCATACACATACAATGAAAAGCCTCTAGATAAAGAAACAAAGAGTATGTTGAGGTCTCCAAATAGATGGTACTCAAAATGGTGATAGTATAATGAAGATCAAGAGAAATGTTCTACCTTTGGAATAAAAGCGATGGAAATCACACTTTGGATAAGCAACGAAAGGCACAACACATACCAAAGTTGTTGTTCTAGAAAATCCATGCAAATTTCCACTGGTTGCTCAAGTGAACACATACCCAAGTGAAATCCTACAATGAGTTCAACCTTTTTTTATTTTATTTTTCATAATCCACTTTGAATGTGGTGACTAAAACATTCTCCATGGTATCCAACTAAGTAACTACAATAAGAACTTAAATATAAGGCTCCAAAACAATGTTGAACAACACAAAACCTTTGAATATGATTCAATATCCATGTCATCAATGTCTCATTTTATGGTTGTACTCCTTCGTCGACACAAAATGTCTAGTATACGTAAAATTGATAACAGACATCTTGTATATCATTCTCAAAAGAACTTATCCATCAAAATTTCAAAACATAGTCAAGTCATCCTAATCCTTTAAGGTTCATAAGTGATTACATCAAATCTAGTTTGGATGTTACTCCACCACCCTTTTATGGGGACCTTTAACATCACCATTGGATTTTTGTACACCTCTTCAACATCAATAAAAAATAAATCAAATATCAATAAATCTTAAACATGCCATGAAACAGAAAAATCCCATAACTTCTACCATCGTATTCAATATTATTCATTTTCTTGATAACATTTCCCCTTTGACTTGGTGCTTCTTCATTGAGGGGATATTCCACGTGTCCTCTTGTTTGGTAACATGAGAAAAATGCTCCCATGTTTGGCTTCAAATCTTTCTTATTGTTCTATTTGGTTTGATATACTTCCCTTTTCTGGTTTGCACTTCAATTAGCTAGTGATAAGCCAAAACTATTACTTGCTCCATGTTCACTCTAACAAGGAAAATTGAATCATATCTTTAAAAACTTTGTTGATGATCTATTCTCCACAGTGACACAAGCACAAAAGAAAGAGAAATAGTTATGTTAGTTAATATAGATGCATGCATACTCAGGCAAATAGCTATAATAGTTAGCATGGATACATGCCTACTCAAACCTATAATATATTCTAAGTTTAATGATTCTTGATTTTCTTATGAATCACTGCATTAATTATTCTAACCATCACATTCGATGCTTTCTTTGATCAGTAAATCACCATACAAAGAAAAACTTACTTTTTTGTGAATTATCATGTTACACTAGCATGATATTGACATCATAGGTTGTATTAGCACTCACCCTAACCTCATGCTAGTGTATGACGATGTATGTTGCGAGATGCCTTCGATCATGCTTCACCATGAACATCGTAACCTCAATGCTCTTTGTTAGCACTTATTCTTGCAAGGGGATTTTTTTCCTTTGAAGTTGGTCATTGGGTGACCAAATGCAAGAAAAGGGGTTTAAAAAACCCACGATATGCATTTTTATCCAAAGTCAAGGCACAATTATGCAAAGGCACGCACATACCTTGTTGGCAAAAAGCCATCAAGAACAGACTCATTCTCATTCGTCGGATCCATCAGATAAATTAGACCGACGACCATCAAGCGATCGGGATTATAGAGTTGCACAAAGTTTAACATCTGACCAAGGCCTGAAATTGTGAGATCTAGTCCGTTCATTTTAGAGGGACATGTGGCGCACGATCAACATAGTTGCGATTTCGCGAATTAGGAGGTTGAGAGTCGATCACAACAGAGACTCCCGAAACACGAAATCATGAAAAGATCGTAGCCATTGATCAAAGGAAAAAGCTGGACCATTGGATCAACTTTTTGTGATTTCGTGAGTCGAGAAAGTAAGAAGGTAGAGTCTTGAAGACTCGCGAAATGATCTGAGCCGTCCAACTAGGGGAGCACGTGGCTGCAGATAATGAGAAATTGCGATTTCTTATTTCGACGGTTTCAGCATGGAGCAAAGCGCAAAGCCCTGAGTGCCAAAGTCTCGATGGCCGATATCCCAAAGTGCCGATTGTTGATATGTTGAAGTCCCGAAACCTGGGATGCATGAAAGCCGTCCATTCCAGGGGACGCATGGCGTAGGATCCAAGCCAAAGAAGAGTCTTCTGAGGAGTGTCGATGGTATGTGGTCCTACAATGAAAATTTGATCTGGGACATCTAAAGCAGAGGGACACGTGGCAGTAGATAATGCAAAATCGTGATTTCTCATATCGGAGGTTTGATCATGGAGCACAACGCAAAATCCTGACATGTGAAATCGCGAAGCGCTCAAAGTTTGGCCCCATGATCATAGCCCGCAACCCTATGGTGTGCGGGTCCGAGAAGAATATTAGCACCTGTCGCATAGAGCCGGTGACGTGGGGTCTTCGGGGAATTAATCTTGGTCGTCAATTTTAGAGCGAATCCGATCGTCGATCTGGATGGGCCGTTTTCGTGATTTCAGGCATCGATATTTTTGAAATCAAGGGTATTGAAAACTCCTGTAATGCAAAGCCCCAAAATTTTATAGCGGATAAGTGCAGGGTCATGGCCTAAGGTTGTGTGGAATGATGGATAAGAGCTGTGCCAAGGGCCGAAAATGCCTATTTTGATTGCATAAGGATAACAACATGGCTCGAGGTGTCGAGATTAATTTGACAAAGTCATGGGCACCACCTAGAGAATTCATGGATGTCAAGGATCATCCTGATCCCAATGAAGTTAGTTAATGAAAGTGGGGGGATGGTGGTTGAAACCTCATTTCGTCACATAAATGGAAAGCATGAAAGGATGGTCGTGGCGGTTAGCTGAGAACCCAAAACTCCTCTGTAAATGGGTTTTCCTGCAAAGCCCATACTGTTTTAATTTCGCATATGACAAAGGAAGACAAGTGTAGCCTAACAACAGAAGGAGGATACGCAAATCTTTGAATGCAGTGGTTCGTTCGTGTCCCTAGAGGTTGTTAGCAGTTCTGAGTATATATACTTAGTTTTTATATTTTGTAGGGGTCGATGGTAGAGCTACGCTCCCGCTTGTAAAGTTTTAACGAGGCCTCTGATTCTTTGGTTATGCTATGTATTTGAGATTTCTTGTTTAATGAAAGTCAACCTCTTTTCATCTCTTTGTAAACAACTATGTTAAAACACTAAGAATTGGAGGATCCAGTTGAGGCTAGTTATGTTGTTGTGATGTAGGTTTGATCACTGCAATATTTTCACCAGTTTTAATCAATTTCCTGTATTATCTTTTCCCTCTTACACTGAGTATATCGAAATTGGAGGATACGGTCGAGTTGTTACAGTAGCATTGTGATGTAGGTTTGATCATCATGCTGTTATAACTATGCCATTTAGGCATATCTTAGTGCATGAAACTTCGGGTCCAAGAGGATCTTGTTCTTGAATCTTTTCTTCCTTAGGTTGCTAGAAGACCAGATGTCCATAGCAGACTCTTACATTTTCTCACCAAGTCTTCCCTCTTCTCATTTTAAACTCAACTCACTGACTAAAGTTAGATCAAGACCTCACTTGCCTATGCATGCCAACCCAATTTTCTGAGTTAGAACGATATAATCCTAAGACAATGTCCATTAGACTGCCCTTAATTTTATTCATTGTGACATACAAGATGATGGGTACTAGGCTTACCTCTTCTGCAATCCAGAGGTGACTTCTAGTGCTAACACTCTTATCAGTTACTTACCAGCATTGGGCATGCCTCATGCCTTCACTCACATTGAACCAACATTGTCTCCCTTAGCATATTGCCTTCACTAGTTTGGCACTAATTGTTGTTTCCTATTGCCTCTTGCCTTCCTTAGTGCTTAGGTAGGGTTCCCCATTTTTTCCTCTACTCTTCCCCTTGGTCCTTGGTCTCTGGTTTGGATATATTAGATAATTTGAGGCCGTTGTTTGGGGGCACTCTCTTACTCTATGGGACCGATTTGTGACTTCCTTCACATTTATGTTGTAATTTTGTCGTTTGTGTTAGCACTAGAAGTTCTACTTAGAATGCTATGAGGATAAGACCAGAACCCATCAGAATATGAGTAATTAAATCAAATTTGGTATGTGCATTAAGCTCAACTGGATCAAGAGTGAGATATTTAGAATCTAACATCAACACCATAAACCCTCATAAACCATACTCCAATAGAAAAGGCTTAAGAAACCTTATGTCAGTATACAAAGTTCAATGGATGGACTGAAGAATGCACAAGAATACAAGAAATGTATGAATCATACTCACATCAAGATTTTCTGATACACACACAACTGAAACTTCATCAACTAGGAGCCTCTCAATTAATAAAAATGAAATACTTTGAAAAATTCTGTTTCACTAGACTACAATAAATACTTCACTGAGTATTCATGATAACAAACACTATCGATAAATCATTCATCAATAGTAAATTATCAAAGCAAGAAGACAAAAATATGGATATGATAGTAAGAGAGAAAACTAATCTTCAATTATCCAAGAGTCTTTAATCCAATGATATAGAGTTTTTGGGATATAACATTAAAACTGGTTTGAACTCCCACAATTCGAACCTCTTCTCATTACAAATCACATCATATATAGAAAAACATTACAAGTTCCTTAAGAGGCTTGTACTCTTCAAAAATTGCAAACAGTTACAAGATCTTATTTTTTAGGGTTTCAACTTTTGACTTTCAAACCTTTTGCTATCTAAAATATCTCCAACATATCTTGATCACTTGAAGGTGTATCTTGGGGATGAAATTTGATATGGTGAATATTGAGTCCAACTCAATGACTGATTCGATAAGATTTGACTAAATTTGGTCAAAATGGAACCTACAACAATTTTGTAGTGCACTTAGTGAAAAACAGTGTGCCTGTGCTACAAAACTGCCATGGCACTGTTTTTTCACTTCAAAATAGAACCTTCAGCTTTGCGACCTCATCTTTTTACTTCTAAATTGTTGGAGCAACTTCATTCCATAACAGTACTGACATGGCTTCACTGCAAAACTTCAAAATTGCTTCTAGAACAAAAATAAAACTAACCCCTAGATTTCATCCTTAGGGTTTCTGCATGCATTTCAGTTGTTCATTTATATTTCATTCACCAACATCTTTCCATGATGGTTCTTCACCGATATATTTCCCACATACTGAAAAAAATAAATTCAAAATAGGCTATGCTATACCATGGATGTAGCCTTCACAAAATTAGGGTTTCCCTGATTTTACCCTAGACTATATGGAAACAACGTAGATCTATAAGTAGCTTCAAAATACATGGTGAGAAAACCAAAATATCACTCACTCACTTACTTTCACTTGCTTCTTTTGCAAGGATTTACGAATTCTTCTTTGATATCATACCCTTTACTAACTAGATTTCTTCTTTCAATGCTCTATTTTTTGCTTGTATGACTCTGTTTTTCCCGTAAAGATTCCTGACCTGTCTATGCAAAGGTAGCCTTCTTCTTATCACCCTCTTAGTATTTTGATGTGTTTGCTTAGTAATATCTAGCTGATGCTTTAAGCTTACTTTTGCATGCCTATTTTTCTCCCTTAACTGTACAATGGTTGCTTGAGCTTCCTTCAACTGATTTCTTAATCTTGTTACTTTCACATCATATTTTACTAGTTGATGGATGGATGTAAAGGAAATTTGCTTATCCTTTTGAGGTGAAGGTTCAAGAGGAACTTCTTCTACAATGGCTGATTTCTTTGCTGCTGACCCAATGAAAGGTTTAGTTCTCTTCAATTCTCCAGGTTGTTCCAAGCCAAATTCAAGTTTCTTTCTTTTCAACCCCTTTGTACTTTTTTTCACTGTCTAAAATCTGCAGTTTTAACTTCTCATGTTGTTGCATAGGCATTTTTCCTTTCTTTGTTTTTGAATATTGAGAATTTGACCGAGTTTTGATGTTTGAAGGAGTAATTGGGATATCCAATTCATAATTAGCTATGAGCATAAACTCATTCTAGTCTCTATTTGTCTTCTTTAATTCTTCCAGCACCAAAATATTAATTAAACCAAAATGAAAAATATAATGTTTTACCTGCTATGGCTTTGCTTATGCTTTATGTATCATCTTCCTTAAACTTTTGTACAAGTATAAATGGATGTCCAAAGGTTTCTTACCAGTGAAGTGTAACAACAACTTGAATTGATACTACAACATCAAATGAAACCTTCCCTCACGGATGAAGTATATTTGAATCACATGCAAAAAATTATCATATTTCCCTAGCAGCCAACTCCCAGGCACACCTTGTGAAAGATTTACTCCGCAATGCTCATACTTCAACAACCCGTGACAACTGCTGGCTTCAAATTTAATTCCTTTAAACCATTGTTCACCCATACGTGGAATCTCAGTTGCTGCAACAATTGAATCAATAGAAACATCAAATTCCAAAGGGCCAACCTTGTTTTTTCCTACATTGTAGTTAAGAACAAAATCCTTGGCCACTGCTATGTGGTGCCCTTGAAATTTCTCACAAAAATTCAAGCACCCAACCTACTAAAATGATTATATGAAATTGGGCTTTGATTCCAACAGTTGCATGCCCTTAGGCTCAAAACGAACCAGGGAACCTGAACTTCTACGAGTATCCTTCACCTTCTTGGGCTCCACAACATTGATTTCCACCCGCAACTAGAGAAATCTGAGCCAAAGATGAAATGCGTGGCTGCCTTGAAATGATGAAACAAGTTGAAGGCTTGTCACGAACTATCAGTTCCTCTATCATATGGAAAACCCATAGACTCACCACCTAATACCATAATGAATTTTATGTGACATGAATTTGAAAAAGAAAAATCAAAATAGGGCATCAAAGGTCATTATTGGAAAGATAACTGTTTTGTAGCACGAGTGATGAAATTTGAATGGACTGCACTACAAAACGCTCGTCAATTTTACAACACGTACACATTAAAAGTTGTTCTATGTGCTACAAACGTACAAAAACTCTTTATTAGGACTAGGACTTCATTCAAAAGGCAGAATAATCCTGATTATGAATTTAATAGATCACAACTGACCCATAAATGATTTGACAATGACATTTTTACCCCTTAAAATGACTGAAGACATAACATGGTAACCCTTAAGATGACCTTATTCATTAAAAACCATCATCACAATGACCCAAGGATACAACATGAAATTTTAAAAACCTAGATATGACTCAATAAAGACTAACAAAGGAGAATAAAAAAAATGACCTGCAGTACATTTATTGTGCTAACAATTTGATTGTCAAATTATTTTTGTGAGTTGTATTTGAATCTTGAAACCATCCCATACCGTCATTGCATGCATATACTATAACCATGTCAAATTTCAGTGCATACAAGCACAAATTGAAAAAAATTCAACGTTGGTCCCATTCATAGGTCACTCTGCACGGGGTCAAATTAAAGACTAATTTCCACTAATTGGTAATTAATGGACAACCTTTGAAAATTGTTAGACGAACCAAAGTTAAAATTGGAGATGATGGTATAAACCTAAATGATATTCTCTTGGTTTTAGACCTTGTGCATGATAGATGAGCTCTTAAAGCATCATTTAGGCTCTTGAATACTATTTTTTTAATCCATATACCATGTACAAAAGCTTAAGAGTCATCTATAGTTCATAAAAACTTGCAATTGTGCCAATATGACACATAGGCCAAATATTTCATTTATAGGGCCTATGTGGTGGTTTTAGACCCTATGCATGGTTTAGGAGTCATAAAAGCATATTGTATGCCTTAAGACATTTATAGTTCCTCCTCATACCATGCCCATGACTTGGAGAAGCATCGTTTGAAACAATTTAATGTTGGTCCCTTTCACTAGTCGTTGTTTTTGGAAAGTTTCAATGAAGATGCTATAGGAGAGATGAACATGTTCATTGAAACCTCACCACAATTCGATGATAATGATGATGACAAATACAATGATGGATAATTTTATCTCATTCAGATTTATGTTATAATTTTGTTGTTTGATTTTCAAATTCTTTATGTGAGTTGTATTTGAGTCTCAAAACCCTCCCATACTGTCAATGAATGCATCTACTATAACCATGTCAAATTTCAGTGCATAAAAGCACAAACTGAAGAAATTTCAACATTGGCCCCATTCACAGGTCACTTTGGGCGGGGTCAAATTAAAGATTAATTTCCACTAATTGGTAAATGGACAACCTTGAAAATTGTTAGAAGAACGGAAGTTAAAATTGGAGATGATGGTATAAACCTAAATGAGCTTCTCTTGGTTTCAATGATAATATATTCTCTACTGAACAAGGCCAACCACATGAAGGTTTAGCTCATATGGCCCTTCCCCCCCTCACATCACTCTCAATTTCCCAACACCCAATTTATCTACTATAAAGTATTTGAAAGCACATAGTAAAAATCAAGCATAGAAACTAAGAAAACAAAATTTAAGGTAAATGAAAGAGAACAAATCAACATAAAACATATAAATACATACCTCATACATTTCAACATTTCGATATCATTAATGTTATTCTTCATATAACTCAACATCTGTATCATTCGGTTCATAATTGATGTTGAAAGGATTGGCCATATTAGAATCCTCATCAATGTCGTCATTTCCAATCATATCATCATCTATATCATCATCCGAAACATTGTCTTCTACATTTGGTTCAAATCCTTCATGTTCTTTATCTAACACATTGTTGATATCATCTTCATCCATAACATTGTTTATAAAATCTCCTTGAACTTGTACGACATCTTCATTTGACACATGAACTAACTGCTCCTCTACATCTTATTCTTCTTCAATATCATCTTCTTCCACTACATTATACTTTACCAACCTTCCTATTGGATCATATATAACAACATATGACCAACACCCTCTACATGGAACCTCTAAGTAAAATACCTATTCACATTGGCTTGGAAGAAAATAGGGCTCTGATTGTGGCTCAACATGTAAATGTGTTGAACCTGCATAGAAGAGATCTAGCTATACAATAATACACACATTTGCAGAGAGAATCGGAGAAAGAAGAAGGAGAGAAATAATGAAAGAATTCTCATTAACCGTTGTGAATAATGAATAATTTACACATGATATACTCTGTATAACTCAATGAGTGCGCAATGGAGGAGAAACAATGCACCATAGTGGTGGTCTATAGTGATTTGGACACACACTAGCAATTATGGGAGTGAACTGCCACCTAGTCTAGTCTCTCAGGCAATTATGGGAGTGAACTGCCACCTAGTTGAGTTAATTAGTCAACTAGTATTCAGTTAAATGACTGAAAAAAGAGTAGTGAGGAGTTAACTAAGGGAATCAAGGGTAATGCGCCAGTATGGCGATGATACCAAGGAAAGGTCTAACTAGCATGGTGATTATCCCAATGTTTCATGGTGACAAAACAAATGCAACATATAAACTCAACTCAACTATTCAAACTGAAGTGTCAACTGAAAGAGAATATTCTCCCCTAAAATATAGGAGACTAGATAATGACTAATTATGACTAATAAACAAGGAAAAACCTTAGGAAAAATAAATCCTAGATGTGTGTGAGTAACTCCAACACCCCTCTAAACATCACTATGGTGAAAATAAATAATGGGTCTGGGAAACAAGGCCATGTTAGGTACCCAAATACAAAAGATACACTGAAATAAAGTGAGGAAAGAGGGAAAACCTCATGGGAAACCCCCCCCTCAAGGTACAATGTATGTAAAAAGAAGAACTGCAGGTGATAGGCAATTGTGTGCTTCACTCCAAGACGAGTTCGTAGAAAATGGAACTTCTGCTTAGTGAAGGTCTTAGTGAAGATGTCTGCCATCTGTTCTACTGAAGGAAATAACTATAAGTTGATGATCCCCTCATGTAATAAGTCCTGGATGTAGTGCATGTGGATCTCGATGTGCTTCGTCTGCTACCTCTGAACTGGATCTCTACAAAACTTCAGAGTGCTCTGGTTGTCATACCAGATGATGATCGACCGATGAAACTCAAAGTCCAACTCAGTGAAAAAATGTTGTAGCCACATAGCATGAATGGTTATGTTAACGACCCCTTTGTACTCTGCCTCGGCTGAAGATAGATAAATGGAAGCTTGCTTCTTTCTCGACCAACAGATAGGCTCGGAACCAAGACTGAGTGAGTAACCATATGTGGACTTGTGATCAGTGCTATTGCTAGCCCAATTGGAATCAGTAAACCCAATGAGATCTAATGTAGATTCTGCTGCATAATGAATCCCAAAGGTGATGGTGCCCTGAACATATCGAAGGATATGCTTTGCAACTTTCCAATGTAGCTCATGCTATTCATGCATGAACCTAGAAACTGCGCCAACTACATATGAGAGGTCTGGTCTGGAGTGTGTGAGATACAACAAACTCCCCACTAGCTGTCTGTACAGTGTGCTGTCAACCAGTGGAGTCTCCCCACCATCCTCAATTTTGACTTCTGATAGGAAAGGAGTCGGAGCAGACTTGTAGTCTATCATGTGAAATCTCTCAAGGAGATCTCGTGCATACTTGGCTTGAGATAGTTTGATGCTTGATGCATCCTAACTGATCTCGAGCCCTAGGAAGAAGTGTAGAGGACCCATTTCCATCATAAAAATTGTGTCGTGTAGAATCCTCTTGATTGCAACAATCACTGAATTCGAGCACCCAATGATCAACAAATCATCGACATACAAAACTAAAAGTAGAAGTGAATCAACCGTCCTGAGCATGTAGACATTCAGGTCTGATTTACAATGTACAAAGTTATTTGACAACAGGTAGGAGTCCATCTTGGCATACCATGCCCTCAGAGCCTGCTTAAGTCCATAAAGTGACTTCTTCAGTCGACAGACCAAATATGAGTCCTACATAAATCCCTGGGGTTGCTCCATATAGATCTCCTCAGATAGATCACTGTGAAGAAATGCATTCTTCATGCCCATCTGATGGACTTACCATCCCTTGGATGCCTCAATGGCAAGTGCCAATCATATGGAGTCCATATTCGCTACTTGAGCGAAGGTCTCATCATAGTCAATACCATGAACCCATTGAAAGCCTTTGACGATAAGCCTAGATTTGTATCTATTGATCTATCCATCTGCTACACTCTTGGTCCTGTAGACCCATCTTCATATGACAAGTTTCCTCCTAGAAGGAAGGGGAACTAGATCCCAAGTCTGGTTCTTAAGGAGGGAGTTGTACTCCTCCTGCATGGTGGATTCCCAAAAGGGACTTCCAACATCCTCGCCATAAGAATGTGGATCTGAAGATTGAACCAAGAAAATATTCCTGGAGGAAAATGGTTCAGTGGTAGTGAGTGCAACATGAGGCTCCTCGAAATCAGATCGAGTCCTCCTAGTATCGGTTGGATCACCAACGAGATACCTTGCATGATGAAGAGTAGTATGTGCCCACTTGGGCCTCTGCTCTGGCTCTGCAACTACATTCAGATGCTCTGAATCTGCATCTGACTGTACTGACTCTGAATATAAATCATCTGAGTCCTATGAATCATAACTCTCATCTGAAGAAGAGTCGACATGTGCATGCTCATCATCTCGGACAGGTGGAAGAATGAAGGTGTCTTCATGCAGCTGCTGAGGTACATGCAAGAAACTTTCCTCGAATTGTAAACTATGCTCAATGATGATTCGGTCCGAGGAAAGATCAATAAGCCGATATCCCTTCACATAGTCGGGGTATCCAACAAAAATGCACTCAGTGCTCTATGGATCAAGTGCCTTCCTCTTTTCAGAGGCAATCTTGGCCCATGCATGTGAAAGAAAAATGTGAAAGTGGGTCACTTTCAGTTTGAGGCCGCTCCAAGCCTCATAGGGGGTATTATCCTTGACATATATATGAGGAGATCTATTTTGTATGTATGTTTCACAATTAGGTGCTTCAACCCATAGTCTTTGTGGTAATGAATTTGCATGCAACATGCAAGATGCCATCTCCTTTAGAGATCTATTTTTCTGCTCAACAACTCCATTTTGCTGTGGAGTATAGGGAACTGTGTGATGCAACTGAATCCCTGCCTCATGTCAAAGATTATGGATCTCATGATTTACATACTCTCCCCCATTATCAGTTCGGAGAACTTTGATCATCTTTTCGGACTGTGTCTCAACCAAGTCTTTGAAATATTTGAGGTGTTGAAAGACCTTGGATTTTTTCCTGAGAAAGTAGATCCATGTAAAACATGAGAAATCATTAAAAAAAATGAGAACAAACCTCTCTTTTCTGATGGATGGATGCAGAAAAGGACCCATAAGGTCACTGTGGATCAGATCTAAAGGTGTGGAAGCTCGTTGAGACTTTCCTTTGTCGAATTTATCTTGAGGGTATTTTCTGAGAACACATCCCTCACATACTCCCTTGGAGAAATGGATGTTTGGTAGATCGTCAACCAATGTTTGCTTGCTAAGTTGTTGCATGTATTTGAAATTCAAATGTCCAAACCTTTCATTCCATATCCTACTACTTTCATCAACATGAGTAAGAAGTAAAGCATAATCATGTTCAATGAATTCAGAAAATGTATAGAATATAGACTAATGATTTACCTCACTGGTAGAAACCCTAGAGTTGGTTTGCATGTCGTAGATGTCCATGTAATTGGGTGTGAATATGAATTTCATTCCAGTGTCAGAATTCATCATCTGATACATGGAGAGAAGGTTGACAAAAAGTTTGGGAACGTGCAACACATTCTCGAAGCTTCCGTTGGTGAGTTCAATCCTTCCTTTGCCGGTGACTTCACAGATGAGTTGTCCCCCATCAGAATAGTAGGACCTTTTAATGCATCCAAAGAAGAATATATTGCTTTTGAGGCAGCCATGTGATGTGATTCTCTTGAATCTACAATCCAAGCATTGGGAGAGGAGTTGATGGCAATCAAGGCATGGCTAGAATTGCCTTTCTTGGAATTCTGATATTCTGGCTTCTTCTTCTTGGCACCCTCGGGGATGCGATCTCCAAGGTTGTTTTGCTGACGTATTTGAGACATCAGATCTATTTCTTTTTGCATGCATGCAGATTTCGAATGGAATCCTTTATGATAGTACATGCATTTCTCCCCTTTTCCCCTTTGGATCCGGAGGCATCGGTGAAGGGTTTTGTGTACCCTTCCTTCTTCGGATGTGCATGAGATTTCCATTTATCTTTATATTTATATTTATGATATTTTTGGCTTCCATCATGCACAATGAGTGCATGTGCTCTTGGGCCTTTGATTGTGCTCATGTTGATGAGCTTGGTTTACTCTTATGTCAGGGATTCAATAAAGTCCTCAAGAGAAGACATCTTCCAGGTGGATCTAGAGGTGAATCTGACAGTATGGAATGTGGATATGAATATAGAGAATTCAGGACCAAGCATGGAGATAATGGTGAGAACCATTTGTTTCTCCTCCTTTGATTTATCAACCATACAAGCTTTGAGTTGCGGCAATAAATCCTTGAATTTTGTAAAGAAATCTTGGATATTATCGAAGCTTTTTGGATCCTATGTGAGCAGCTCCACCTCCAGCATGTGTCCCCTCATCTCATCCCATTTTCAAAATATCCCTTCCAAGGTGGTCCAGGATTCATTTGGAGTCTTACAGGAAGATATGTGAAAAAGGAGATCGGGAGAAATAAGACTGCAAATTGTTCCGAGTGCCTCATCCATGAGATTTAAGTAATTTATTCAAGGTTAACCTATACAACCCTTTGGTTTAGATAGGTATGGCTATTTTCTCCTTCCATGCAAAATAGTTGTAAGGTGTAAGAACAAATTCTTTTTGGAAATCCATCTTTCCGCTGTCTTCAATCTTTTGTACCTGCAAAAAAAATTGGTGTAGCTCTTGCTTAGCAGTCTGTCGGCTCTTATACCATGCAAATGTGTTGAAAATTCATAGAATATATCTAGATAAACAAGAATACACACATTTACAGAGATAATTGGAGAAATAAGAAGGAGATAAAGAATTAAAGAATTCTCATTAACTGTTGTGAATAATGAATAATTTACACATGATATACTCTGTATAACTCAATGAGTGTGCACTGGAGGAGAACCAATTCACCATAATGGTGGTATAGAGTGATCTGGACACACACCAATAGTTATAAGAGTGAACTTCCACATAGTCTAGTCTCTCAGGCAGTTATAGGAGTGAACTACCACCTAGTTGAGTTAATTAGTCAACTAGTCTTCAGTTAACTGACTGAACATAGAGTAGTGAGGAGTTAACTCAGGGAATCAAGGGTAATGCACCAGTCTGGTGATGATACCAAGGCAAGGTCTAATTATCATGGTGATGATCCCAATGTTGCATGGTGACAAAACAAATGCAGCATCTAAACTCAACTCAACTAGTCAAACTGAAGTGTCAACTGAAAGAGAATATTATCCATGTGGAATATTCTCCCCTAAAATATAGGAGACTGGATAATGACTAATTATGACTAATAAACAAGGAAAAACCTTAGGAAAAATAAATCCTAGGTGTGTGTGAAGTAACTCCAACACAACATTCCTTGTATTAACCATGGTAAATCCGTTAACATGCTGATTAATAGTTCTATCAGGATCACACTCATTCATTCGTAGCCTGTACCATTTGACGTTGAACATAACTATTTTGAAGGGTTTAAATTCACACTCAAGTATATCATCCAAAAACCCATAGTATCTATTTTCAAAGACTTCTGAATGTCTGCCACTTCTAGAGGAAACATTGGTATCTTGAAATACTACAATTATCCCACTATTATAATTTTTCATCTTTTCATCCAACTTTTTGATGTGAAATTTGTGGCCATTTCACCACATAGCCTTGTGGTGTTTCAACTGAAATATTTGAGAGACCAAAATATTCCAGAGACCAAAATATTCACAAGAGTGTTTCTGAATTTGCTTATATTTTGGTCTCCATCTCTATTTGAATGAATCACACTTTTCATTGCATGATTTACCTCCTTAATGTCATTACAAAGCTTGAAATTTTTTTCTGTCACTCCTTCCATCTAAGATTTAGCATAACATTTCTGTTACATTCTTCCTGATGTGCATTGTATCAAACAAATGAACAATTTCTAGGTGCTCATAGTAGGGGAGCCTATTGAATTGTACATGATGACTTTTCATTCCTTGTGGAAGAGTCCCATTATTGATGCCTTCATGATGACCTTCAGGATGAAGCATATAAATTGAATATATTACAACAATACTTGTCAATTAGTACAATGAACAAAATGCAATAAAAATATAAAATATTCCAAACATTTCATGTATGATACATAGATGATTTGATCCATATCCTGAAAATTTCTATTATATTGCAACTTCCATAGACGAGGTGTCATTCTCCTTGGTTTTAATCCAATCACTTCTTTGCCATTGAAAAGATGTTTTTCTATACTTCTATACCTATGGTTATTAGAGAGGAAGTGCCTATACTCATCAAACATATCCTTTTGTAAAATTCTTGAATGACGAAATTTCATCTCAGGACCACAAATTGAACATGTAAATTTATCCTTTGTTTGAAGACTTGTAAGTGATAAATTAAATTTTATATCAATTATTCGAAGTATGTTTAATGAAAGGATTATATAAAAAACATGCATGATATGGAATTTATAAAATTAAACACTATTAAAGTGCAATGTAACGTTATAACACACCACATAAATGTGTTATCCCTAGGGCATCATGAATTGTCCATACAAGCATTGCATGGAATTGAAATTCCCTTTGCACACCTACTGGTATAGAGATATCATACATAGTGATGCCCTTCCATAAATCTAGTAACTCGTCGATAAGAGGATCAATATATACATTCATATATTTGACTTGGTACTTACCTAATTGATTGAACATACAATACATAATTACTACATATATGAGTAAATAAAAAAATATCAAACATAATTATAAGACATAATTGAACATATCTTTGTAAACAAAAAAATATAAGACATAGTTATGAAACAAACAAGACAAATGAGATGTTACCGTGTTAAAAAAATTTATTCTAAACAAATACCTGGAAAAATAATTGCCAACATTATGTGCTCCCTATTTATTGACATCCATGGAGGAATGTTATTGTTGATAACAAAAGTAGGCCACACCGAGTAAATAGATCTGAGCTCTCCAAATGGATTGACACCGTCAATTTCCATTGAAAGCCTAAGATTACGAGGTTCGACTTTAAAATGTGGCCATATTTCCTCTATCTTCTTAAATGCATACCCATCTACATGAATTCAAATAATACCATATTTACTTCTATTCTTTGCATGGTAATACATAAATCATGCTATGATTTTGCACCTTAACAATCGCCGCAAACATGGAATTATGGGAATATAACAAAGAACCTTGCGAGGCACCCTTTTTTTACTTGATTGGTTCGATATCTACTAATTTGACATTTTGAGCATTCTTATTTTGACGCATGTTCTCCATAATATAGAATACGATCATCAGGACATGCATGAATAGCTTGATACTCCATTCCAATATCTTTCATAATGGCATGTAAATGTTGGTATGTGCGACATAAAACATTTGACAGTGGTGACATAAATTCACCTAACAATATACAATATAAAAAGTTGATACTAGTTAATGTAAAGAATATTAATCATACACATTGCATCCAAATTTTACAGATGATCAGTTAACAATAAAAATAGAGGAAAAAATAAAACCTTTGTCATCATGTACTAAATGTGACAAAATGTATTACATACCTTAGGAGCTGTGTGACACAAGTGTTTGCAAAACCATTCATAACCTTTAATTTCACCAACAATAATATAACATAGAGAAGACTTGTTTTGGAGCCTTCATAAAGAGGTTGTCTCGCCTTCTCAAGCACATGTTAGAAAAACAGGATCGCAGAGCAATAAAATAAAACAAATGCAGAAATAAAACATAGAAGATACACAATACAATAGAGACACATATATACGTGGTTCACCCAGTGTGGGCTACGTCCACTAGAGAAATTTCCAGGTCCTTCCTTTATTATTATCCAACAAATGAAGGGAGACAACCTACAACAAACCCACTGTAACTTCCTCTTCTTTCCCTCACACTCTCCTATCTCAGAATACGATATTCACCATAATTCATAGCGGCAATACATTTCCCTCATAGCAGAGGGTTGCCTTCTAGGGAAAAAAACCATAATGTAATTTCTACAGTTAGATCTGCGACCTTATAATGAATGGTCCAAATTTACAATGAAATTACAATATACATTTACAAGGCAAGGGGGTAACCTTGGACCCCGTAGAGGGGGTAACCCCCCTTTGCACTCCCCCACATGGAAGAGTGTACATACTTCTGGGGTGTAAATACTTCATGGGGTATAAACATGGCTGAAAACAAAAGGCCTCTGAATTAGGAAGATAATCAGGCTCCACAACCAACAATACAAGCATATAAAAAACACCATCATGCTAGTTGTCACCATCATCCATTCCAAAATTATTAAATGTCTCCTCGATCAATATGTTTTCCCCATCTTCTTCAACTGTGTTATTAGCATCACCATCTTCTTCCATAGGATCATTAACTTGATCTTCAATATTCGCTCCATGTTCCTGAACATGCACTTGTACAACAACGTATTCCTCCACAGGCAGTGCCCTAGGACACAGTTCCTTTATAATTACAAACAATCAAGTAATGTTAGTGTATATCCAAAATATTAAAATGACACAAAAGTTTACAAATATAATATAGGAAAACAAAGACAAAAAAGACAAAGACAAAGAAAACTTAGGTGAAAGTGAGAAACAAAGACAACTTAGGTGAAAGCGAGAAACAAAGACAACAAATCAATGATGAAGCTTGTGCAATTTATCAAGATGTTTATGAATATGTTGAAAAAATATAGGAAAAATGTTACTTTTCTTGACACGTTGAAATAGAGACACTTTTTGAGATATATAGTCACAACCAACAAAACCAACATATTCTTATTTTTCCTTCATCATTATGTCACATTCTTTCTTGATTTCACTTGGATACCACAAGTTTTAAGTGGATGACAAATTTCCCTGGCCCAACTTGGAGACCACGGTTTAATTTATAAGGGGTTGAGAGATGAGGGATTAGGGGTTAATGCATTAGTGGTCCAAGGGTTAGGGGTTAATGCATTGGTGGTCCAAGGGTTAGGGGTTAAGGGGTTAGGGTTTAAGCTGGGGTAATTAGGGGTCATGGATTTGGGAAATTAATGGTTTAGTGATTGATAAGGGGTCAAGGTCTAAGGGCTTAGGGGTTAACATGTTATTTACCATCAAAGGGTAAAGGGTACTAAGAGTTTGTATTATATATGGAGAAACCAACTTATCTGGTGAGAGAGAGAAACAAAGACAACAAATCAATGATGAAGCTTGTGCAATTTATCAAGATGTTTATGAATATGATGAAAAATAATAGGAAAACAATTACTTTTCTTGACATGTAGAAAGAGAGACACTTTGTGAGATAATAGTCATAACCAACAAAACCAACATATTCTTATTTCACCTTCATCATTCTGTCATAGTCTTTCTTGATTTCACTTGGATACCACAATTTAATTTATAAGGGGTTGAGAGCTAATGGATTAGGAGTTAACACATTAGTGATGCAAGGGTTAGGGGTTAGGGTTTAAGAGGTAATTAGGGGTCAAGGATAGAGGTACTTAATGGTTTAGGGGTTTATAAGGGGTCAAGTAATAAGGGCTTAGGAGTTAACATGTTATTGTCCATCAAAGGGTTATGGGTACTTAGGAGTTGGTATTCTATATGGAGCAATCATCTTAGGTGAGAGTGAGAAACAAAGACAACAAATCAATGTTGAATCTTGTGCAATTTATCAAGATGTTTATGAATATGTTGAAAAAATATAGGAAAAATGTTACTTTTCTTGACATGTATAAAGAGAGACACTTTGTGAGATATATAGTCACAAAAAACAACAACAACATATTCTTATTTTTCCTTCATCATTATGTCATATTATTTCTTGATTTCACTTGGAGACCATAGGTGTTAAGTGGATGGAAGCTTCTCCTGACCCAACTTGGAGACCACAATTTAATTTATAAGGGGTTGAGATCTTAGGGGTTAAGGGGTAATAACTTGCAATGATTATGGGTTAGGGGTTAAGGGGTAATTAGGAGTCAATGATAGGGGTACTTAATGGTTTAGGGGTTTATAAGGGGTCAAAGGATAAAGGCTTAGGGGTTAACATGTTATTGGCCATAAAAGTGTTAGGGGTACTTAGGATTTGGCATTCTATATGGAGCAATCAACTTAGGTGAGAGAAGAAACAAAGACAACAAATCAATGAAGAAGCTTGTGAAATTTATATAGATGTTTATGAATATGTTGAAAAAATAAAGGAAAAATGTTATTTTTCTTGACATGTAGAAAGAGAGACACTTTGTGAGATATATAGTCACTACCAACAAAAACAACCTATTCTTATTTCACCATCATCATTATGTCATATTATTCCTTGATTTCACTTGGTTACAACGACTTTTAAGTCAATGGAAACTTTCCCACAAATTGGAGACCACGATTTATAAGGGGTCGATAGCTTATATAGCCCTCTGATCCTTAAACCTTAACCCACCCCTAACCTCTAAACCATTAACCCCTAAAATTTTATCCCCTAACCCCTTATACCCTATCCCTGTAATCCTTAACACCTTAACCCAATTCCCTCTAAGCCCTTAAACCCCTAACCCCTCAATCCCTGACCCCTAAACCCTTCAACCCTAAACCCTCAATCAATAACCCCTTACTCCCTAAGCCCCTAAATTATTAAACCCTAACCCAGACTAACCCTTTAATCCCTAACCCTAAACCCCTTAAACCCTGAACCCCTAACCCCTACTCCACAAAACCCCATTAACCTCTAAATCCCCTAGGACATAAACCCCCTAAACCTACCTTAAACCCTAACCTCTTAACCACTGATCCCTAATCTAGCCTTATTAACAATTAAACCACTAAAATATTAACCCCTAACCCCTTACACCTTGTACCCCTAAACCTTAAACACCTTAACCATTAAACCCTACCGTAAACCGTAATTAAAATCTACATCTTATGTCTATTTTTTCTCTTCTTAACTTACTCTCAATTTGTTGTGTACATAGAATATATCCACAAAGAAAAAAATACATTATTTGTCTTCTACATTTAACATATAAACGTTTACAAAGACAATCCGCAATATAAAGACATATAATGAATAACTTACCAAGGGACGATATTCATTCCTGTCTTCAAGGTATCCATACTCTCTATAATGCCTTTTAACTTTTTTTTATTAAAAGACTTCTTCTATTATATCCCCTACATATTTTACAAGGGCAATAACATTTCCGATCACCCAAAGCCTCCAATACATATCTCACATCTCCTTGTTCTCTTGGAGGAATCTTATGTGACATTTTTCCTCACTAAACGTTCAGTGATGATTATCTTCAAAAATCAACCTCAATAGTTTAACTATTTGTAATGCAATTAAAAAAAAAATTATATTCTGGCCAAAAAATATCCCCTATAACCTCTACAAACCGTTGCTAGTATAGTAAAAACGTTGAATGTCTTTAATTTTTCAATTTTTTTTAATTATATATCACTTTTTTGTCGGACTTCTGACAATTCTTGACGAGAGAAACATTGTTTAATGGGAAAAAATATTGACTTTGTTAAACGTTAGTATGGTGACACATAGATCATTTACCTGATCAACCATCGAATATTTGACGGAGTCTGTGTTTGTCGAATATTTGATGAAATGAACTTTATTGTTGGCTATCCGATGATAAAGTCCATTTTTTTTTAAATAGTCGACGAACATCGGGGTTTTAAAAAAAAATACAAAAAATGCAAGTAAAATCTGACAGCACGGTTGATTTTATCGTTGCCGTCGAAGTACAACGTCGTTTTTTCCTCCCATATGTAGTAGTGTGATCGATTTGTTTATATCTGTAATTTTATTTGGCATACTTCATTTGGTGCAACTATATTTTTGAAACTAACTGTTGTTCCTGAGTTTATACTTTAAGGCTCTAAAGTATACCGTCAAGGCATCCAAAAAAGGTAGAGATAATTAATCAGTAAAAAGAAAAAAGTTTAAAGGAAACTGAGATCACGGTTGATTCCTTAACTGTCTCTGTCTAGCTTCCCATTGTTCTTGAATGCTAATATCCCTTTCAATTGCAGCCCATGATCTTTCAAGTTCTACCCGTGTATTTGCTGTTTGTAAGATGGTATTGAATAGATTTAACGCAATTCTCGTTTGATCTGATAGACCGGGTTCCATATTGGGCTGCCTGGTAACTGGAACAATCATGAAAGCCGAGGATTTCTTTTTTGTAAATCAAGAATATTTTCTAGGGTCACAAATTTCTGTTTCAAAATTATAAAAATAGAACTTCCAATTTATGAATTAATAGTATAATAGAAATAAAGGCCTTTTCTAGTATCCGAGTCAAATTTTAAATGAGACAGTGGACGTAATGAAAAAAAAAAGAAACATGTAGTTGTATAACAAAAATGAGGCATCAATTTAAGAAGAATCTCATTTTAAGTTAATACAAGAAAATAGATGATAACTTTGCAGAAGCATACAGTTTCAGAGTCCTAAAATGTTCATAGGTCTTATATCCGCTGAAAGCTGATACAGAGGAAAAACTACAAACGATTAGATAATCTGACTGTTTTAATTACTATAATAGAAATTACCACATGAAACACTTCAAACGAAAGTATGGAATAAAAAAATAGAATGACAGAGAAACACATAACTCAGGCTTGACTAGATTTGGAATCTTCAATCTATATTGTATTGATTTAGGCAAAACAAAGTTATCTCTTTACAATCCCTCCAGAAAAAATCCATTTCTTAGTCTTGAAAAATTACATTTATACAAAACCACCAATCTTAGGATGGTTGGTGAGTTCCTAATTTTTAGAGACTAACTGTTTGTTAAAAAGTAGATCCAAAACCGTTTTCATGATCTTCTTCATTTTTCCATTTTCTGGGAAGTAAAGCCCTTCCAAATAATACTTTTACTTTGCCGATGACTCTCCTTCTTTTGATTCGATACATTTAATGGCATTTTTCCATTATCTGTGTAAAATTTCTGGGGGGTTCTGGAAAATCTCTTGCCTCGAACAGATAAAACTTTCTCTGAATCTTAGAAAGGCTATCATCCACTCCTTTATCTGTAAAATTTATTGACTGTAGCTTTAAGTTTGGCTCAACTAACAACCTGTTCACTAGGGTGACATCGATTTTTCTTAGTTGTGAAATCTCCGTTTGGATTTCACTCAAATTTTCCCTAAAATTTAATTGATGTCTTACAATATTGATCTGTTCCAAAAGTCCTGTACACTGGCCTTTTCCAATATTTAATGACCCTTTGTCTATAAAATCAAAAACTTCTTCACAGTCATCTCTGATTTCTTTGGCTATTCTTTTTCTTTTAGTTATGTTGGTTTCCCATAGCTTGAGCATGATGTCGCCTCTGATTTGGTCTGTGGCTGATACTTTCATAGTTTTAGATACCTCTTCACCTGTCGAATATATAATTTCCTTTTGGAGAGTAATGCTCACTGCTTTGGCTTCTTTTTCTCTTAGGATGATATTTTCAAAGGCATTATCTACTTCTTGAAAGTAATTCTGAATAATTTCTATCTTGGAAATCAATTTCTGCTGTTCAATTTCTATTTTTGAATGCATTTCCAATGACTGGGCCTGGAAAGCTTTTAAGTCTATAATCTGATCTTCCATTGATATTAATCTAGCCTGCAACTATTCTGCGTGCTCCTTTTGCTGAGTGATCTGTAGCTGATTTGTTTGTATTTCCTAGCTCATTTCGTCCAAACTCGTTTTGAGCGATTGAACCTCTAACCTTTCGGCAACCCTTATATGCTCTAAAATTTTACTCATTTCTTCTCTAATGCTTTCCTCAACATTCTTTAATTTCTCTCGCAATTGTGCTATGATTTTATCACTCTTCTTTATCCTTGTTATGATTTTTCCCACGGTAAAAAAGTTTGCTGTTGCCATGGCTCCCATGGAACCTGCTACCTCTATAGCGAAATCTTCTTTCTCCAATTTTTTTTTTTTCGTCTATTAGGACTTTATTTTTTTTAACCATGTTCCCCTCCCTCTTATGCATCTCCTATTTCAAGACGGCCTTCCTTTTTCTACCGAAAAAATAATCGGAAGGAGGAATCTCATCTATGGGAATGGAGGTAAGGTTATCAACAAAAAGAGCTCCTGTCTGTGGCAATCCAAAAGTGGACTGTAAGGGAGTTAAGGAGGCTATGGGACTCCCTATATCTGTAGATATTTTCCCTCCTGCTACCTTAGGCGTGTTGACATCAACCTTTGGTGATGAAGTGGGAGTAGGCTTACCAGACTTGGGAGGTCTCCCTGACCTTTTCTGTGCTTTGGTATTTTTTCTTGGTGGAGGCATTTCTGCATCCTGTAGGGACTTTTCGGGATTTCCCTTCTTTTGTGCTTCCTGCTTGAAACCTGGTAGAACAATTTCTTGCTCGAAACCTGGTGGAACGCTTTCTTGCTCCTGGGGGAGGGTAATTTCTTCCCCTTGAAGTACTTGGGGTAGAACACTCTGTCGATGCTTCTGAAAGGTCCAAAAGCTGACTTGCAGGTCGGACAACAATGTCTGTACTCTTTCCAACACTTCTTTATAAGATTTGGTCCCTTTGAACATGTCGTCCCAAGGGGACTCCTCATGTTCATAGGCTTTCATATTGCAGTGTATCAAGTGTTTATTCACTAATTGATAAGGGTCATGCCTTTTGTACTCAATATTTACCAGTTTAATTTCTTCGATTGCTTCTGCTTCCACCCTATAATGTCCCAAATTTAGTAATGAAAATTTCCCGATGTGCACAGGGAAGATTGACCAGGGCTTCTTTTGAGCTGCCTTTAGCTCTATTCCAATACCGCCTTTTACTATTTGGTGTGCCACTTCCCTACACACTAGTCTATCCGGAAGGAATTTTGGAAGCGCGTGAGGGGGGATTGAACACCCATAAACCCTGATGTAGGAGAAGCTTTCTTCAATGAATCAGTCTACTATTTGCTTGAGGTTATTTGAAACTGCTTCAGAAATGCGAGGAGGGTCACAACTGAATTTTTTTTTATGCATGGGTATCACCACGACATGGAAAATTTCGTAAAATGATTTTTTTGTATTTTCTTCCCACAGCTCAGAGTGATATTCGTGAATGGGTTCAGGGCAGGTTATGTTCCAACTCCAATTCATCAGGGGAAATGGAGTCATAAAACAAATTATGTCCATGAGGTATGCTGACATGTAGAAGGCCACTGGTTGACCTCGGGCTCTTGCAACTCTGTAATCCGAAATCTCTTTGGCTATATTATCAGATAACATCTTGTCCCAGTTGAAACTATACCCTTCTAATGCTTCTTCTAAAAAGGGCACCCATTCTGCGGGGAAATGACAGGGATTCTTTTTGCCGAAGAGTCTGCACAACATCATGGCTACATAAACCATGTACTCATTCAAAGAGGCTGTGGCATAAATTCCGTGGGTATCAGCCCTAAATTTTGATGGACATGTCCACCAACATTTGATTAAATCATGGTAAGTTTGGTATGCCTCAGTGCATTCCTTTCTTTGGAATTCAACTATAAATTCGGCATTGTAAATGAAATTAGGATTGGGTGAGAGTTTGTACATAACCTGGATATGTTTAGGTCTGAATGAGCCGATAATGGTTCCTTGATCATTTAAAATGCTTCTCGTCAGAATATCAACCTTGTCCAAAGCCCGACTGACCATGTCATTGTACAACAATAGTAGAAGCTCTGATTCTGCTATGTCTCGAAGGTGATTCTTAGAATCACTAGGGGAATTTTTCATCTTGCAGTCCAGATTTTCATAAATCTATCTCCATGATTTAATTGAGTTGATAGCATGTGGTGTGGTGTCTGATATGACATCTCCCTCTGGGCTGGAAATCTCAGCTGTATCTTCACTCTTCTTGGGTCCCTTCTTTGGTGCCATGACTCTGTATTGGAAAGAAAACCTGTCACGGAAGAGAGGTGTGAAAGATCGGTTGTATTATACTATTTTTGATAGAAAAAGTGAGAATAAGTTTAAAAACACATACCTCTAGTTTTCTTTTAACTCATTTTATGGTGAAAGTACTGATGCAGCTGTCAAGAATTTAATATCTTTAATGCAGAGAATATCTCTGAGATACGCATTTGTGTCACAGAAATCATGATCTATCTGTTATTAATGTGGCCATATTTCGACAATTCTAAAATCAAAATTTAGAAAACTTCTTTTGACGGAGGTCGAAAAGAAAGTACTTAAGAAGTTTAATTACCATTTAATGTATTATTAAAATGAAGTTAGTTCTCTTTAAAATTCGATATTGAGTCATGAATTCACATTTTGGGGTTTCAGAGATCATTTGATATTGAGTCGGGACTTCGCGATTCGGGGTTTTAGGGATCATGGTTACATGAGGTATGTCACCACTAAACCCCGAATCCTTAAATTGCAATGAGATTAGAGTTAAGCCTTAACTTCCGTATTGAGTCGGGGCTTCACATTTTGGGGATTGCAGCTACATGAGGTATGTCACCACTAAACCCCGAATCCCGAAATCACGGTGAGATTAGTTTTAAATTAATTAATTAGGATTAAGATTGACTTTCACTTCTTTCAGGAAATTGAGAATCGAGATTTCGCGATTCAAAATGTATTGAAGAGATATTGTTCCGAGTAAACCCCGAATCCCGAAAAGTTAAAAAGATGGTTAATTAACTCCTTTAGGGTTTTAAATTATCGCGATTTAAAGTACTTTACAAATGTGCACCTAGACTTTTATAACATTTGAGATTCTTGTCTTTAGTTATAATGAAGAAATGAAAACTTTTTCGGGACTTCGGTACCGGTCTTTTGGACTGATAGTGAGGATTATACCTTATGAAAAACCGAATCCCGAAAGAGAAAAAATTTAGTTTTAAAGGTGAAAATTTTCAAACCTAGCTTCAACACTAACATTCTATGTATATGATAACATTGCAGGTTTTGTAACCTACGAAAGCTGATGTACGACTGCTCGAAGTTATTCCTCCTAGAAGGCCACCATTATAGAAGAGTTGCATCTGCTTTCAATGGTAAACCAGAGAGAACTGAGAGACCTGAAATAATGACACCGATGGATTGGAATAGGGCACGTGACAAAGAGAAGGAGAAGTAAATGGAAGAATTGTTTGATTCAAAAAGGGAACCTATGTTTGATGATTCTGAAGTTTTTGACACCTATGTTGAGAAAATTCCCATTGGGATGAAAACAAAATCTATGTTTTATGAGCTTCCATATTGGGAGCATCTTAAGCTTGATCACTTACTAGATCCCATGCATATATTAAAAAATGTTTCATCTTCTTTATGGAGGTACATATCATGGAATATAAGTGACACATTGGCTGTGAAGAGAGATCTTATTGCTTCGAATACTAAAAAGAGACATTGACCAAGAAATGAAACCAAAGGAGAGGTCAACCCCTCTTGGTATTTTAAAGAAGGTGATGACCCATGGGTTTTGAAGAAAGATGATATTTCTATGGTGAAGGATCTTGTATTGGGTGTGAAGGCACCTTATTTATATGGGTCAACTCTACGACATTGCTTCACTATAGATCAGAATTTGTTAGGGTTGAAATCACATGACCATCTAAACCTTCTAAGGGTATGTATCTTGAATACATGATTCTTCTTATACTAACATTGGTAAAAATATTGTATGCACTCATAGTTTTATGGAAATTAATGACATGTGTGTCTATTTTGTAGTGTCATTATCCTTTTATCGTATGTGGTTGTGTGGACCATCATTTCCCCTAGGACCTGTGATGTTGCATATCGAAATTATCTGCATTTGTATGTTGGATCATATCAATATGGCTAGCATTCCATGGTGGCGTCAAGAGATAGATGAGATTGTTTGTATGTTTGAGAGGGAACTTTCCACTAGTTTTATGGACTTGCAAGTCCATCTTCTAATTCACCTACATGACGAGGATAAATTAGTTGGGGTGCTCTCATGTCATTGGATGTTATTATTAGAGAGGTACATGAAAAAATTGAAGGGGTTTGTTTGCCAAAGGGAAAAACTGGAGGGCTCTATGGTGAGACATCAAGCAAATTGATGACACAGAAGGGGCAATCATTTGGGATGACCATCAAGATGAGGAAAAAAGGGAAGGGGAGATACATTTAGTACAAAAGGTGCTTAATAAAGAGAAATTCAGTTATATTTTGTTAATTTAGTACAGAGAAATTATTTAAATTGAAGTTGATAATATATATTTTGTCCCATGCTATTTTTTTTTAATTCTTTATACATCAACGAATTTAGAAATTTTGATGCCATCAATAAATTTGTTCTTTAAGTCGATAATATATATTTGATCTCATGTAATTTGTTTTGAATTTTTGTATACATTAACAGATTTTGAAATGGATGCCATCAATAAATTCATTTTTTACAACACAGAGGCAATGCGACCATGGGTCACATTGTATGAAGAGAAAATAAGGAAATTGGATAGTGTCACGAAAGCGTTCAGATGGTTGAAAGAAAATATGCCAAAGATATGTCCAAACAGTTGGGTGGTTGACCAGATACAAGAAAAATATAGGTGTCCAATCGTAACCCACGTGGAGAAGATATCAATGCACTAAACATAGGGATCTGCTGCACCAACTCTACAATAACCTCTTTGGGTACCGCATTCTATTTATAATATTGCACATTTGAATTGTAACATGTAATGCTTCAATTATTAGAAATATGACATCGTCCTTTGTTCGCATTTTTACAGGTGCATTTCTTCCCATCTATGTGGGAATATGGATATCATTTTTGAACTAAGTATGCTAATGAAGGCCACATCACACAAGATTGTGGAGTGGAGGTCGAATTCAACCAATCTAGGCATGCTAACCACCGAAATGAAAAATTGATAGAGGGGAAGTTAGGTTACGTTGGAAAGATAGAAGATATCAGGCAAGTGGACTTCTCATCATTTCAATGTGTTATTTTTTGTTGCAAGTGGTGGGATACCTTCAACTGAAGAAATGTAAAGGAAGATTGTGATAATGGGACAATATGTATTAACTCTAAAAAAATGTGGGTTGAAAGTAACGAGTCTTATGTTTTCCCAAAACATTGAAACCAAGTGGTTTTTTACCCAGATGTGTTGGATTGATATTGGTAGTTCATACCGAGACATAATCCGAGATATAAACATGTTTTTGAGAAAAATAATGTTACAATGCCAAGTGATGAAGATAATCAGGGTGATGGCAATGAAGACTGATTTGTAAATGATTTGTTTCGACATTTATATTGTGGATGTGTCATTTATTATGAGTATCTATAATGGACAATTATATTTTTTTCCCTTCATTTTATAATTATGTTGGATATGAAAAGTTAAAAACCATTTACAACCACCATATTGAAAATACATTAAATAGACATACACACATAATATGTGGTTTTGATATATTTTCATTGTCATATTTATTATAGAAAATTTATGTTGTATTGTATTAAAATATGTTTATGTTAACCTTTGAATTACTAAGCATTAACTGAGACATCATAAAGTTGGTGGTGTACAATAATAAAGATTTATTTTAAATTATATTTTATCTAACAAAAAATGAAGATATTAAAAAATATTCAAACCTCAAAATTTTTATTGTTTGAGAAAATCAAAATTCAAATAAATATATACTTATTGATGGAACTTCTAAGGACAATTCCAAAAAAATAACTTCGTGCAACATCTACAATACTTGTGGTGTTGACATTACCAACTTTGATGGCATTCCCCACCTTAACTAGTGAAACTATCGTGGCCTTCACCTATTCCACTCCATCCTTTAGTTTTATAATCATATAAACTTGCATTAATCATTCGTTTTTCATTCTCCTTGAAATAAGTGTCAATATAGGAAGGACATGGAAATTCTAAAAGAGTGTTTTTCTAGAGCCTAGTCAGAATTAAGGATAATTTTAATTATCTTTACTTATCTAAAAGTATAGAAACATTTCCCCAGATGGGGTGTCACCAAGCGCATAGCCCCCATGTCTTATCACCATGCATGTCAATGGCTTGCCACCTGCCGCATCACTTCACGTGCCCCTCTTGTGGAGGATGTCATCCGGTGGCCATCAATTCAGGGCATTCACATCCCACATCATTCAACTTTCTTTCATTGCAGATGAATGTTTATGTCTAGTATGAGGATAGTTGACAATATTAAATCTAGGTATGAGCCTTTCAACACATCATTAACAACCATTAATTTTCTTGTGCGAGGGGAATTAAGTCCACTCAACATTGGGGGGAATCATCATTTTTCATGGTTCCTTTTTAGGATGCACCATAAGGGAAAGGAAGAATGTAGGTTTAGTGCCATTTATATCGATAAAATATCCATCTGTGAACTCGCCATGCCGAGGCAATGTGGGCACTCAAAGAGGGGCAGAGGAAATTACATACCAGTGGGCAGGCCTCTCACATCTATTGCAGGTGGTGGAATTTCACAAGGAAACAAGAAACAATCTAGATCTCCTTCACGCGGTTCGTCTCACCCGCAGGATAGTGGTCACACTACTTCTAGGTGGAGTTGAAAAATTGAGTGGTTCGACAGACGAGGGAGATCCTTGGGTTATGCCCCAAAATCATTCATGGGCTAGAATTCTTCTGAAAGTCCACAGGAAAGATCTCATCATGGCTATTCCTAGCGTACTCAGGCAACTACATCTTCAGAGCGTGTAGAAAGTTAGCCATCTGAATCGGCCTCTATGGACAAACGACACACTCCAAAAGAAGAGGATCCCCAGTGAATTTTCGAAGCCCTGTCCAACCTTCAACAATTGGTATTTGAGTTGTGCGACGAGGTTCGGGATGTGTAATTTCGCTTGGAGCTCTTATACTACCACAACTATCTAGCAATGGGCATAGATAATAAGCGAGAGGAGTCCTTAACTTTCTCAACAGTTGATGCAACAATGCCCATCCTCCTCCCTTCGGGCCCAAATTGACATTGAAATTAATGATCACCAGGTTCAACATTTCAGTTTTTAGTTGTTCTAGTTTATACAGGTCCAAGTTAGGCAATAGTTTTAAGAGTACAGGGGTTAGACTCAATTTACAGATTACAATTTTCTTTTTTCACTTAGAAATGTCAGATAGACATCCTATTAGTGCAGTTTTTTGGTTTTGTAATAATTTTGTGGACATAGGAAGAACATACATGAGAATTATTCTGGGATAAAGTCGATTTCCCAGGGTGGTGGCTTTGTCTCTGACAAAAAATGACTATTTTGTTACAATCTTTTATGGAAGGTAATACAAACTCACTTATTTACAAAAGAAAAAAGGTATAGAAACCTTTGTCAATTTTACTAATTCTTAAAATACTAATTATAAAATGTTGGGTGATATTATTTTTTAATAAAATATTCATAAAGTTTGTATTAGAGTTAAAAATTGTGAAACCATTTCATCGAAAGTGTATAGATCAAAATGTATTATTTTTCTCTATATTTATTATTTTAAATTTAATTGAATAAATTTCGTATATTATGATGATGATGATGATTAATGTCCACTAAGACCAAATTGGTCTATCATACCTTAAGAGGGTAAGTGATTACTTGTGATTCTTTAGAATTTTGTTTCTATGCTCTAAAAGCATTAAGAGAAGCTTTCCAAGATCACCATACTTTTGTTGAGTAAAGAGGTTAGGAAGGTTGGTAGTGTGATAAATATTTTGAAAATGAGATCTAATATGGGTATAGGCTGGACAATATAAGAGAAAGTGTTATAGGATAATTCCGTAGGTGCGGACACTAACCAACCTCCCTAGATCCACCTAGTATCTAGAACAAAACAGGACAGAATAATACACTTTCCCTAGATCTAGCCTATTGAATGAACTAAGAAATAAGGGTCATGAGCATACCTTATGATCGCTTTCCTTATGTCTCTGTTGTTCCAAGATTTGCTTCAATGCTCTCATTCCGTCCAGATCACAACAAAACAAACTAATCGAAGTAAAGACAAGTTAAGATATTCAATGACTAGTCTATACATATGATCAAGGAATTATATAATAAAGTGACATCATCTTTATGGGAAAGGGACATATTACTGTATTGCATTAATTGAAAGAGAAACTTACAACATGAGCCTTGATGTCATAGGTCTCCTTTCGACGGCTTCTAGTTTTGACACACACACTTGCTCATGCATGAAGAAAATCTACCACATGTGATGACCTTGCTGTTGTCTCTTGCTGCTGTAGCATCAGTCCTCCATACAGTCTTGCACTAATTCTCTTAATCAATCTCTTGCTAACTTGCTGATATTCTTAGCTTAACCCTTTCCATGAGTAATCTCCTCAATATATAGGAAGAGATAGATTAGTTTCTTGGATAGGGAATGATCCCAAGATATCTGGAATGACAGTACTTGAGTAACCACTCGAAAGACAACTCATCCTTCTAGAAGATTCCCTTCTAGAAGATTCGAGATCTTTATATTTTTCTCTTTTAAAATCATGTCCGCACCCTAACCATGAGCACAGTGCGAGAAGTTCGCACCCTAGTTTAAGGTAGCCTACGGGAAACAATCATTCCTGCAGGTGAATGTATAGGCAGCCTGTGAACATGTTTCAAAGTATGGATTCAGGAAGAAGACAACTGTAACTTTTCTCAGGAAAGTATTCTTGGTAAAGAGCTTGATTTTCCATCACCATGACATCATCATGACATCATCACAATGACCAAATTTGTGGATAACAGAATGCCCCCCAAAGTCTAAGAGTGGAACCAGTGACAGTCGATAGACTTTGTAAGTTGTGTGTGTGTGTCAAGGACCAAAATCACATCTAATCAGAGACCTGCAAACATTCAAGCATCAGCAAAATATCATATGTATCAATTCTGAGGTAGGAATTCCCATACTCAGATCATAGACAGATGACATTATGAACCAAGGTCATGGCCACCAATCATACACTGTGGATCCATGCCGCCACTATACAACACAACCACCTGAATACACTGTGGATCTGTGCGACAAATTTTCAGTCAAGACGACATAGCCACGAATCATACACAGTGGATCTATGTGTCGCAAATCATGTATACTCCATCGCAACCTGGATCACAAAGATAA